>JASVER010000026.1:10569535-11023486 GCA_030449065.1 Oceanodroma leucorhoa | reverse complement strand
AAAAGAAAAATTATACTCATTGTAATTGAGTCAGTTTGTTGAGGGACATAAAAATCTAATCAATTGTTTTTGCATAACAATCAGTTGTCACGTTGGGCTCTAATTGAGCAGCCAGATGGAGCCTTGTATTTGTAGACTGTAGTAGTAGTATTCCTGGGACACACAAAACCACATGAGGCGATGAACATTAGGTTCATCTTTCTATTAACGTGTAAGGAGAACTCCACTTAACAGACAAAAACAGATTTCCCAAACCAAACATATTCAACACAATGTGCTTCTCTCCAACACATAGCAGATAGAAACCTTTCTTTTAATGGATCCTTTCTGGGCTTACAGGTATTGCCGAGCGCTCTGAAGCTGGGGCACCTAACGCACAGATGACATGGAGGATCTACAGGAACTTAATTTCTTTTCTAATATTTTTGTATATGCTCCACATGCGTGGCGCATTTAAAAGGACGCTGACGAGACATTTTTCATAAACATTATGTTCCTTAATGTTTATAAAAGCTTCTTGGGAAAATTGAAACTGAAATCCATTTCTTGAGTGAATTGTTTTTCTTCTCCATCTGGATACTTTGATTTACTTGGCTGTGGGCTTTCTATTAGCAGCAGAAACAAGTGATAATAAGGACCTGATAGTATTTAACAATTTATCCCTAAAATTAACAATACTGGGTACAAGGTATTACTGGAATTTTAACCAAAAAAAGCAAGTCCCATTTTGGGTCTGCAAAGCTTGGCAGCATTCTGTCAAAGAGGATATTCAAATATAGTCAAGAAATAAAAACGACCAACCAAACCCCTTTGGCCTAAATACAGACTGGRTTTCTTTCCCCGTCTGTGTTCCCTAGGATCTTCTCAGTCCAATAAACTTCATTGCCTTTGGAAAGGTCTCAAGGGAGCCACACCAATGCCTGTTTTTCTYTAAATATRTCTGCTCGTTGACAGGTGGGCAAGYAGGCAACACTWTTGAGTCAGACATCTGGGAAAGGAATTGAACTTGCTGATTCTGTTCCTAGCTTTCAATAAAAATTAAAGCAATAATAATAATTCCTCTAAGATTTAATGACCCCTCTCTTCAATGGAGGAGAATTGCTAAGGGCAGCTACCACTGCTGCGCTGCATGAATTTAGCACGGTGCCCGTTGGGACGCGGTGTTTGGTTGTGASTTTGCAGTGACCGTGTGCGTTGCACGTCAGCCACCCTTCTGTGCAGCTTTGGTCAGCCTGCCACATCAACCTCTCATGGRTAGATGTCAACCTCTGGTTTGTTTTAGTGAATTATTTGGCTGCAATTAAGACTGATCATCTTCCTTGTGGAAGTTTTTTTGCAGTCTCCCTCTTGATTAGTCTTTGGATGGCATTTCTTTCTGCTTTTCTCTTATTTTCACAGTTCTCTCTSATTTCTTCTCCCTTTTGTCATCTTCTACTCTGACGCCTAGTTTCATGGTTGTGCAGACTACTTATTAACAGCTGTCATATTCTTTCTCCTCTCCCCTCATACTTCTTCTTGTAGCTGAAGATCTCAGCTACAAATACGTCCTTTTTAGGCTGCAAGGGTACGCTCTGGGGACTACACAACAGCTAGTAATGATCAGTCCACAAGTTGCTTTCATTGCGATAAAACAGTATTTGATAACTACCTACAAAACTGAAGTTCTTCTAAAGGTTCATCCCTTACCAGAAGCCACCTTCATTTCACTTCTTGGGAATTTCTCCACATTCCCTTTCACTGTAATCTGAACAGTTATAATTCTGTCTGATACACCTTTGACACTAGGATCCACCTAGGTTTCCTACTAGGAACGTGCTAAAAAAGGATTCATTTGAATTGTTTTSTATTTTATATATATTACCATATTGAAGTAACATATATATTACTATTTTGTAGTAATTTTAAKATAATACTACATTAAAAAAATGCATTGATAACAGAAAGTAATACTTAGCACATTTTCAATTAATAGCCTGTCTGAAAATGGATTCATTGTCAAAGAGATGGAACCTTATTATTATCTAATCATTTCTTAATGATTGAGCTAAAACGAATGAGTCAGTATTTTGTTTGTCTGAGAAATCATCAAAAAAGAAGTGCTTTCTCACATCTCAACCAAGGACTTCGAAACTTCCACTTACCTGCAGGAAGGCTGCCTCCTTTTCAGGATTTCTTTCCCCATATGCATTTCTGAAACATCTGAAAAACTCTCTTTTATTCTACCCTGAATAGGCATATGTATTCACACAGGTGCCAGAAACCCACCAATTTTTTGTCACGTGTTTTTTCGTCTTGGCCAACACTTTCCCAATGTGAGGTGTTACAGTTTGGGTAAAGTGCACACAGCGATTATGAAAGGAAAAAATGCTTTCTTTTAGTGTGTTGCTGAATTGTTTCATTAATATTAAAATGTTCACAAAGATTTACTTTCTTCTTCTGAGCTGGGACAGCCCTTCAAAGTAAAAATGCTGGTCCATTGCTATTATGCTGTCATGTTAAAAAAAAGGAAAAAAAATTATTTTCCATTTTAACAACTTCTTGGCTTTTTACCTTACAATTATAGATTTATTATGGCTTTTAATCTCACTTTTTAATGTGCTTTTTATTGTTGAGGGGATTTTCAGACTTAAGATKATTGTGTGTAAGCCTTTGGGAGTGACCTGTATGAGAACTGCTGGATGCTGCAAATAAGTTTGAAACATCTGGGAAGCAATCTGTGTGCGGTTTTGATGGGATGTGTCATTAGYGGCTCCAACCACCACCCAGGGATAGAGTTAGTTCAGAGTTTGCTTCGTATTCTTGACCCTCCCCTGGTAGTGTGTTTCTATTTGGTTTCTTGCGGAGACAGTGGTCAAAGGCACTGATGAGTGATCCTCTTGCACCAGCTTGAGATTCCTTGGCCAGATCTGTCACTGAGAGATCATTATGAGGCAAATTCCCAAGTGTTATCTTCATCCTACAAGTTGGTCAGCGCTTTGGTGTCTGCATGTGAAGACACACAAACAGGAACCTCTGCTAACATTTTGCCTTGCCTTGGTCATATCCAAGCGAGATGGTTCTACTGTGGCTATGTCTTTTTCCTCCTAGGCATACCAGGGTGAAATGTTAGACTATGAGTAACTACCCTACTGCTGTGCATAGAGAAGCTGAATTTCTTCAGGTTTGCAGGTTTGCGGATGTGCAGGTTGCAAATTTTTGTCTATGGGCTTGGAAATCACTTTAAAATGTTTGTTTTACCTATATGCGTTTGCTACATAGGTAAAAAAAACCAACATCCAAAGGTGCCTCGGTTTTTGGTGTTGCCTTGGCTTACAGAATGTCATAAGAACAAACACTGTTAATATGTCCCAGGCCTTAGACCTCATATTCAACCTAATCAGCCTGGCTGAGCCTTGCAACAACTTATGAGAATCTCATCTCACCAAGCTCAGTATTGGCAGCTGGAGAGGGCCCATATAAAAATATCAGTGAAGAATGCTTCTCAGGCAATCATGAAAGATACATTCGTATGAGTGTCTTGAGGTCTCTGGAGCTGGAAATTTTCCATTGACATGATTTTTCCCAGGGAAATACACAATTTTGTAAAAAACTTTCTCATGGCAAAATTTTTATTTGCAGTTTCTCATTTCCTGGATGACAGCCACACAGAGCAGAAATGGAATTCTGCCTTTGAACTAAGGAAGGAAGCTGTATATGTGGCCACCCAGCTGTTGATCTGCATCTGTCGGACTTAATACATTTTCTAGTCAGTAGTGGAAGTGGCAAACCTGAAACATCAAAATAATATACATGCCCAGACTACAATGTAGACTCCTTGCCAGATGTCTGACAACAATCTCCCCAATCCATTCAGTCCAATGCTTCAAGCATATAACAAATTAAGCAAAACTTCCATCTTCCGTCACTGAAGACCACAAACTGCATCTTACCACTATCTGAAAATGGAAATTGTATGTGTCTGTGTGTGGCCTACCCCATCTTCATCAATTTCCTCTCTATGGAGCTGCTTTTTTTGATTAGGTTTTCATTAAAAGTCTACTGCAAAACACAGATTTAAATTGAAGGAAAAAACTTGTGTACGGCATTGGCAGTTTTACTACTTGAGAAAGAATGACTTGTGGGCATGGATTTACCCGAACTTCAGCTCCTGGGCATTTTCTAGGAACCCTGTTATAGTGAAAAAACCCACCACATCATTGACATTCTGATGTCTGCTGCTGTCTCCATCAATGCTTTTTGAGAGTCCTCTATCCTTATATGCTGTCTGCTCCTCAGTCTTGGCTTTAGGATCTAGGTTTATTTAATGAGCTGAAATTAAAAAAAAACAGTGCCCTTAGATAGATCAGAAGCATTCACTTTCGTAGTAATATCATCCTAAAATTATTTTATCCCTAGTGTAACTTTCCCAGAAATTATTTCTTACCTAAATGATCTATATTGCAACAAATACAGATGTCTGTCAGGCAAAAAAAAGAAAAGCAACAGTTATAGGTGAGTTTGTATTCATAGAATATTCCTTATATAAAATTAATATGTGGTGTGACACATACACACATACAAAGCAGTAAAAAAAAGAATATTAAATTAGTGATTCAAATTCTGTTTCCAATTAGGTTGTTGTATACCCAAAGCAATTCCACAGATTGCTGCATTATTACTTTTGATTTATTCCAGTATAATTAAGAAAAACTTATGTCATCAACTCTAATGGAAGCCACAGTCTGAAAATTTAAACTAGAGAAATATAGTTTAAGGTAGTTTCTAATTGAATGAATTGCAATATAATTCAGTATTAAAAGAAGCAGAGATTTAATACTAGTATCCYTTCATTGTCTAACTTTGTTTTCTAGATATGCATTCCAGTTATGAAAAAAACAAAGTACTAAGACTCAAACAAAAGTATTTTTAATTTTATCTTTATATTATATACAATGTTTGCCTGTCAATCATTCAACATTTAAATTAGAGTAGCAAACCAGATTTCTAGCAGAACAGACTCAAAGCAGAATGAGTAAATTATACGCCATTAAACTTGTTCAAAGTCCAAAATAATCACATTCTGCTGCCTTTTCCTCATCCTGATACTTTACTTTCCTGATACATTTCTCAGTATGCATTTGTTCTGTGAGTTATGCCTCCTTACGCCTGCTCARATCATCACTTTGTTTGCTATGTATACCAAGTTGCACTTATCTATCCCTCATACCCCAAGTTGCACTTATTTATCCACATTCTGCTAACAACCTGGCAAGGATCACTGCAAATTTRCTGGACTCATAAAAGTAGACGTCTTTTTGCCATTAATTCTTCATTGCCTATTTCAGTCAGTCAAGCCTTACTCTGAATTATTTCAAACATACTCTCCGGCTTGCTGAGTGATTATTAAAAACTCTGTCCCGTCATAGGTAACTTTAGATGGCAGTATAAGCATGGCCTGGCATGACATTTTTTGGGTARTCCCAGAATCTGCACTGTCAATGATTCTTGCTGAGCGTGAAGTGCCTGCCTGCACCTTGGTCTCAGAAAGCAAATTAAATGTTGCTGGCCACTTAGTCAAGCACTGCGCATTCTGCTACAAAATCTAGTAATAAACTAGCCATAAAGCCTATACTTCTGTATTCAATTTATTTTTATGCAGAGAAGAGGGGATAAATGTCAAATTCACAGAGAGAGACTGTTGTTCCACTGCAGAAATAATTAGATGGACCTTTCTTGACTTCTGGACTACAGAGTAAAATGCTTCTTCTAGGTAATAGTGCCCTTTGTGCTGTTTTCAAGAGTCAGTGACTGATGTCTCCTCTTGCAAAGGCACACTTCCCTCTGTGATGAAATATTTATCTCAGTGAGGGGCCAGCAGAAGGACTAAGTGCCTCCAATTAACTATTGCAGAGGTTCATAAGGGACCACAGTACATGTATAAATATTTTAAAAGATCAGGTCAGAGCAATGTCCATATCAGGCTGTCTCCCTGTAGATCAGGGTGTGCTGTTTGTTGGTAGGCAGATGTATGTCTACTTACCAACAAACAAAACRTCCATTTTATTTGCTGTGCCTTAGCTATAAATCAGTTGGCAAATTATCGCATTAATCATGCATATGAAGAGCTCTGCTTTGCCTGGTGATTATGAAGGGCAAGTAAAACATAATTAAAGGTGCTGCAATCTGTTTTGTTTGTCCCGGGTATTGTTATTTTTTCCAGGGTTCACCCACAGGAAGGAAATTCATATTTAATTCTCTGGACCAAGACGTGTCTGAATTTATGAGGATCTTAGCCATATGGGAGCCCCCTGTGTCTGCTTTCATCAAAAGACAAAAGACAGGACATCTTGCCCCAGGTCTGCTATCGAGAGCGTTTGGAGGGGGTGGAAGGGAATGAATAATGTTCTCCCAGGCTGGCTGCTGATCCAGGGCATAAGATCGTGCTCCAAGGGGAAGGTTGGCCTGTCCTTGGCTTGTGTCTTAGGGAAACGGATGATCGTTGACAGGGCTTTGGAGTTCATGGTCACTCGCAGTTTTTTCACTTCTCTGTGAAGAACAACTCTAATTTGGGGTCTGTCTAAAACTTACAGTTGTGGAATTCATCTGATCTGCCAGTACCCTGGGGAGAGCCCCTACAGACCCCAGGGCTTGCAGTCTCCTGTCCGCAGTTCTCATTCTTCTGGCCACATCTTGTTAGTGGTAGTAAAATGAGCTGTGAGGGGAAAAAAAAGAAGAAGAAAAAAAAAAGACAAAGCCTGAAACAGTGACTCTGTTGCAACAGATTTGAAGAATCAGAATAATAATTTGTTTTATACTGAACTGTGATGATGTAAACAAATACAGTTCTGGAGGTGATCAGGAAACTAATTAATCAACAGTTTATCAAACATATGCCTCAAATTAAAGTAYGAAACAAAGAGATTTTTACGCAGTCTTGTGAGATTTGGGAACTTGTCTTTATAAGGTGTTACAAAAGCCTACAGCAGTTTAAGGTGTATATGAAACAGATTCATTGCTACTAAGACTGGGGCGATGACAGGAGTACATTTCAGGCAAGGGTTATACATTGCTGGGGTTTGAATACATTTCCTTTAATAACARCTCTATTTTCAGTTTCTCTGTCCTAGTCATACAGGTATGAGTGTAATTCAGGCTTAGACTCCGTATACAGGATCTCCCCAGGCAGACTTGTGTTTTGGGGTACACCACAATACATTTGGAGCAGTAGGGGTTCCCCTCAGCCACGCCGGAGCCTGGATTCACTGCGCTTCAAAGCCCGCGTAGGAATTGCTCGATGTTGTGAAAAGCTCCCTGTGGGACACCCCAGTCCCTGGGGGAGCGGGACCCAGGAGGAGAGGAGCTAAGCTGCAACAGGGCATCGCTAGCTGTCAGCTGCATGAATGGGCAGTGCCTGGAAGCAGCAGGGGCTCATTAGCCTTCCTGAGACCCCGCCTGGGTAAAGGAGGAGGGTCARCTGCTGTGGGCTTCTGGGAGCCCTTCCCCGTCAGGCTACAAAAGGGCTGTTTGCGCTCACGGGACCTTTCCGCCTGAACCTGCTTTGCAGTCAGGTGCTGGAAGATGTTTCGCAGTGTTGGTTATTTCTGGTGGGTAACAGGCCCCTCATTTCAGCAGTTTTTCCTGCAGAAGTGGCGTGGTGTCTCTTTTTTCAGGCTAAATAAAGAGGAATTTATGGGAATGAGAGTACTCTGAAGCTTAATGAAAAGTTTGGATGATAAGAAGAGGTCACTAACACTCCTTACATTTAGCACAGAGAGGCCTCTTCAAGGGTGAGATCTCCTGAAGCAGGGGGGAGGTAACCTGCTGCAGGAGGTTTTGTGGAGCATCTTTTGTAAACTGCTCTCCTCTGAGCTGAGGGACAACACTTCTGTCTTCCCTCTGGTGGAAGCACTCCCCGGGTCTCAGCAGCGCAACTGCTGTGGGCAGAGCAACACCCAACGCCTGTGAGAAAWCCTGAAGCAGGGCAGGCTAGCAGTATAGGGCTTTTCTTTTGCCTGAAGAAAACACAAACTGCACTGTAATTTCTCTGTGTGGAAGCATTATATCTCCATGTGCATTTGTGCAGCCTTGGCCATGCTGAAGCTGCTATGCTGGTCAGGCTCCTTAGCAAGCCCTACACAGTAGATGTTGAAAAGGCTAAGAGCTCCTACCTGCATTATATGGAAGAAATGAGTTTTGTGTATTTATTTTTAGAGTGGAAAACAGCCTCAGTTGTGGCAGAAGACTATGCAACTGCGACACAGAAAACAGGTTGCAGTAATGTGCATGGCYGGTAAGTAACCTTCTTTTTCATATTTAACAGATGTACCCCTTGCCTAAAAGTTCCAACATGCACACATTTTAGTCAATGCACACAAATCAGGACATACCCTCTTTATAGGCAGKGCATGCAAAGGCAGACTTCACTTTTGGATCACACTAAAGACGACTGGGCAAGTGGGCTACTTGAAAACTTCTAAATAACTTTTTCTATAAAAAAAACAACAGATGTGCCCCTTCAGTGCTCTCATTTCTATGCTCTGTTTGTCTAAACACAGGAAACTAAATGCTATGGTGGCAGCCGGTAAGGTAAGAGGAAGCTGTGCCGCTTAAATCCACCAAAAGCAACGCTTCCCAGGGCTGCTGGGAGGAGCAACCCGCTGAGGTGGAAACTGGTACTTCTGTGGACCTGGCTGCTCCCAGGTACAGATGTGTCAGGCTGTTATTTCTTTGGATGTGTAGAGAGATATTTAAAAGTGTGCTGATCTTGTAATTGTGATGATGCCTGTTTTCAGTAAATCTGACTGAGCAGGGATATATGAAAATACATTTCAGGCGGCATCTCATTTTACAAACTTAATAACTACATACTTACAAGAAACATTTCTGATGAAATGAATAACTGTCAACACACATCAAACAGGCCATCAAGCCACCTGTGACTAGCTTGGCCAACAAAAAGAAAAGCTTTCCTTTGGATTATGGTCATAATAGTAATAATATCGGAATAATAATTATCTTTTTCCCCACCGCAACATGTACCCAGCACTGTGGGAAACCCACTTCTTACCATATCGGTCATCTCAAAGGAATCATAATTTACCATTTCAACCCCGTCAAATTCTCAGGACAGTGTATGGCTGCTACAACCTGAACATGTTCATTCTCATTTAAAACTGTTTTGACTTCACTAGTATCCAGAGACCCTATGCAGGGCTGGGATGATAAACATACTCCAAGATGTGGCCAAGGGCCAAGGAACTGTTGTTTCAACGCTTCACGCTCCCGCTCTTTGACAGGGTCTTTAATAAAGCTGTGTCTCCCAGGATGGACCACAGTCTTGTAAGCTACAAGAGTTCACAGTAGGGGAATTAACCAGACTGAGGAACCCTGGGGGGATCTGAGAGAGTTCTCTTTCATTTTCTTTTTTTCTTTTTGGTTGGAAAGGGAAATACTCTGTAAAATATTCCTGTATGAAACAAAAAGGATTAAAATTCCCCCCTACCTTTTTGGGGKTTTTTTTGCTAGAAATAAAGTTGATGGGAAACTTTCCAAATATGCCTACATGGGTTAAAAAAATCAGAAAGGAGGAGCGATAAAGAAAGAGGAACTGGATTTAACTCCATGCACCACCACTCTTTGGGCCTGGCCATCCAGCCAGTTTTTTACACAGTGAAGAGTACGCCCATCCAAGCCATGAGCAGCCAGTTTCTCCAAGAGTATGTTGTGGGAAATGGTGTCAAAGGCTTTACTAAAGTCCAGGTAGACAACATCCACAGCCTTCCCCTCATCCATTAAGCCGTTCACCTTGTCATAGAAGGAGATCAGGTTAGTCAAGCAGGACCTGCCTTTCATAAACCCATGCTGACTGGGCCTGATCACCTGGTTGTCCTGTATGTGTCACGTGATGGCACTCAAGATGATCTGCTCCAYAAACTTCCCCGGCACCGAGGTCAGACTGACAGTTTCTGTAGTTCCCCGGATCCTCCTTCTGGCCCTTCTTGTAAATGGGCGTCACATTTGCCAACCTCCAGTCAACTGGTACCTCCCCGGTTAGCCAGGACTGCTGATAAAGGACGGAAAGTGGCCTGGTGAGCACTTCTGCCAGCTCCCTCAGTACCCTTGGGTGGATCCCATCTGGCCCCATAGACTTGTGCGTGTCTAAGTGGTGAGGCAGGTCGCTGACCATTTCCCCTTGGATTACGGGGGCTTCCTTCTGCTCCCCATCCCTGTCTTCCAGCTCAGGGGGCTGGGTACCCTGAGAACAACTGGTCTTACTATTAAAGACTGAGGCAAAGAAGGCATTAAGTACCTGTAAGAAAGAAGTTTCTCCAGTCAACATACCCTGTTTTCCACCATAATTATTCCTATCTGTCTCATGCTACAAACACATTCCTTAAATAAAAATCAGAAAGGAGAAGGAGCTTCAAAAAAATGAATATCCTTTAAAAATTCAGAAGGGTGAGCATAGTAATTGGCCATAAGAAAGGGAGTGCCCAGACTTTTTCATCTTTATAAGTTTACAGAGAAGGATAAAAGGAAATGCGTGCACTTGCTGATGAAACCTAGAGGATGCAGAAGTCAAATCCTCCAGCAAATTAGATACGTTGCCAGAAATACAGAGAATTCCCTTAGGTCTTACCTAGATCTTTCATATGGAGATGTCAAAGCACTTTTTAAGGCTTCAAGAACTGCTTTCATGCTGACATCTGGGACAGCTACTCCTTAAAATTACTTTCTAGAAATATTTTGGCACAAAACATCACGGAAGTTAAGTCTTGTAAAACTGGAGGTGGTGGTGTTGTTTTAATTAGAGGAATGGTAACATTCTACATAAAAAACAACTGTCTGAAAAAACTAAAACTATGTATGACCAAAACTATTCACAAACAGGATAAATTCTGAAAATTCTTTTTGCACGAAGCTTTAATAATGATACACTGGGAACAATATAGCTGAGGAAACAGGTGTAAAAAATACCAGTTATTCCATCGAACAGCTTGAAAATGTGGAACAAATTCAGACAGCGAAAATCTACTTCCTAGTGGAAAGGARAGCACAAATGAAATGGCTGCATGACCCAAGTGAGGGTAAAGGCAAAGCAGAGAGCTGAGCGAATATTTARTGCCTGTAACTTCAAACCCAAGTACCTAAAGCTGACAACTCGGAAGGGAATGGGTGTATATGCTGTGGTATGAAATACTGTGAGGATCTTGCACATGTACAAGATGCTTAAGCTGTTTTTCTGATTAATGAAGAGAATTTAAGAACTGTTCACATGTTTTAACTAAAAGGGACATGTAACTGGATGGCTCCGTAGTTTAATTGTTGTGTAAAATGTGATTGGGTCACAGAAATTATGCSTACAAACTAAAGGCATAAGATGCCTTGCATTTGATTTTTATCTGTCAGAKTTTCAAAYGGGTTTCAAAGTAACCATAGATCATGTCATTCATAAGAGGAGTCTGGAGAAGCATGATGACTGTGCTGTGGAAGCACAATTACAGCAGGCTTCCTCGTGGAACAAGATTGAGGATTTCTTCTGAAGTTTTAACTAGTAAACATAGATATATTTCAGTAGGGTTTTTTTCCACATGTATCACAAATTCTTAGGCTGACAGGTTGAGAGGAGGTACCCTGAGTAATCTACCCTGACTTACAACCAAGACTTAGAACAAGTGTCAGTACTTTATTTGGACATGATAAAAGCGTAGCTGGCTGTACTGGATTTAGAGTAAGTTTGGGACAGAACAATGAGAGATGTAGCAGTAGGAAAATAAAACAACGGTGTTACTTATAATTTCTTACCTTTATATTCTGAATGTTAACCAGGTGTGTCTTCAGTGGTTGTGGGAGAATTCCTGACAGGCAGAAGAGCAAGTGCCTCCACTGCGGTTTGAAGGGAAGCAGMGGTGCTGGTGGAGGAAGGACACGGGGAGCAGCTTGGGATGATTGAACCTTCTGGTATTGTSCCAGCCTCGTTTGGAGCAGAGCTGGGGGGTGAAATTAGTACGGAAGGAGAGGTATATAAATATACAGGATGATCCAAAGGTACTACCTATATTACTCCCGGTTTATGGGATAAACCTAGAACTTTTTCCTTTTTTCATAATGGACACCATAAYGTGTCTCTTTTGCAAAGAAACTCTTTGCAGTTTCTTCAGAAACCGTGAAACTTTCACCTCAGTGAGACTATTGTCTTAAAAAGACTAAAAATTGGCATTTTACATGGATTGCAGCAATAAACTATAAATAAAAAGCAAAATTTTTTGAAGTAACACAAGGCTTCAGGCCTCAGAGTTCCTGYGGGGGAATACACTTTCTTCTAGGCTGGAGTGCTGGGCTAAATACATCTCCAGCACCTAAAATGAGCTGTTATCCTTGCTGATGTTCRCAGTGGAAACTGGAGACACCTGAGTATCAGCTCTGAGCAGACACGGGAAGCCTGAGCCTGTGTTGCACAGAGTTCATGCAGAATATGCTCAGAGTGACTGCCAGCCTCCACAAAGGTTAGAGAAAAGGGAGTAAGAGAACTTTCCTAAAATTCACAAATGTCAGTGATTTCTCAGGAGCACAAGGGACAACAGGAACAAATTGAAATTTGAGAGGTTCAGACTGGCTATAAGGAAAATCCTTTTCCCCATGAGGGCAGCCAAGCAGAGGCACGGAGATATTGTGCAGTCTTTGAGCAGCGTATAATGCTTGATGTCCTCCTGAGATTCCTTCCAACCTGAGTTATCCTATGATCCTAAGTGTGGATATCTCAAGTGCATAGATGTTGCTTAAAAAAAACCCCAAAACGAACAAAAAAACCCAACCAAAAAACAAAAGCATGAGAAGGCTTTTATTTAATACTGCAGTGCTCTCTTGAAAGCTAGAAAGACTGTGGTGTGGAAAACACAACAAACATTAGTACAACAGCCTTTATACATTATATATGAAAGATAACCAAAGGAAGTTAAATTGTTCTCTCAGCAAGAGATCAGAGAAAATAGAAGAGAATTGGATCAAAAACAGGCTGTGAACTTGCATTGATTAGAACTTCACAAATTTAGTCAGAATGAACTAATATTGTGAAAAAATCACCTTGGTCAAGTGAAATGATTAAGTGGAAACATTTTTAAAACAAGCAAAACGCTTACTAAAAGAATATGACAATCTGACAGAAAATAAGCAGCTGGTAGCAGATTGAAGTGAGAGCAGCTACACAGAAGAAAAAGAAGAAATGGAATATTTTAGTTTGGTTTCAGTACAAGAGATCAATCACAGGGTCCGGGTTGGACTTGCGGCAACTTGTTCTTACAATCATATTACAAAAGGTGCTTAAGCACCCTATAATCTGAGCCCTGTTGTTCTTATAACAACACTAGAAGAAGGGAACTTAAGCTAATGTTTTTAAAACTCTTTGGGAACTTTAGGATTTCATTGTTTTATTATGATAGAGACAGTTTTCATAAAATGGAAATTTTTCCTAGCTGAATCAAAAGATGATACATGAGGTTTGTTCACTTGATTGAAATTGAGGGTCATCTTTTAAGTCAGATGTACACAGGCCATCATCACACCTGCTGTCAGGATGGGATCCCATCCACCAAGGAGAGCGTGGATCTAGGGATGCAGACTGTGGTTCCCAAAGTTCTSCAGCACTGATGGAGAACATGGATCTGTGCTGAACATTCACCCATCCCTCCCAAAGGTTCTTATGCTGTTAAGTGAAATGGGAAAAGTTTGCAAATGACAAAATATTTTTACTCACTTGGCAATGTCAAACTTAATTTTGACATTTTGAGGCATTTCTATGAAACAGAACCCTTTCRTGAATCATTTGAAAGTGTGGATTTTTGATTTTAATTCTGGATGCAAATGAACACTGAAATATCTGAATTGTCCATGGGATGAAAACTGACTTTGGCCAGCTCTGTTCTGTAATCAGTTTAGGCACTGAATGGGTTTTAATGATTCACACAACTTCCCAAGATTTTTGCTCTCTCACTTGTGCCTTGAGCATGGTGAAAATGGATTAATTTCTCTTATCTTAGCCTGACCTGCAATGACCCTGTCTAACACCAATACCTTTTGCTTTCTTTCCCCTGTGTAAGCATATTAGATCTTGCTTAGTAGGAGCTGTGAAGCACAGTTGTTTATTAAGAGTAGCTTTTAGAGGGGAGATTATGATTTATGTAACATTAAGAGGAATGCAGTATGAAGCTGTGATTAGTATGCCTGAGCTGTCAGTTGGCAGTTTGGTGCCCTAGGTGATAATCCATTATATGGAATGGGGGCAGGTCTTCTTCTAGCTACCAAAAATGCAACAATTTATTGATTGCACAGAAGCTTGTGATAGACTCACCAATATTTGCTTGTGTTATGAAATCCTCTAATGGGCCTACCAACAGGTTTGCATGTAGTCTGCCTTACCTGTTGCTAAGGCAAGTGCATTTAGACACTTATCTGGAGCCCGATATAAAATTTATCCACTCTTCACTTTTCTCGGTTTCAGCCCCTTTCCTAAAGTGATTCCTTCCCTTGCTGTGAGACAAGGCCTCCTTTGGGGGCAAGGAAGGAATCCTGGGTGAAATGATCATGTTAAATGAGCATTTTTCTGCCTACTAGACTTTGCCCTCTTCGTTATCAGCATTWAAATCTCAGGCAGTGCACATGCTGAAACGTTTCCTTGGTTGTCAGGAATACATCCCCTTAGACACCTGGCCAGCAGTTTCAATAATCCTCACTGGATATGAGGCAAGTGTGTGCCCAGGCTGTTTCCTCAGCATAAATAAGAGCATTAAGAGACGGTCTTTCTTGGAAGTTCACATCAAGCTTGAAAGTCATCTGTGACTGGCGAGTTGGTATACAACATCAGTGAACTCTGGAAAGCGAAGCTGAGGATCTTGCTGTGAATAATGATAAGCCTAAACGTGATCAATAGCTATGTTCCAAAAAGGCTGTGCACAGCTGGTGTGAAAATAGGCACGTTTAATTTCCTCATATCTTTGTTTAGTTTTAAACCATGATATGCATCCATGAACAGATCAGATTTTTAATTTCATGCTGCATGTTGTGGTTACAGCTGATCTTCAGAGTGGATCTCAGAAAAATAGAGAATAGGAAAGTTATTCAAAGGGCTTAGCATTTTCATCTCCTTTGTCTCCTACAGTGGTAGAATTCAGATTGTTCAATGTCTTCCAATAGATGTTATAAAGGAAGTACTCTGTTACTTGACTCTGATCTTCTACAGCACATCAAAGGTCAGCAGAAAATTCACATCTGTTTTCAATAGGCCGCTCTGGATCTTRCTTCCACTGTTGAATATCAGAAGCAATCATTTAAAACTGATCTAACACTGTGCAAGTAAAGTGCAAGATCAGAACAAGAGCCAGAGGAAAGCTTTGATAAACATTTCAATCTTTGTAGAATTGTTTCTTAGATTTTTAACCTGTTCTCAAAATGTACATGTAAACTTTAATGAGAAAAATGACCTTATGGCAGAAGGAGATTGAAAATAGATCCCGGGAGAAAAACACCAAAAATCTTGTGGAACTTCTTACAGAATGGGGAAAAACACTACAATCTCTTATCTTTTTGCAGAATGGCCCTAAGATGGGGATGAGCTATGGTTGTATCAATAAGACTATGCTCAAAGTAATGGGTTGGAACACAGTGAGCTGTGTAGGATTTTTTTTTTTAAGGATAACTRCTAATGGAAGAAGTCCCAAAGATAAGCAATAGTTGACCAAAGTCAGGATAATTTGCAAAGATCAATGGTCTGACGGCACTCATCTATCATCTTGAACACAYGTTCATGGTAATCAATGGTCATCTGTCTCTTTCTTGTAGGTCGATTAATCTTTTAAATTTTGTAGGCTTGCTACCCTAGTACAGTACTTTTCATAATACCTGCACAAGGTTTTTTTTTTTTTATATAAGAGGAAAACATAAAATGATCAAAAATGTATAWGATGTGGTTCTTCAAAGTCTAAAGGAAATAACTGCTTGAGGTATGAAGCCAGCTGACAGCCACTTCTTCCTCATGTTTTGAGGCCACAGTGTCTTAGATGTCTTTACCTCTAATGATTTTAAGCTCAGTTAAATAGCAACTTTTTAAAACAGGGTTTTTGGTTTATGAAGCTGGACAAATTAATCTTGTAGGATGGCATAAAACGACAACACTGTCAGATGAGATTGGTGCAGTCTTGAACTTGCAGTGAGATCCATATCTTACCGGGGAAGAAACATTATCTACAATCTGTCTGAAATAGGAGAAATAGCTATGTTAAATGCATGTACCTCTGAACGTTTAACTTGGCAATAAAAATGACCATCCTCCTGGTAATGTTAGATCTCCATCTTGATCAGATGGACCTAATCAAATATCCTTCAAGACAGACCTTCAGCTAGGTGGAATAAATGGCCACCTGACAGTTTATAAGCTATCTTGACAAGAAAAGAACAAGAGTTGTCCTTGGAATATCCCCCAGCGTGCAAACTACTTAGAGAAAGGTAGTATCTTGCTGATAATACAACTTATGCAGCCTTAATTGAAAAGACTTTCCAGCTGGAAAAAAGTAGAAAACGCTTAGTTAAATTATCATCTTACATAAGGCAAACAATGCCTCCTACTTTTGTCTATTTGTTTT
Source organism: Oceanodroma leucorhoa (assembly GCA_030449065.1). NCBI lineage: Eukaryota > Metazoa > Chordata > Aves > Procellariiformes > Oceanodroma > Oceanodroma leucorhoa. The sequence goes on along the minus strand of JASVER010000026.1, from coordinate 11,006,873 downwards.
ATGCATTGCATAAGAAATGCAGTGAAAGCTGTATTATCAGCAGGAAATTCTAAAATTAGATAACTAATTAACCTTCATTAATAATAGTCTCATTTTGATTATTTTCTCTTTATTATACCTTGCTCTGTTCTAGTGCAGCGGGTTTTTGTGAGAACAAAATGTTCCTATTGGGTTCCATTTTTATAAGTACTTAATTCAGAGTGAAGATAGATGGAATAAGATATGCTATATGGTTAAGAAAAAAGGTTGAAATCACACTTTACTAAGTGGTTTACCTATGTCCAGTACTCTTACAGTAATATATTATTAAATTATTATATATTAATTTTGATTCTMAAAAGGTTAAGTTCTTCAAGAGGAAAATAAAGGCACTTTATCCAAGGCAGATTGACCACAGTTGTATGAATTCTGTTATCACAAAATGATGTACCAAAAGGAAGCAAAAAAATCCACGTTGAAAATATGTTGGACAGATATTTCTTGAAGAAGATTTTTTTTCAGAGGACCTCTTSCTCTTGAAGAAGAAAGCACTGGATTTTCCCTGAAGGTAAGTTGCCATTTCTTTAGTACCTAAACTCAGATGTGTCCCAGAGTGATTAGTACAATTGCAAAATATAGACAGCAGGCTGATGCTCTTCGTCTAACAAATTTTTATCACTTTCTGAACTAAATTCCTCACATAACTGAGCAGTAAGCTAATGCATAACTAAAAAAAACCCTCTCATATCTTGGTTAGTATCACACAGGAAGACTGGCAAAACAAAGAACCCAAATGTTCCAGGTCTTGGTTCTGTTCCATAATAATTTTCACAGAAGACAAGTGTCACTATGCAACTGCCATTCAAGTTAAGTGGAGTCTGCATTTCGTTTTGACTCTGAGGCGTCGATGTGCTGATTAGTTTTCTGATACAGCTTGGTTGTCAACATTTAAAACATTTCTTGGAAGAAGAAAAATAATTTTGAACAGAAGGCATTCTGTTATACCTATATTTATACATATTTCCCTGCACCCTCAAAACCCAGTTTTAAAGCGGCTGATTGGAAGAGCTGTCACCATCACCTTGGAAACTRGTCCATTGACAGCATGTATCAATCAGTCGTCTCACAACTATATAGCTTTTCTTTTTTTTTTTTTTAAAGCATGTTTGAATAGTTTCATTCTTTCCCTGAAAAAGGAAAAACAGGMTAAATTCACTATAGACATTTGGAGGGTGGCAGCTCTCATCAAACAGAGTAACTGACAGATTTTTATTTTTTTTTTAATTGCAAGTGATGTAGGTCATAAACTTGTAATCGRGGTGCTTGCATGGGAGGGAGAAGTTCCAGTCTGTGCTCCACAGGCTGCTTCTGTTTCATGTGAAACAATCTTTGATGGTTAACCTATCTACCTGGTATCTACTTGTCAAAGCACTTTTAACGTCTCCTTTTTTGCTGCAGGAAAGGAGAGTACCTTCTCTCTGGAACAGCTGGTAGCTTTAACATGCTCTTGGGAGAGAGGTACCTGTGAATCCCTTTAGGTTGAGGAATACAGTGAAAGTGGCTCTTCTGCATTTTTGGAAGGTGATCTATTTATGTAAAAGGGTGAGGCCGTGTCATACATTACCTGTGCTCTCCAAGGGGAAAAAAAAAAGCAAGCTGTTTTGTTTTTGGAAGGGAAGAGCTGAAGCTCTGACTTTGGAGAGAGGGAGGGGGTTGTCTTTTGTTTRCACTGCATGGGGCGCCCAGCGCCCGGCGAAGCACGGGGTTTAAGACACGTACCTGCCCGTGTCAGTCTTGTTGCACTGGATACCTACCCCTGCGATGCCCAGGGGTGATCCCTAAGTACCTGTCTCAGCGTTACGATTTCTGTTCCAGGACTTTGATCCCTCAAGCTGATCACTTCAGTGCTCGTCATTGCAGACTAAACCCTGTTTTGGAATTGGSCTTTAATCAATCAATACTCGTGAATATGAGGTCTGATCTTAGATGGGACCTGCAAATGTGGGTTACAAGTTTTTTGCTTCTGGATAAGAAAAATGAAGATATTTACATACGTTAGAAGGGCATCCAGAAGAAAAGTACATGAAGACAGCATCCTTCTTGCTAAAGTATCCAAACACTTTCTATGGAAATAGTACTGAATGAAAGTAGTTACGGGTCTATCATGAGCGAAGTGCATGTTCTGCATATTTTTCTAGGGATACCATCAACATCAGTTATTTCTGATTGTACTATTGCTTGTTGTTATWAGTAGCACCTAAAATGCCTTACAGAAAGAGAATTAAAGGAAAGAAATGGGTTTGTCCTTTTTAATTTGACTATGCTCTCTTGGCAGTGCTTTGTGCATGGTCAGATTCGTTTTCCCTATGAAGTCAATTATTTGGTCTCTCCTTTTGTGTGCTGGTCTTTTACAAAGCAACAGGGGACAGATGAGTGTTTTAAAACGTGATTGCAAAYCCAGAGAAATTGGCAAGGGGACTCAGCCGCGGGTAAAAACTTCCACAACTGCTTTTAACTCTTTGTTTTAGATCAGGCTCGTTTTCAACTTAAWGGTGTCTGTGAGCAGATCCTTGCCCAAGGCACCCCTCTGTGGCCTGTGGGGGCCTTGAAGACTCGCTGTCTTCATTTCCGATACAGCTCCTCTCAGAGAAGATTGCACCTATATRTGAATATTTACATGACTCCAAACACAGGCTCTGAAGCCATTGGGTGCAATCTGCTTCCAGAGTAGACTGACAGCCTCTCTCCTGCCAGGTGATTCTGGTGGCTTTCTTGGCAATCTCCTTCAGATAAGGTGAGCTGTGAAAGTGTTGGCGAATTTAGGCAACCTCCCTGTGCTCCAGGATACAGATGTCCTCACAGTCCTCCTTCTAGGGCAGTTGTTCTCAAAGAAGTGGTTAAAGCCGCCATGGATCCATCTATGCTACTCTTTGGGATGACAGGCCACACAGAAATCGGGTCACAGTCAGAAATCACTTGAGGCGCTGCACTAGGGGATCAGGTTCCTTCTCTGCAGGTCAGGAGCTCTGCGAGATGAGCATCTCCACTCGAAATCAGGAATCCCAAATCACCTTCCCGTAAGGCCATTGCAATTCAGCGATAGTGCAGCCCTGAACCAGGGTCTTCCAGTTGCCCTCACTGAGGTGACAAGGAGGAATCCCCCGAGAGTGGTGCAAGGGAAGGAGCTAGTTCTCGCTGGCTGGAAGAGAGGGAGAGATGTACTTGTCCTGCTCAGGGATCCCAAGAGATGGAGAAGTTCACAACCCCGCTCCCTTCCCCCCCAGTCTGTGAAGGACCACATCCCTCAGAGCCTCAATGGGCCTTGCAGCAGAACAAGAATTAGCAGATAGCAAGTTTCCTCCACCTTTGAAGCARACAGTCCCTCCGGATACAGTACTCCTTTAAGAGTTTTACTAAATCTGCACGTGAGCTCAATCTGCCCATAGAAGAATTTCCATTTGTGCAGATGGCATCATTTGGCAGATCACTCTGATGTTGGCAGCATCGCAGGGGTCATATTTGTGCACAGATGGACTGTTCTTCATCTGTTTCTTTATTGTAATAGACCCAAATAGGTTTTCCCACAATAGTACCCACATATGCGCATTACAACTCTCCTTGTTCCCTGTCAGACAACTTATTTAGCGAGAGCACCAAAAAATTTCTCTCTMTCTCTTTCTCTTTGTTCACATATCAAGTCCTCTTTTATCTGTATCTTTGTTTTGGGAATGCAGGGTGAGGACTAAGTAGAGCTATTGGGGATCTCGGTATTCCTGAGCCATAAAATCTGGTGGCATAGAAGTCATCACCAAGATGGTATTCAGAGTGCTGCTGTGAGCTCAGGGGGTTCTCATGTGTAGATSGTTTTTTGTGGCAAATATCTTCTGCACATTGCACATATTAATCACAGCTCCCTCATAAACCAAGAGCACTTACAGCTGACATGTGAATGGACATTTGGAGGGATTGGAGAGGCTGGGGAATCGATAATTCAAAACTGGAGATTTTGAATCCAGAGCAATGATTCAGCTCTAGTAGTAATGACCAAAAGCTGTTAYCGTTTGACAGCTGTTTAGAGAATTATGTTAAATGTACTCATTATTTAGTGGTGAGATATTCATACTTTTTGAAGCATCTATTGTCACTCTCACTTGCAATCTCAGTGTGGTAGCAGTGAACTGAGTAGATATCTTCAGAAGTTGCCCTGACAGGACCGGTTTACGGCACAACAAAAGGACATTTTGGAAAGCTTGCASTGCTTCTATTTTGCTTTACACAAGCACTTGCTTTGTTAATAGAAAACTTTATCCCTGCATGCCTTACATTTTGTTAATGATAAACCTGTCTTCTTGTGATGAAACTGAGACTTTTTCAGTCTCCAGATTGACAGCAACTGGCTTTTCCTTCTTACTTGCTAATCTAATCAATGTAGTCTAAACTTTTCTACTCAGGTGTCACAGGTAGTGCAAATGTTTCGGTATGGGTATTGTTTGCTGTATACGGCTGTGAAAGAAGTTTACAGTGTGTGTAAATGAAATCAAAATAGCTAGGGAGCTTGGACAGTGAWTTTCTTGACATTTATATACCCAGACTCCTAAATATAGTGTCTCAGTAATGTAACTTTTCTGGACATGTGAGACAGCATATAAAGTACCCATTTTTTCTCAAAAGAAAGTACTGTTTGAAAGGAARCTGGTTGTTTGTAATGTAAACATTGCTGAAAAGGCAATTCCTTCTACAACTGCTCCTAAACAAAAAATACTCCTGCTTATTTACTGATTTATTTTTAAGCTTTTGACAGCCTAGTGAACAAAGGGTATGAACTGGATACCGGACGAAGCATCTTGAATCAAATTAGGAAGAAAGTGTGAGTGAAATTCCAGCATCAACTAATCTTGGCTGTACTGGGTAACAGGGAGAATAAAATTACAGCTAAATAAAGGTTACTTGGGAAATATATAAAAACCCAAAACCAAAAAAAACCCCAAACTTTAATTTCATATCCATCTGGTAAGTCTTCGTAATCAGTCCCTAATTATGTACTTGTTAATACATTTCTGGTTACTCTGACACCTTAGGAATTTTTCTATGCATAGATTTCTTGCCCAAGGCTATGGAAAATTATACATGCTGCTATACATGCTTGGATACAGCTGGTTTCTGTTTTGGGGTCATTTTTTTTTTTTCCATCACAGTTACTGAACATATCTACACAAATAGCTACACTGAATTTTACTTTTTCAGTAGGAGTCCAGAGCTTGAAAAGCAGTTTAAACCAGAATGTTCCTAGCAGAACTGCAGCTACAGGGAGCAAAATATTGTGGAGAAGGGGACAGGGGATGCAATTTGTAATGTAGTTCTGCAGCGTGTTACCATATGATGACGTATTGATGGAGAGATACAGACCAAAATTTAAAACACTTCTTGTGCTGGTGGTTTTGGCTTGTTTTGAGGGCATTTAGCCTTTTCTTGTTGAACAAGGGACAAATCTTTCCTCCTGATTTTGAAAGGCAYACTATAGGCTGTTTCATTTGCTGGAAGGTTTGTCCTCGCCTTAGCTCTGACCGATGCAATGCGGCAGGCATTTCAGTCAGCTAACTTGCCGTCTGGTTTCTCCAAATTAGTTTCTAACAGCTRAACTTCTTTTCCAGATTATTTGAAGGTTTTAGCAGTTTGTAAAGCCACATGGGAGAGGCCTTCCCAAAGAGACTTACTACAGACTAGCTGTACAGGTTCCAGTCAACAAGCCAGCTGACACCAAAGCCTCTCACAGACTTCCCATTAAAACAATATATTTGCAGGAGATGGATTCTAGAGAAGATTTTACTTCCTTCTTTCATTCCCTGAATACTGGAATGATAAATACCCTAATAACCGTGAATCCTAAGACCCAAAGAATACTACAATATGTGAAGTGTACTGGCATACTAAAATACCAAAATATTCTTCTGCCCACCAGAAGGTAACAAGAACTTAAGATATGGGTATCCTTTTCTCTGAAGATGAGTAGCAGCCATGCTGAAGCTGAACTGTATTATAAGTAAGAACAAGCATGGATTGATGATGTTTTTATCACAAATTAAGATGATTGGTTAACATAAGTTTTAACAAGCAGATCTGGCTTTACAAAGCCAATCTCCATCAAAGACAGCATAGTAAAATAAAGGAAATTTTAATGATAATTTAATTTTAACCCAAAGCACAAGCTATCCTAGACAATTTTAGAGATATAACAGGACGTAGAGGAGAACATAAATTAATTCCAGCACATTTATGAAGAATCACTTTATATTGTGAGAAACGGAAAAGGACTGAGGCAATGTAAAGGCTGCAACCACACCAGCYAACCGTTCTCTAGACTTGCTATCTGCCCTATTTTGTATCATTTTAATGACAATGGGAATAGTTCTATAGCTTTGTATATAATAGCTGGTACTCAGCCAAGACTGTGACTTAGTTTGACTGAGGCCAATAGCAAAGATACTTGGAATAAGTGAGAAAAATGAAACAAAATGGCAAGTAAAGGTAGAAGTGTCTTTCAGTTTTGAAGGAAAAAAGGGGATTTCCTTTGATGACTCCACCCTTCAAAAAATATTTGAACAGTACAAGATTAAACAACATTTGGAGTCAGTCTAGACTGAATAATAATRCATTGCAGGCATAATTCTAAGTGTAGGAAATAAAGGGGGTGTGTGCAAGGTGGTGTGGAGAGCTGGTGTCGTGGTTTAACCYCAGTTGGCAACTMAGCCCCACASAGCYGCTCACTCACTCTCCCCCAGTGGGATGGGGGAGAGAATCRGAAGGGTAAAAGTGAGAAAACTCATGTGTTGAGATAAAAACAGTTTAATAGGGAAAGCAAAAGCTGCACATGYAAGCAAAGCAAAACAAGGAATTCATTCACTACTTCCCATGGGCAGGCAGGTGTTCAGCCATCYCCAGGAAAGCAGGGCTCCATCACGCRTAACGGTKACTTGGGAAGACAAACGCCATCACTCCAAACGTCCCCCCTTCSTCCTTCTTCCCCCAGCTTTATATGCTGAGCATGATGTCATATGGTATGGAACATCCCTTTGGTCAGTTGGGGTCAGCTGTCCYGGCTGTGTCCCCTCCCAGCTTCTTGTGCACCCCCMGCCTACTYGCTGGTGGGGTGGGGTGAGRAGCAGCAAAGGCCTTGACTCTGTGTAAAGAGTGCTCAGCAATAATGAAAACAYCTCTGTATTATCAACGCTATTTCCAGCACAAATCCAAAACATAGCCCCATATAAGCTACTATGGAGAAAATTAACTCTATCCCAGTCAAAACCAGCACAGCTGGAAAACCTGAAGTTGTCTGCCTTCAGCTGCATGCACCTGCCGGTTGTAAAGTATTGAGGTAGCCTGAGCAATGGAAAAAAAATAATGCTAACATGAAAAAAAGAAAAAAAAATGACAAGGAATCTATCTGTGCACAGGGAGRTACCCAGAGCCACAACAGTGGCTGAACTTAGTGTGTCCCACTGGGTCGCCATCTTCTTTGTTCRCACTTACCAGCCTGGACAGTGTGCCCAGCAGGCCTCATAAGAGTGATAACCTGTGTATCTGGTGAAACTGGATGCTGGGACCCTACCACATGCTGCCTGCGGCCATGTGAGGGGGGGGCCAGCCCAACCTGGGAGGTCTCAAGTGCTCATCCACACCCCAGGACAGCTGAACAGACCTATACATGCCCCTTGTACACCATGGCTTGACTGCACAATCCCCCCATGTAGACACACGTTCTCTTGGCACCAGCAGTTCATTAAAAGAGGCCCCTGAGCTCCTCCTGCTTTGGACAAGGTAGGTGAGAAACAAGCCAGGATAATCTGGTATCTCTGTCTACAGCAACTGTGTAGCTCTAAGCAGGGTTTAAGAAGAGTTGGGGAAGGGGTAAGGCCACGGGAGAGCAAAAACGTTGAAGAAAGACTACCACAAYGGCCCTTGATAGTTCACAGGCAGGTGTTCCTTCTTTGGCTGTGAGCTGCTTCTGGAGATCSTTGGCACCATGGCTGTGCACAACACTGAGGTCCCCCATTTGGCCTGGGTAGCCTCTTGTAAGGTAGTGGTTGCTTTGAGGACAGTGGAGATCCAGAAGATTTGGCACTGGAGCAAGGCTTGTGGAGCAGCTGATGTGAACAGYTGGTCAGAGTATGTCTGGTCTGCATGGTCTGACCAGGCTTTGTACCTGGTGTGTGCCACTAAGTGCCCACAAGATGCTGGGAAGGACAGGAGAAACAGAGATTCACGGAGAGCTGTTGGGTTAGAGAGAGAGCGCTCATGATACTGAGAGAGAGCACCTGAATGAGGTGCATGGAAGTTGTAGGACTTATGAAATTCCTCTCTTGGGAACCATGGCTGATGAGGATGTTTCCATGGTCCCTAACTGGCTGAGCAAAACCCTGCTGCAGCAGTAATGTGACTACTGAGGTTTGTCAGCAGTAGTTGTGTTGTTTCTCCACCATCTCACTCTTCCCACAAAACAATGAAGGGGGCTTTGTGTATCCTGAAAACAGACTTGCCGGTGGGCACTCATAATAGGGGTTCAGAAGAACCTAGATACACCGCTGTTCGTCTCCAGCTTCTTGTCTATACTGTCAATACGGCAGTTAGGGGGTGATGTATGGGCTCTGAAAGGCAGTGGAAGAAAAACCTCCTGCTTTACAGTGGCAATATGAGACAGGGAAGCCAGACAGAACAAGCAGAAGAGTTCTTTTTGAATTCTGCAGTCTTTGTGGAAACAGCTTCCAGCATGAAGGTGTGTGACGCTGCATACACTGCAYGTGCTCTGGAGGTCCCCAGGGGCTTGCCAAGGGGGCTTGGGCAGGCACCCTGCTCCAGGGAATGTAGAGGTGCCTGCATTCACGTGGGAGTAGTCGATCTTGTGCTTAATTTTTGCCAATATGAGTTATTTTGTAAAAGGACCCAAAATGGAATACAGGCCTAATACAAGCTGACTTTATACATAAGGTAAAGCCAAGCCGAAGTAAACGAGAACTGATCCTGTGGTTTTTATGCTGCAAAGGTCTGAGATGTTCTGATAGGCACCCAAGACAAGGATTTTAGTCAGCTGTGGATATTTGTGTCTTGGAGAGGGGGGCGAAGGGAAAAAAAATGGAAGATAAAGACAACTAGCATCATAATGGTGAGATTTGTGAGAATTTCCATTATCAGAGTCTGTTTACAGGTTGTAAATATTCCCTCTGGGCTAATACTTAAAATTCAAGGTCATACACAGGAAATTATATTTATCTTTACTAAATTAAAACATTGGTTCAGCAGCTTTAAAAAAATTGTAATCACAAGAAAATCCTCTGGAGCGCAAGAAGTTCAGGTACTTCTGACTTCCTTTTTTTTTTTTTTATCCAATCTACATTTTCTTTCTGCCTAATAAACATRGCATATGCTGAATATTTTAAAGCCTTGACCCGTTACTCTGACATTAGTASTAAAGATATATTGAAAAGTAATGTACTGAAAGTCTTTCACCTATGAATGCACCTTTTCTTGATGACATTTTCTGTTATTTTGCTTGTCAAGCTCTGTAGCATTCAGTGTTCCTTCTTTATATTTACAAGAGGATTTTATTAGAAATGTCTTATCACTATGCAAATAGAGTAATCATTTGGTTCATATTAACATTTCCTTCCCTACACAATAATAAATATATCTTTAAAATTCTCCATTTTTGAAGGTAGTGTAGCAATTAAAATGCACTTAAAGATTACTTATTTGCATGCAAATTGTCAGGATGAAGGAGAATGTGAGGATATGCAAAATAATATGTAATTTTCAATTACATATATATCTGTTATTATTATAAATTTCTTCCAACATTTTTTGACTTCTGATAGCATGTCATCATTCTTCTTGTGATTTAGAATATAATTTCTGATTTAGATTACTAAGGAGTAGAGAATTTTATAGTCTCCAGTATCTTTTTCCCTCTAATTCCAAGTTAAACGTGAAAGAATTCATCTGTATGGGGCCAGTCAAATTGTCTGTGAATAATTTTCTGTTAAATAGCATTCYGGCAAGAGTTCTTCATTTCCCAGAGTATTTTAACTGGTGTTTACTGGAGCTGATTGAATACTGTCCATTTACTATATTGACACATTTTGATTGTATGACTGAATACATTATTCAATTAATCATCTCTGTAATATTAGACCAGCTCTAGTTTTTGCTCAGAGTAATAGACCTGATGTGAATTCACTTRTCTAGGAGCTGTCTGTGGTTTGATAGAACTTTTTCCCTCACTTATTCTGGTCAGAATAAAAGACATTATGTTGCTGTTCAAAACGGATTGTTTGATTTGGGATTTTGGTYCCCTTCCACTGTGTGTTTAAGAGAAAGTTCCTCTTTTATTATGGGTCTCTAAAAACTTGTTCTGGGTAAATTCTAGAGCTTTCTTCTTTGAGCTGGGGGTAGAGACACTAGTGCCTAACTCAACTCTTCCTCTTCATTGAAAGTAGTTCCATTAATTTCATGGTTGATGTGTCTTTTCTTGCCTATTGACTGAACAGCACCTGTAAAGCCTGACCAAACTGTATATACATTTTTTTTCTCCAAAGTGTATTAAAAAACAARGAGAGAGTTATGGTTTAATTTAAACATAGCCTGCCTTCTTTCTTAACTACCTGCTTTCTCAATGCCCATTATACCAACATTTTACTCACATCAACCCAGAGCAGGCTGCTTGCTCGCCAGGTTGGCGAAGGACAACTTTGCCTACCCTGACCATTGTCCAAAGGGTGCATAGAAATGTTTTGCAGTCCTGAGGGATGAGGTGGCTATGCCACCCAGAGCATTTCAGCAATATGCAATTTCACACAGGAAGACAGTGTATCTTGCCTTATCCGTCAGGATTTCTTGAGTAAATAGTCACTGGTAGCTTATTGTGGAAGGAGAGGTTTGCACACAGAAGACAGAATGTCCTGCCAGAAACTGATAAATTAGGCCATGAATCAGAGGGCCGTCAAGATCCCAGACACAGCTTATCGTGGTGGTGATTAAGAATGATGCAACAAGTCCATTTTGAAGGCAAAGAGTAGACTTAAAGCAGGAGGCTGTGGTGTGATCCTCGCTTTACACTGGTGTCRTAAGTATGTGTGGTCCAAATGCTATGATGTCACACAAGTCTGTTTGGGAGGTGGGTCATTTTTCACCTTACACTTCAGAAGTGGCATTAGGACAAGAACAAGAAAAAGGACTGAGAGTAAAGGGGAATTTGAAGAGTCTGGAAAGCTATTTTATAATATTTTATGTGGTGGATTCTGCTCTTACCCTTCAGTGTGGAATGAAGAAAGTCTCTAAAGTACACTCTAAAATTACAGATGCTGCATAGCCAAGTACTGGATTTGAACGAGGCCTTTCATCTCTTGAAGACAGTTCAGAGGTGCCACCTTCCCACTGATTCATTGGTAACCATTGCCTACAAGATCTCTCTAGGTCGTGGAGCTGTGGTGTCTCCTGCATTCAGCAGYTGGCTGATTTTTGCCAAGATGTTATTTCCTCTGCTGCAGCTGTAGGTGAAAAAGATTAAAATGCCCTTAAAGTTTCAGGTGGTGTTGTTKTAACAATATACTTTTTATGGCTATAAATGCTTTTGACTTAGTGTATGTTTATGTTCACTCTAGTAAACATGACTGCTGACCTACCCAAGCTATCATTAAAGCATCATACAGTTTTCATACAGCTTATACAACAACACCTAGTTTAAAATTAACTCAAATTTGAGTTGCAGTATAGTTATATCCCTGGCATTTTTGCCAGTAAGGTGACTTCGGTTTGAGGCAGAGAGAACGTGGTATTCAAACTGCCAGGTACAGGCGTCCAATTTATATGCCTTAGTTAGGAGATTAATTGTCTCTGTGCTCATGGTATARTCAATACTGAGAGGGAAAGGCTCCTTAAAGGGCAGTTTTGTTTCCTCAAATTAAGCTTCTGCTCTGAATTACTATTCAGAAGAGACTATTTCTCTACAGTGGTTGCCTATAGAGACTAGCTGACTAACACAGGCAGGGAGGTGGATTCTTGAATTTAGGAGATACTGTCCTCTCTCTGTGACAGCTGTAAGAATCCATCATAGTGCAAAGGGAAGGGCCTATCACAGAATAGTGGGTACAAGACTTAGTGCGAACTAAGCTAAAACTTCATAAATATGAAAGCCATAGTCTAAAGACGGTGACTACTCAAGTGTTACTAGAATTTTGAATGGAAAACCAAGGAAAAGTCCATATGCTTTTTCTTGTTCTTTTATAACAAAATAGTTCTAGAGGCTTCACCTTGAAATATCTGCTATTATTGCTGTTAGCCTCTAATACATACTCAAAAATGGGTACGATGGAGAAGTGAAGATATATGTAAATTAATTATTAAAGAGCAGGGAAAAATTGTTTCAGAATTACATGACGCAAACAGTGTGATGGAATAAAGGTCAGCTTAAGTTACATCAGACCTTCAGGTTCTTGTTTCAAGTAAAAATCAATTTCAAGCAAAATCAAATTAAATCATGCTGAGAGAAAGGCCRCAGTAATATTTCAACACCCCACCATATTGAAACACCATAAAGTATTATCTGATCTTCCATATTACAGAAAATATTCAGTTAGCCTATTTGCATATTTTAGTAATATTTAATATTTCAAATTAGTGAACTATAATAAGGAAAATCAGCCCCTTTTAATTAAAAATAGTTCATGCTAAGTCAATATTTCRTATTTTCAAGGCAGTTCTTTACAAAAGTAATTAAAATCTCTAGACATCTTCTAGTGAGCTGTGGATTTAGGTGTTTTTTCTTTCCTTCAACTTTTCTCCCTTCGTARGAGTGAAAAAAACTATCTTTTTTTGCATTTTTCTGTAACAGTTCCTTCTCTGGCTGTTTGTGTGGACACCATGCAAAGGCCTCTCAAYGTAGACCTACAGTGTAAGGAAACATAATGGTTTCTTCAGCAGCAAACTTCCACAGGGGTATTAGGGGAATTCAAAGTGAAATGAAATACTCCAGGAAAATCCACTTCAAAGCTCCCATTGAATTCCTYTAAGGCCAAGATTTCATACTTTTGCCAGGTCATGTCCTTGGCCTGATCATCTTTGAAATGAAGCTCAGTCTGCAAAGTTGTTTTCCTGTTCAAACATCCTCYGGAACTTTCGATATATTTAATAAGAAATGCAAGAATGAGTAAAATAAAGCTCAGAAAAAAAACACCAAACTATCAAATTCCCTCCAGCAGCCAAAATTGTATTGTGTGGGGTTTTTAAAATATTCATTGTACATTCACAGGCAAATTTGTATAGTGAGTATACTGCAAAACTGGTAATGATGAATATCTTACCCCAGGCTCAAATCCTGCTGTAGGTTAACAATTAGTGTACCCAATGACTGGAAYGGGGATTCTCATGCGCAGAAGATGGCAGCTTTTGACCAAGTATTACTAGGTAATGTCAAAGCAAACACTTTTACTGAAAAACCAGTGTGGTTGCAATAGCCCATATGGGCTACCTGGTCCTCGCAGTTGTGTTGGGATAGTCTCGCTCGTACCTCCATCAGAAAGAGAAGATCCCTATGAATCAGAGAGGCATTTCCTTCTCCTTCCAACATCTCAGTTAAAGAGCTAGTCACTTCTGCAGCTCGTTCTCAGATAAACAGGCTATCTTCAACAATTCATAATAAAATGYTTTTGGCAAAAATAGAGGCTCTATTTTAAAGATATTAACAGATTTTTCCATCCTGCTGGCAGATATCAGTTATTCTGGRACAGCACAGTGGATGTTCTGTAGATATGCTAATATGGGGGACTTGTTATTCCACATGATTATAGTGTGGTAGGAGCAGCTCTCTCAGGACAGGGGCTTGGATCAAGTAAACTTAAGGAAAGAAATTTTATAAGCAGTAAAACCTGGAGAGATTTGAGCTGATCTTTATTGCTTTCCTGTTCCCCCCCATTATTAATAAACTCACATCTCAGGAGAAGAGAGTGTTTAGGCTCTACTACAATAAGAACYATGTTTCTGAGCAGGCCAGGGAGGATACCTGTTTATATTATTTTAAAAACAGCCTTGGGAGATGAATAACCAGTTAGTCAGCTGATGTACACTGTTACAGTTCCAGAAAGCTGAGAAGCTGTAATGCCAGTTGTGAACCTGGATCGCTGACTTATGAAGGGTTTGAGTCTTACATGGGAAAAGCAGGCAATCAACGGATGAAAGAATAGTATTATAGCATAAATAAACATTTAAGAAAAAATAAAAAACCAGGAAGAATTTGTCAAACAGAAGTAATTTTGTACTGTTATAATGAGAGTCTCCACTGTTGCCCTTTTTCCTTCATAAGCTTTTTCAACATAGGCTTGTAACATTGGTATGGTCTGRTGTGGTATGCAGGCATCTGGATGTATGTCCTCACTCGTACTGATGCTGACCATGAAACTACGGAACAGTAAACACACAAGCCTGGCAGAAAACGTGTTGGTGTGCATAATTATGTATGTGGCCCCTGGAGTCCCAGGTGAGGAAAGTTCAACTCTTCCCAGCTGAACCAAATTAAGAGGGTAGGGCAGCATATGGAAGCAATGAAGGAAGAGGAAGCTGGAGAAGGTGGTGGGAGGTCCAGTGGAAGGGCAGAGGGAGTGGCAGAGGTGTTTTGCCTCCTGGCTGAGGCCAGGGAGAGGAGCTGAGGGACTCACCAGCTGACTTCTCTGAACAAGGATGGGAACTTGGACAAACCAAAAAAACCTTGGAGGCCAGGGAGATGAAAGACTGTCTTAACTCCTCACTTCTCCAGATGAGATCTAGTGAACAAATGGACAAGTGGAACTGCAGGCAGCTGATATTTAGGAGTGGTGGTGGACTCTGCTGCAAAGGAGGAGCTGTTGGTGGAAGGGGCCCTGGTGCTCTTGCTTAATGGGCTGCGTTGCTGTGTGCRCCACAGTGCCCCAGGCAGGAGTCTGGGAACAGGGAGGGTGCCAGAGTGTTTGAACTGGTCCCAGCATGTTCCTTACTACTGCAGGAGAGTGGTTTGTTCCTGAGATGTATTTCATTTGTGCTGGCCTTTAGGCTTTTAAGGTAGCGATAGCTCCTGGGTGGCAGAGTCGTGCTTGGGGTTTTGTCATTATTTTTTTTCTTGTTTGTTGCTTGTGTTATGTGAGGGCATGAGTGAAATGGATGTTTTGCGGGCTTTCCTGCGCTAAATGTTTATTATGTGGTTGCAAAGAGTTGAACRTTGTGACTGGGTGGTCCTTTCCAGTCCTATCACCCTTTTGGCATTCTGAAGGGTTATACGTGTGTTATGTATACGTATGCTATATATATCCTGTGATACTGAGGAAAGAAAGGATGTTAATAGATATAGGAAACCTTGGAGAGGATAGGTGGATCTACAATGGATACTTAGCCAGCTTATAGGGAAGTTATACATAATACTTTAGGGGAAAACTTAGCAAACTAAGAATGGGCAGTTTCAGGACACTTGCCAATTCTATCGTGAAAGTTKTTCCTGTGGCTTCATTGTTCAATGAAGTATATTCTCTCAGCAAACTTTCTAGTTTTATTCTCTTCTCACTTACCTCATTATTTATACTCTCCTAATGCCAAAAAARACACCCTCTGTGTCCTCTCATAGTCATCTTCTGCTTGGTTATGGACAAACCCAGAACAAGACTGGAGTCCCTGMCCCAAACAGGTTACAGTCTAATTATAGACAATAATAAATGTGTTTACTTCTGCATCTTCAKCTGTTAATTGTGAAGAAATGAGAGCATTCAGCACCATAGGCATTTGTTGGAGGCTGCCAGAAGTATTTTGTAGGTTTTAGTGCAAAGCAAGAATCTGTATTTGTCTTGAAAAGATAAAGGTCAGCTGTTCCCCACCCTCAACCACTTAAAAAAATGAAACAAAACAAACAAACAAACAAACAAAAGCTGTAAGGCAAGGACTATAAGAAATGAGTATAGGAAACAAAACCACTAGTATGTTCTACCTGCCTTAAGGAAAAGAAACGTCACAGTAAGCATACTCACTTCATCTTGCTGGTATTTCCCCAGTTGCCTCTGCCCACTGTTGTCTGTTATTTGTATTTATCCTAGTGCATGCCCAGTGCTTGCAGATAAACCCGCTAATGCCAGCAGCACTCTGGATGTATCATGGGATACAGCGGAAGATCAATTTGGAGAATCAGGGCCTAACTTTGGCAAGAGAAGGACTCTTTTGCAGRGAAATGAGGATGAAGAGGGTGAAAGGTCAAATTTTCCATCTGATTTCACCATTCATTTTGAAGCCTTGCCTAAGGAAATGAGGAAATCATGTTGAATCCTGTGCTGACCTTTCTTTTGCAGTGGAAGTGAGACTGATTGAAGGGGAAAACCCCCTACTGCACTTAGCAGAAATTCCCAAATAGTACTTGAGACCYTCCTCTGGCAGGAGGGAAGAGCAATGAACAGTTGAATTTGACATGGATTGTCAAAAGTTCAGGAACTAGAAGGTAGGTAGGTCTTGTCCAGCATGTGAGCACAGGCTTTGGCCCTCACCCCTACAGTGAGAATAAGGCATGAAGAAGAGTCAGCTCATCAGCTGTTCATGCACGGTCAGAGGATGGTTAGTAAGRTGTTGCTCACTCGGTAGCTTGTTATGTGAGATTGCAACCCTCTTCGCGTAACACGGTATTATAAAGAAACTCTGTGTCTCTTCTGTCATCGTTCTGCTTTGTTGCATACACTGCGTCRGTGCTTGGGTGTTAGTGGGTAGAGTTGCGGAGGGTGACAATAGCATTTGAGCAAACAGCTCGAACGGTGACAATCTGGGGGGKTTTGTTTGTTTATTTTCTATTGATCTGTCATCTCCTTGGGCTGCTGTCTCCCAACACTGCAAGCCTGAATCACCTCATACTTCTGARGCATTTTAGCTGAGGCCTTCAAGCTCCCCTTCACTGCAGCACCTTCTTGCTGTGGTTTTGCCTGCACTGTGTGATTTGGAAATGCCTGCTTTTAATAGTCACAGAATGCAAATAAATAACACACATGAAAGTATGTGTGAGTAACTGTGCATTGAAGTGTTTAATATTCTTCAGYCTGCTGCTGAGAGGCCGGCCAGTCAGAATATATCAAAACCAAACACAGCACTGGCAAGATTAAACAGCAGTGGATTTGCACATGTAATAAAACCACTACATTGAGTTTAATCCATGTGTAATTGGGAATAGATAAGGCTGGAACTGAACGACTGCACAGGATCTGCCTCCGATGGAGGAGRGGAGGGGGGAGCAGCCTGGGGCAGAGAGGCAAGGAGACGCTGGAGTCTCTGGTTTCGCAGGCAGCTGCTGGAATAAGGGGTGGTTTTGTGTTGTTTTATTGTAAGAGACATTAGAAAGGTGATATGATGTTGATGAGTTACATGTACAGTAAAGGGCTTGGCTATTCGAGAACTTCAAGTGTACACAGGTTGTTTTCCTCCCTTGGCTRTAGGAGGTACAGTTCTAAGTGGGCTTAATATCAAGAAGTGTTGCCGATGCTTTCAGGCTGTCCTTATCTGCACAGTCTGACTATAATACAGTAAAACTGAACAGTGAGGATAAAATAGCTATTACTCTATTGTTCTGCCTTTTCCCCATCACCTCTGTTTTTCCACTTAGAAAGGAAAGACTCATGAATGATCCAAACTCTTCCCTTCACACTTCAAAAATCATAGCACCTTGGCCAATCAGTATCTGTGCTGGCTTTAACTCCGTTCCCTGCTAACTGCTTGGCAAAGGCRTGTGATGTTTGCCTCCCTTTCAGCTTCCTTCACAAACCTGATGGTATTTGTTGGGTTTGGATTTTGCTCCTATGAAATGCATGAATGTATAACATTTCATGTGTTTTGAAATACATGAGAAGATGTACATACAACATTTAAAAAATATTTTCTTCATTCTATGGGATGCAATTTCTCTTATATTGTTTCTCCCTCTTAAGAGTATCTAATTCTCTCTCTTCATAATTCCCATTTTCAGTTGTTCCTCTTCATTGGCTCTTGCTAATGCATCACTGCTCTTGCATCGCTGCTGCTTTTGGTGGCTCTGTCAGTGTCGAACTTGATGTCATCTTGTGTCTTAGAAAGCTCCCGCTGCTGAGCTTTCTGCCTCTATCCCTCTTGTCTGACTCCTGTACTCATCCCCTCCCCGCATCCCTCTGTGGTCCTAAACATCTGATCCCCCCTTCTGTCTCCATGCTCTCTCTTCTGTGGTTACCCACACAGCTACCTCCAGCACACAGCAGCTCAAGACAGGCATTAAATGCATGTACAGCCAATCTTTTCCACTTATACTTAATAGACCCAGTAGGCTTGTAAGGATATTCTTAGGCAGTAACGGAAAGATTTAACAGATCCTTTAATATGTTTAGCTCAAATCCAGACAGCCCACCCTAATTTCCAACCATTACAGAAACTAGAGGATCAAAGGGCCAACATTTATCACACAGGACTTTGTTTTCCTCAGTTGCTGTGTTTCTTTTGATTCAATTAGCATGGCCCACTTTATTTGAGGATCAGATTTTGCCATGGTTTTACATGGCTCCACAGCACAYGACTGGAGTTAGGAGACTTTTACCAACTTTCATCAGCCAGCAAAAGAGACGGGCAAAAATGCAGTAATTCATTAGCTGGCAGAGCTGGGGTCAGGCTTGCTTTCCATCCCCTGGCCATAATGGCTCTGCCTGGCCTGGCGCAGGGGAACGTCCTGTTGCCCTGACCCAGTGCAGAAGTAGAGGATTTTGATTTTTTTAGTAGTTTGATGCTATGTGCACTTTCCTATGTGATGTCGGTCTCTGGAAAAATATTCCTAGGTGTGAGGTGTTTCTGAATCCAGAAAGAGGGTTTCTGACAGCCCCTACTCAACTGCTGTTCAGTTCTGTAGGTATTTTTGGCTTATTTCATTTTGAYTTAGGGAGGCATCCCTGAAGCACGCAGTGCCTCTCTGAATGTAATGAATTATCTCCGTCTGGACCAGGACCAAGGGGCTCACTGTTCTCACTCTGAGACCCACTCAGGRTGTGAAGGCTAAGTGATTTTTCTGCCTGTGTCTTTTTGGATGTGCGTGTGTCAGTCAARTGGGCGTTCCCGAAGATTGCCCAASACACAGCGGCAGGACCACGCTGCTTGGAAATGTGCTCGGGGCCACCATTTGCTTTCAAACTGCAGTTGGTAGCAATGCAGCTTCTGGCCCCTTGTTTTACTTCTGTAGTGTCCAAGCTGGTGGGAAAGTTTCAGGATGGTGAGGCTGTGTGGAKGCTCTCCTGACATCTCCAGCACATCTGCCTCTCAAGCTGGGCAGCTGTGTTGCGAGGACCATGCAAAAAGTTTATTCAGACCTTTTTTTTGGCTGAAACTGTAGAGTAGGGTTTTTAAAAGCTACTCTGTTCTCTTATGGTCTATGTGTTTACTAACGTTTTGGGTGCGAGAACTGTACAATCATTTTGCAAATAGGTTGTGCTTAGTGACAATTACAATAAAGTGTAATCCAAAGCCTCTGGTTATGGCATTTTATGATTCTTGCTTTATTATTTTTATTATTTCAGAGTCGTATAATTCRTACATTTTAGTTTGAGTGATGTTGGCTGTATGTTTTTGCCAGAGGACTCAAATGAGAAGCTTAATAAATGAATATGGGTTTTACATTATTAAATTGCTTTCTTACCTCAGTGCTGCTAGCTTCCCCCACACACCATTTAGTCTGAATTTATTCCTCAATTTTGTTTTAAGATTGTTAGTATTGCATAYATCTCTTATTGAGTGTCCACGTTACAGCATAATGGTGATTCAGCTGCTGGGAATGACATGGGCATTGTGGGTGAACAGGATGGCAGSGTAACTAAATATTAAAGGAAAGTTTTGAGCAAAGAACAGTTTAGGAAAAAAGTAATTGCAAATGCACCATCCCTGTGGAAAAAAAAAAAGTGTCAGCTTTCCACATGAGACTGTGTCTCCGTAATGCTTGTGCCAGGGAGACGTAACACGGTAGCCTATGCATTTCTCATAGCTATCTCTACTTAGGTTGGTGAAGAGCAACGGAGGATTTGTCCCGAGGTCCTTGATTTGACTGTTGCTGTGACCATGGAATCTACCTATGGAGTGTAGTCCGTTACTCAATGTTAAATTCTCTGTCCATATTTCTGCTCTAGGCWCTACTACTCAATGTGCAATGTTTGTTGAGTGGTTAATACGGTAACAACGCAATAGAAAGGGCTGGCTCAGGTGGGAGAAAAAAGTGCATGTGCTGAAAGCATCTTGGCAGCAATTAAGTAGCTAGTATTTCTTAATGTATTATAGAGAACATATAATTTGCAAACAAATCTTAATGGTTGTTTCAAGATGACCCAGGAATCAATCTGGAGTGGGTTCCCTTGTTTTTTGGAAGGTGCCTACTGGATGAGATGTGCTTTCCTGCCCTCCCCTTGCCATGCCCTGGCTCAGGACTCTCAGTGACAATGTGTGAAATGCAGTTTTGGTTCGTCATCTCTGCAACCTGTATCTCTTTTCAGGAATCCCTTATCCATGAGGGGATTCTGGTGTTGGGATGACRCTCCTAGCTGTTATCTCTGCTCCATTTTGTATTGGTGATGTTGTATCATGGAGTGAGGACTCCAGACTGGGCTGTCATTCTGTGTATCCCATTAGCCACGGTTTATATTTTATATAAACTAAAACCATGTCATGCTCCCTTGCCCCTTTCTCCATTTGCTTCTCCCAAGGAGGCCAAAAGCAATGTTATAGACTGCTACTTTCCTAAGMGATGGTTTAACTTTAATGCTTATCCCTGGGCTGAACTGGGCATAGGACAAATCACCAACTGCTGCACGCACATGGAAGAGATTTACTTCATGGATTAGTTTYATCTAGCTGCTTATAATATACAAAGGCAAGTATTTTAGGAGAAAGGAGTTATTTTGTGACTTCCAGTCGGTTTGATTTTGGCTTATAGTGGATTTTCCCCCTCTAATACACCTGTTCTGGTCTGATCCTTTCAAATTTATAAGACCATGTAGCTCTAGTCCAAAAGTAATTCTTTTGTATTTGACTTCTGTTTGTAGCATCCCTTCTTTCACTCTGTAAGCATCTGTTATTTTCTCTTTGACTGAATGCCTTCTTGACCAATACAGCCTGGGAAAGGTGGGTTACCAAACTAGATGATAGAATGATGGACTGATCCAGCTCACACTTCCTATTTGATTGCTTAGAGTTTTTTCTTCTATGTTTTTTCCCCTTACTGCAATTGCAATACTGTAAACAGTATTTAGGTGTTCCTGATCAAGCTTTCCTTGCCTTGCAGCATAAATCAGAACTTCTAGGAAGTAAATTGTCTGCATTATTGCAAGGCTTTCTCTGCTTCTTGGTGAARGAGTCCCAGTGTGTCCATCCAAGAGTGGAAGAAACTAATAAGTTCTAGGTCTAAAGCCTGACTCCTTCCCCAGCTCCTTCCTAGAAATGGGATTCATGGGGAAAAATGGGTAGGTGTGACTACAGGAAATTACATATAGTCACTATTTATTTGCACTTTTTATTTTAAAATGTGTGGTTCTGGTTCTTTAATATCTCTTGCAGGAAGGGATGAATGCATTGGCAGAGACCTGTAGACCTAAGCAGAGAGCTTAGAAAGGGCTGAGACTTTATTGCCAAAGGAAGGCTAGGAACAGTGCAAAGGTGTTTAACTTGAGGTCTGCATAATTCATGCTGGGCCAGGACGAGCTGGTTTTTTTTAAAAAAATATATAAGCACCTAAAGTGCGTGTACAAACCTAATACAACATTTCAAGAGCACAAGGACCATTGGCCTCCACCTGCATCTTTAAATCCCTCAGTGAGGTGAATCAATTCCTTCCTTCCTAAAAGCAGTTTCAGAAAATAAAGTATAGTTTTCTACAGTGAAGGATCCACTGAATCAAGGATAGGAAGCTTGTCTCTGTGTGTGTATGTATATATGTATAAATATATATATATGTGTATAAATATATATATATGTATRTATATATGTGTATTGCCCACCCCAACCCTGCCATCTGGGGAAAAAAAAATCCAGTTCTTTGCTTCTTAGTCTAAAATAGAAAATATAACAGCTTTATTACCAACACTTATGCAATATAAGTCACTGCAGCTAGTAAGACATTRTACTAATAAGACACTGCAAATTTTCAGCTCCCTGCTGGTGGGTGTATAGTTTTCATTGGTTTTGTCAGCAAAAATTCTGCCACTGACTTGTGGGTGGAAGGTACAAAATTCGTGTTGGCAAAAGAGGATATTTATTTACTGCTAGTATGGATATGGTCTATAAGTTGCTTCTGTAAGCAAATACAAAATATACGTCATATTTTTCTGTGTGATGTTTTACAYTCACGATAAGTGAAGGTTTTTTTAAACATTTGTCAGTATGGTTTGGAATTGTCACATACCAGTAATTACTATGGATGATTAAAAATGTTGAGGAAAAACCTCCTTAGCATATTCCAGACTTCATGTACACATAGATCTCTAAGACAGTGAGTTGTTTAGTGCATTTTAATCATATTGTAGTGGCTTTCTATAATGCCAAACTATTTCCATTGAAGTCTGAAATGAGTCTGGCATGACCCAGAGTTAACACGATAATATGTTCTTGGTATCCTTTACATGCTGATAACAGTTCAGCTGCACAAAAGGGTTTTATCAAGTTAAGTTCACTTTCTATAGATGTTAATATATCTGGCAATTAGAGTTCAAATTGTTACTCTTAAACTAGTGTTGAACCTGGGTCGGCGAGAACTCTAAATTGAGCAATTTCACCAACTGTTGCAGGATGCTGTAGCAAACCTTTGAGCTAAACYGTGCTCCTGTGTGTTGAGAGTTGTAATTTAATAAAAGGCAGGCAGGCTGCAGCTACTTGTCTTCCTCCTGGGAAAAGATGGAAATATGTTATCTTGATATTGTTATAACTTTAAAAGTTAAAGTAGAGAGAGGGCAGCCTAAAAGGATTGGCTTCCTTCCCCTTGTCTGTTGAGTCAAATCCTTACCAAGATTTTTCTTGGCCTGCTTTCATGTGGTTTAACACAAATTCCGTTTTYCTGGGTATCTTAATAGTTTAAAGACAAGTGTAAAGCAGCAGTTCTCTGTCAGAGAGAGGTGTTCCTCTGGCTCCATGTTAAAGAAACACCAGTGGTCACATTGGGTGTTCTCACACAAATAAACCAGATTATTTTAGTCTATGTTGTTAGTTTGAAAGGGAGTGGTTTTTGGTTAAAGAGCCGATGGCTGGATAAGCTCTTGCAGAAACACTCATTTGCTTTTGACATCTCAGTTTTGGATCTATAAGAAGATGCATTTGAGCCCCAGAGTCTGCTTTTCTGTTTGTTTCAAGATGCAAGTCAAACAATGAGATCTCCACAGAAGCGCAGAGTGAGAGCTGCACTTTTTCTATTTCTTCTTTGCATGGACGATATGGGGTTTTTTTTTCATTTTCAGAGCCTCACAGTACAAAACTGCAGGATAGCCATGATGCATGCTTGTTTAGTACAACAGTCTTCCTTTAAACTTCTGCTTCATTAAATGTTGTTTGTAACTCACTTCTGTAATCATATTTAATATGAAGCATGTAAGAATGATATATACGGCATCCTGTGGCAATCTATGCACGGGGTTTTGCTGAAGACTGGCCAGTAGTGTTGCTTTATTGAAACTTTTTGCTACAACAGCTGCTTTCATTCAGATCAAATGATGGACAATCCAATGCCTTCCAGTTTCATGATCAGCAGCCCAAGAGAAAACCAGTCAGTACYTGAGGATCAGACTGTCTGTAACACAGGCTAGCGAATGGCCTTGTAAGGTTGAAGGCTGTTTCTTGAGTCACTGAATACAAATCGAATAGGTGAAGGAACAATTTCATTATCTCTGTGTGTGGGGGAGGAGAGAGGAGCAGTAGAAATGTGCATGTGTGTTGGAGTCTGCAGATGCCTAAGACTAAGTTGATGGCAGCAGTTATAGCAATTTTGACCTTTGCACACMGTAACTGCTGCCGGCAGGTAGAAATGTAGGCAAGGGTCTGCTGAATGCTGTTTCTGCTGTTGTTATCCTTGCTAATTCAAGCACCTCTGCTTACCACCCTGGATTGCAATGTAGACATACTTGGAAAAACAGAGAGAGAATGCAGCTAGGAGACCAAGCCCAGGTCATTGCCACAACCTTTAAGAAATGCCCATAGCAAGATTTTGGATAGGACRGTGTTTGAAAAGGCGCTTGGAAGTGGAAGGAAAGAGACTATTTCCTGCTCTTTGCCTTCCTGCTGTGCAAGTATTCAGGGGTTTATGTTAATAGATGAGATTGCAGGAAAGGCATTCCTGGTTCCAACCCTGATTTCTCTTCTAATAGAAGCAGCCCCCAGAACCCTGCAAAATGCTGAGGGCGGGAGCGGTGGGGCAAGAGCAATCTGCTTCGTTCTCTCAGATGTGTTTTGGCACAGACGTTCTGGTCAAGGTTAACTTTGTGATGCCAATGGTACGGGAGTTCCCATGACAAACACACTCGTCTTTAACCCTGAACAGCAGGGTTAATCCCAACCCTTCAGGGTTAATTAAGAGGTAATTGCATGGGCCTCAATTAATCCCTGTTTAACTCAGTTGCATTTGATGGAAGGGCACTAGAGATTAATTTGGCCTAGCACCTCATCAAATTCATTAATTTCATTAAATGTGAAAAGATATTTTAAGTGTAAGGTAACATCTGTGACTCTTCTGTCCTATGACAGGGTCTAGCAACACTGGGCAAGACCTTAAATACTTGTCATAAGGCTATAGATAGAAGTATGTTGGCTGACTTAGAGAACTGCTGCCTCTTCCTCTCAGTGGCTACAGAAAATCTTGTAAGCTATTGAATCGCACAGTGGTAAGGACCTGGTCCGACGGAGGAGTCAGGGCTTCTTGAACCCCTGATGATTTCGATGAGAATGGCAAATGCTTGCTCTCCCTCTCTGAATCAGGCCCTTGACTATTCACATGAGAGTGTGCATTCACAGGGTGATATATACACGCAACGTACCTTGCTTAGTCTTAATCAAGGTTATGCCTGAGAGGGTGCCGAAATGTTTTGTCATTATTCTGCAGATTAATGAAACCTTACTAATCAGATTTGACTCTAACATCTGCTGTAACAGTAAATTTAGAGCTAGATGAAGAATTCATGTTTAAATGGCTCACCACTGAAAGTATGGCTAAAGCGACCCGGTGTCAGTCTCTGTAGACCATTATTCAACACTCAGAAGTAAATACCTGGCTGAGGGTGACAGGAGGGCTCAGGCAGCGGGCAGGTTACTAGATTTTTCACTGTTTGCTTTGGTTGGTTTCAACCCTACAAGCCCTGACATTACCCAACACCTGCACGTGCCATAAATACTCTGGTTTCACTGACTTTCTCAGTTAACTATCCTCCAAACCACAAAATCCGGGTGCGCTCTAGCTACGGTATATACTCAGTATGAAAGCTGACTCAACTTCTGCCACAGTATATTGTACCAGGCAGCTCTCAAGTGATGCTGCTGCAATTTATCACCATAAACTGTTTCATATTGGAACAAACAATACTCATGAGGCAATCTGGATTCAAATTAATTCAGAAGCACCATAACTGAAAAGTGAGCAGTCTCTTTGTGTTGTTTCTTTTAACAAGATTTTATGATATGACTAGACTACAAATAGCTCTATTCATGATAAACTGGCAACTTTGCAAATTGTATATGCTAAAAGCTATTTGTTGTACAAGCTGTTCTGGAGAAAAATCTTAAATGAAATCTTCTCTGCCAGGGGGATGTGAAGCATCAATTGCACGRGTGCTGCCATGGGTGTCCCGTTTCAGAAGCCCCATGGCTATGGGGGCTGTGGTGAGAAAAGACCATCTGGTCCAAAAACCTTTAATTGCTCAAAGTCAGTCACTGCAGGGCACTAGAGAAGAAGAGGGCAGGTCCATTTGGAGACAGTTTACCAGTCTGGTGGGAAAACATGTAAGGGTGAAGGAAAACTAAGAGGCGGAATAATTGCTTTTGGTCCCAAATATATGCATCTGACTCTAMAAAGCTGCCACTGTATGCTATCCCTTTGAAGGCATAGCATTATTACCTTCCCCCAAAATACCCTAGAAACACCTCCGCTTTAATGTCYACTAAGACTGCTGCTATTATCTTTCAGAGACAGGCTGTGTTTTCAGCATGAGCCCAGGACATAGTTATAGCTGGGCTTCCTTTTTAAGGATGAGTGAACTAGTGGAAGAGTTCACATGTTTTTGTTCACATCAGTAAATACCTCAATCAATGTAATTGATGGTATGGTATGGAACAAGCCATTAATGCACCTTCCCTGTAGACATTATTACAGGAAATTACATCTGTATTTGGAGATGTATATTTCTCGAATATTTGTATAGCGAACTCAAATATCGAATAACACATCCTRCCATGCAACCAAATGCTTTTGCCACTGCAGAGGGAGCCTCAATTGTCCCTCAAGAATAACTTCTATAAGATATAGAAGGATGTCGACTGTGACCTGTTGATAAAGTTTTAGTAGTAGCTACAGGAGTATCTCCAGAGCCAAGGAAAGGAATTATAGTTATGTTTTAATGCACTTATCAAATCATTCCAACTCCTACCTCCAAGTAAAATTATGCCTCTTGCAAAACCAGCACCATTTACTCTGGGCCTTTCTTCTCAAATTATTCATACTTTAATAATAATAATTGTAAGTACATAGGAGGTTAAAAACTACCTGCAAAGCARTTAGAAGCTCTTGAATGGTCTCGAAGAGAATTTGGATCTGAATGTGAAGTAATTKATGGGCTAAAATTTCTATTGCACATATGAGAGACACCTACAAAATAACAGTATGTGTGAAGGCATAGTATAAGATGTAAATCGGAAAGCAGAAAGCAGCTGGAGTCAGGGAGGGGTTAGGCATCTGAAGTTGAAGCCTCAAAACTTTCTCAGCTGCCAGCTAACTCCAGAATGACCTAGATCAGGAGGCAGATTGTGTCAACAAAGATTTGAGGCACATCATTACGTTTTGCTTCTGAGTAACCACAGAAGTTACTTGCTCTTGGTAGGCATAAACATCATTCAGGATTGTGCCCTGAAGGAATCCACAAAAATGGGCCATTCTGTGAGAGGAGCTCAGTATAATGAGCATTTTCTGGATGCTTCTACTGCAGTGAGCTCTCGGTCAGATGCCAAGATGGTATCTGTCTTGTTTTCAAACCCTGATGTGGGGGAGTTGGTATTGCTGCCTTCTCTGCTTATCTGATAAATCAGTGTTTAGAGCACATGTCCAGAACACGGGAGCTGGAGATTTGTCACTTATGCAGCAGGGAGTCAAATCTGTATCTCTCGTAAGAAATGGCCTAATTATTGGGATAAACAGTTCAGTGAAACGGAGGGACTCTCTGTCCCTGCTGTTACATGCTTCTACGTGTGAAAGATTTGAGCAGCCCGGGGTCCTTGCCCTGAGGTTTAATTAGCTCTTTCGCTCAAGGATTGATTCCTGTAAGGAAACCAGTCCCTGGCAAAGGAGCTGAAGTGCAGGCATGTCCCTCCAGCCTCCGGGCAAGGCGGTCGTGCTTGCTGAGGGCTGTCTCTCTCCGCACTAGCAAGCCTGGAAGCGCTCGGCTCAACGTGGGGCATCTTCAGCAGCACGGAGGCAGCACGCAGCTGCCAGCAGTGGGACAGGCGATTGCTTTCCCCCGTGGAAAGGAAACGCAGCCTGGGTTTGCTGCCTCCCCTGTGTGCGCTGTCCTCGCTGAGCTGCTGGATAAAATACTTGTAAGCTGAAAGAGGAAAGCAACCCTGTTCCGCTTCGGTTTTCTTTGAAGGTGCCTTGCATCTGASAGAGCAGGGCTCAGGCTGTGATACCCGAGTGTAATTCCTGAAGAGGATCTGTTCGGCTTTCAGAAGGCTGACTGCAGTCCCAGATTGAAAGTCTGGGGAAGGATGAAGCCCCCTTCAAAACGCAGAATAGGTGCTGGGGAGGGAGAGGTGGTGCAGGGTAGGTCTTACACTACACCTTCACATATACTGTTATTTGGTAAAGGCAAAAAGGTGGGCACCTTCCAGTCATACGTTCTCTTCCCTCTTCTCTTCCAGCCTGAATTCGGCTGGGTCTCACAAAAGGGGCGGTGAGGTGGGGTGCAGAGGTGTTTGGGTTGCAGATGGCGGCGTGGGGAGAGCCAAAGGCGTAGCAAGAGCTCACAGGATGACTGGTGTCACTCATGGAAACCGAGACAGCCACTAAGTGTCCTGAGCGGTACCTTTTCGGACCGTGTTGTAGGCAGCTGTGTGGCTGTGGATGGATGATAACGTAGGAATTTCRGTGGAATAGAAGAACACGGGCCCTGCCCAGAAATTTCGTGTTCGGCTTGCAGCTTGGTTAGATGCATTTGGAAATCTCAGTCTAAATTTGTACTTACTGTATGGATTACAATAAAGAAAAAAAAGGGTATTTAATAAAGACTAAAATTGAAACAACTTAGCTGGAATCGAATTCAATTTCTCAACTTGGTTTACCAGTATATGCTGTGCACTTCATCTGTATGTAGTATGATTGTAATTATGATATCTTTGTTAGTCTAACTCCCAAGAACAAAAAAGTGCTTAGACATTAGCTGGCTATCTTCCTGATTTTTAAAGCCAAATGTCTAATTAGAGCACTTCTGTTTCTTACATTTATTTTCAGTTCTAGAGAGTGAAAGACAAGGAATCTCAACACAGCTGTGGCTCTTTTATAAACTTCAACTTATTAGAGCTTGTGGGTCAAATTCTCTGGTGGTGTAACTCCACGGACTTACATTTCTGCTGGTGTAACTTCAGATATTTATATAATTCTCTGTACGTCTGTCCACATGTGTGTTCCTATGTATATACCAAACCCATAGCTAATATAAATTACTGTAGCTCTTTTGGCTTCTGTGAAACTATACTGATTTCTTACCAGCTGGGTATCCGTTCCACAGCATCTGGTTTTTCTTTTCCCTCCCTTAATAGCACTGATGAATCAGAATTCCTTAAGGAGGATAATACTAAACATAATTAGACAGGATATGTTCAAGAAGAAAATTTAATTTGAAGAGGTTTGCACAGAATTTTTATTGGCCTCAGGTGGGATGCTGGGACTTTATCTTAATGAATCCTTTCTACAGATCCATTTCAAAAACTGCATTATGCTATTATGTGATGGAGTGTAGTCTAATGGTGCATTGCACATATGTTTATTCAGTTGGATTTTAAAGTTCTTCTGTAGATTGGTATAATTATTCTGGGCTGCAAAAAAAGAAGTGTAATAACATAAGCTGAAATTTTAAAATATCTACACACAGAGAAGTTCATCTAATCTTTGGCACCTACGTACATTTAAGGAAGTCCTGTTAGTAAATCAAATATGGGACTGTGGATTGGAGCTATCCTCAGAATTGACTTGCTGGTTAAGCCATGAGCCTTTTTTTTTTTAATTGTGTCCCTCAGTTACTCTCAATTCAAATACTGATATTTTATTGTTGTGTAATATTTTGTACTTTTAAAATCATATCGGGGTGTTGCCTTTTTATTGTGATTGTGTAAGCACAACACATTCTGGGATTGTTTAGATAAATCCCTTTAGATTTTTTAAAAGCTACTAGCTGAATTATACTCCACTCTTCCTGATTCYATATCCATTTGCCTTTTGTCTTCAGAAAAGCTTGCTAATGTTTCTTGTTAATAATAACAGTCCACATCTAGCTGCCATTTACCATGGTGTAATTGTATTCTAATTAGGATGCCACGTTTGGGGGACTTGTATCAGAAACAGTTACAGAAGAAAATCACTCGATGTGTAGTATTGCAAGATCTCTGCTAAAGACATTAAGAAGAGCAAACGGAAAGCTGTGGAGAGAGGCAAACTGATAAATGACTCAGTAGTCCTCTGTCTGGTGGAGTGTTTCTGAGGAAAATGGGATGGAGCATTTCTGCCCCTGGTTTTGTTCAACGTGGCACATAGGGAATTGCGCAAAGGGTCATCGGGAGGGTCGTCTTCGAGGCCCGCATCGAGGGGCAAAAGGCAAATAAAAGGCAAATTACTTCTAAGTACCCAGAAGGGGGAGAAGAATTACTGGAGCTGCTGGGTCTGTTTCTCTTCTTCTCTAATTGTATTCAAAATGATGGAGCCTTAACAAGGAAGTATTGGAGCTGTTGTACAAAAGCAAGCCACAAGCTTCCTCTGTCCTGGCACTGCAAAATGAGATTTACAAGGTGATAAAGTCATATGGAAATGCAATGTCCTCAGTGTCCCTGGTATTTGTTTGCTGACTAATTACTCCTAGTTTAGGGGTTGCTATTTTTTTTTGTAGTTTCTGTGTTAACAATTCTTGAATAAAATTGCAAATCTACATTCTCTTCTCTATGTGCATAAGACATCCCATCAAGCTGGTGATTGAGTTCTTGATGAATCTAGCATTACAGTGAAAAATTACTTTGCAGCCATTAGGTATTCAGAACATGCAATCAGACATCAAAATATAACTATTCAAAACAGTTAATGAAGCTTGCAGAGCCCTGCTGAACACTGCAGGCAAACAAAACAGTAACCTGTACTGCTGCCTGCAGATTTACAGTTTGTTTAAAAAGAAAARAGAAAAAAAAARRAAARRAAAAAAAAGGAAATAATAATGAGGTATACTGTATTTGAGAAATTAATTTTTTTAGTAGGTCTTCTAAGGAAGGTTCAGGACAGGATTTGAAGCTCCAACAGATGATTGCTGCTGCCCCAGAATCAGGTGCTCAGAAAGCATCTGTCAAGGTTCTGACATGGGAGTTAATGACTGGTTTGCAACACGTTTTATAACAGCTCGGAGCACCTTTTTCCATGAGTCCAAGTGATGAATGAGTGCACTGCATACTCTGACTCCACGTGTTCTCTTTAATCTAATTAAAAACTGTTTTTCTAGCTCAGTTCCAACTGCAGTGCGATCTGATCATGATGACGAAAGAGTTTCTGTGCCTGTATGGACAGATATAATGTTGTTAGACGGCAAAAATAAATAGTTCACCCAGCAGATGTTGCTTCATGTTGCAAGGCTGTTCCTTAATTTACATACAGGTGAAAGATCTAATCTCCATTTGCCTCCTTTTCGAAGTGTTTTGCACCTTTGCGGACTTGGAAATGTTCACATTTTAAAACYAGGAAGGAGCTTGGGCCCCTACTGTTTAGGGAAGGAGTCTTAATTTGAGTGGGAAGAGGAGAAAGGACATTGCACCCAGAAACAGTGAKTAGGTCCTTCTCACACGGCCTTTTTCCATCATTATGATCACTTCCTAAAGAGTGTATGTCTGGTTTCATGTCTTTGCCTCACTTAAAGAGTGAGGCAAAGTCAGCGCTAGCCTGAATATCCTACCTTCCTCCTGCTTTTAGTATCCTTTAGGATGGGAGTGAAAGGAATTTGTTTGAATAAAATTGAAAACAAAACTCTGAAATGTGCTGTGGCGATAAGTAAAACCATATTCTTACCATTAAATATCATACTTTGCAAAGATGACGAAGGTACTGGCCCAGAAAACGAGTTTCAGAGAGTCCTTAGTATGTCAGTCAACAGAAATGTCCTGTGTGTCTGTGTYGGATCTCTGTTACTGAAAAGCATTACCCAGAAGCTGGAAAGCTTCCTGAATTTTGCAAAGGTGTAAGTAAAACCTAGGCAGGGAGCTGACTTCTCACTAGGATGAGAAATTTCTATGTATCCTTATTTTCTTTTGTCCCGTTAGAATAGCAAATACCACAATGGTTATGGTGTTCAGTGTTTACCAGGGGTCTGGGAGACAAGAGTGTAATTCTTGGCTGCGACTCCAGGGGCTATGCTGTGGATATTCGCAGCCCTGAACTGCAGGTGTATAATATGAGTTTAAGTAACTGTATCTTGGGCGGGCCGTGGATTCTGGAGTAACCGATTTAAGAATATATCTCTTCCCTGAGATTATAAGGGGGTCAGGAGATGGGGACTTAGTCAACAACTTAGGACCCCAAATTGAGTTGTGTGCATCTTCATCATTAGATTGGATATTAGGAAAAATTTCTTCACCGAAAGGGTTGTCAAGCAYTGGAACAGGCTGCCCAGGGAAGTGGTTGASTCACCATCCTGGAGGTATTTAAAAGACGTGTAGATGTGGTGCTTAGGGACATGGTTTAGTGGTGGACTTGGCAGTGYTAGGTTTACGGTTGGACATGATGATCTTAAGGGTCTTTTCCAACCTAAACAATTCTATAATTCTATTTTGTGATTCCTCTGACTCCTTCCTCTCTCCTGCTCTTTCTATAAGAAATTGAAAGTTTAATGTAAATGTCACCTTCTTTCCTTTCTTTTCCACCCCAATCAAAGTTCCGGTTTTAATAATCTGACATTTCCTGGTGAAGGAGCTCTGCCAGAAGGTGTGCAGCGTCTCCAGCAGCAGCGTTTCGTGCTAAACTGAGGAAACATGTCGTGTTAATCCTTAAGGCTAATTGATCCACCATTACAGGAGTTAAACACCGTTTTTAGGAAATAGATTTAAATCAAAAGTCATGGATTAAAATCGACTCTGTTCTCTGTACAGCTTCTGTCTAAAGCACTCCAGACTTTCTTGGTTTGAGGAATTCCTACTGGCAAGGGGATTGTAACCAGAAAYGTTAGAAATACAAATCAGGTGGCATCTTATGGAAAGCAGAGGTGTCTGTAAATTGTTCCTGACTGGAGCAGAATTCTTCTGCAAAAAATGGTCCCCTCTCCACTTCCTAATTAGTTAAATTTGGTTAACRGCATTCCTGTCACCTAAGTAGCATGACTTGTGTTTAAGAAGTATGTACAAACCCTGCAAAGTCTACCTAGTAGCACTAGCGCAGGATTAGGGTAAATTTATYCATGTGGCAGGACTAAGGTGATTTTGACTTACCGTATTTGTCATGAGTGTTTAAGACGTCTTATTTATATTTCGTTTTCTTTTGAATCTTTTTYTGTTAACAAAGCGTAAAAAGATTCCATTTAGTAGCCTGGACTACTAAAAAAACCTTGACTTTCCATGCCTCATAGAAGACTTTGGTCTGGTTAGCTTATTAAAACAGAAATTGCTTAACAAAGCATTTACTAATGATATTTGTTGTAATTATGTCCTGAAATAGGATTCTAAATGGGACTCAAGTCCTTCTGCTGGGATAGTTTGAGGKTTTTTTTTCTTGTTTGGGAGGAACAGGTCAGGTCCTAATGTTCTTATTTATAGCCATCAGTGTGACTACTTTCATGGGAAACTCCACATTTCTTATATACTGTAAGTTCAGTTTCATAGCGAGTAACTTTGTTGTAGTTTGAGCTGTAAGAGACATGAAACCCCAAACAGAATGGGTTAAGATGACATTTTCCTTAGAAAATGCTTGTCCACCAAAATTGAAAGTGTCGTCATAACCTGCTGGTTTTTATTAAAATTTTTATTTGGAAAGTTCTGGGGTTTAGCTGCTAGATCAGCATCAGTTGCTACAACACAGCCCTGCTCTAGCTTTCGGCTCAGGCAGATAAGACTAAAATAGATGTACTCGTCCTAGGCTGTGCCTGTTAGATTTGAATTTTTCACAGGGAAAAGCCTTGTCCGCCAAGGTGACTAGGTACATTTCTCTTGTATACCTGATAATAATATTGAAAGATTTTGATTATACATTGACGCAGAAAAGGCACACTTCTTTATGATCAAGTTGCAGGAGGGAGACGTTTTCTCCTACCCAGATTTACTCCCAAAAGACAGTATTTACTGGCCAGTCTGTATAATGATGCAATCTATGCACACAAATATAGAAGGAAAGACAGACAACTTTCATAAGAATAGTTATTCTGAAATGATTTACAGGGAAATCAAACCTCCGGGGTTGCAATGACTTTTTAAAAATGTTGTTTTGCTTAAAATCAAGCTAAGAGCATGAAGGAAACACCCACACCAGGAAACCAATGCACTTAATTAGACCTTGAATTTGCATTCAGTTTAAGGACAGATCAAGCTAACTTTTCTCCCTTTTGTATGTACTTTTGCAGAGTGTAATGCAGGGGGGAGGCAATTGAGTTATTTCATTTATCTTCCCAGAATTTGAGTTTGCAGCTACAGGCTGTCAGCTACCAGCAAACGAGCACTTCATTTAAAATATTGTTGAAAAGTTGGGTTCAGTCTGTTGCATCTGGTATGCAGATGGGATGCTACTTTTTGTTCAAATAAACAGAAGAAGCAATTAAGCCCCTTTTGGAGTAAGATATCTGAAACAATAGGAGGCACCATCTGAACCACAAGCTCAATCAGATGTTGAATGATGTAGATAGCAGAGTTTCATAAAAGGTTGAATGCAAGCATAGATTGGCTAAGTGGATTGGGTTGTGGGKTTTTTTGCCTTTTTTCCTTGTTTTTGGAGTTATCTGTGTATGAACAAAGATATGACCAGAGCAGAGATGGTGGCAAGAGAAGATAGAGAAAMAAGTCCTGAAGTCCCCAGTTTGTTATCCAGTGTCCCGGACTACTCGGAAGGAGCAGAGACATGACAGAAGGCTTTGGTTCCTGCCTGGTAGTGCTGTGTAGGACCCCGTGGCCCCGCAGACTGTCACAGCTGCAGAACGATTGCACCTGACTCCCTCTGTCTATGAAAAACCAACTGGTGCCCAAAGACCTGATTTGTTTGCTGATTTCAGGCACCCCATCGACTCAGCCACTCAGAAGAATGTGGTACGTTTGCATCTCTGATAGTAATTACTGTTCTTTTTAGACTTGCAGTTAGTTTCATGGCAAGAACAAGCCTATACCTTTTTTTTTTTTTTTTTTTTTTTTTCTTTCTGACTGCTGCTGACTGCTTTTGGCAGTGGGATATTTGTAGAAGAACAGACAGGTGATGCACAGGAATATACATACAGCACAGGAATATACAAAGTCCTCTTGGAAAACAAATATTTTTAAATGATACATTGGTTCTCCTCAAGAATGTCATTCTGGCATATGAGGTGACAAACACATGCACTCACAGTTTATGGAATGTGACATATCTTCTTTTAAATTAACCCTCTGTGTGTGTCCCGTAAGTTCTACCTCAGTAACACAGATAGAGTAGTTTTCATCCTGCCTTTTCTTTTTTTTTTTTTCTTTCTTTCTTTTTTTTTCCCCCATAGGAGCCAGATGCAAATATTCCCACCCCCCATCCCCCCTCCAATTTCCTGCTAATGGACTTCCTGACAAAGTTTGTAAGAAGATAYAGTGACTCTTATTAGACAGATTGACAAGCTGAAATATGCCCAGGATCTTCCTCAGACCATATTTCAGGCATGAGGTGGGTCAGAAAGCTCATCTATTTTTTCCCCCCTTATATGTCATCTGGTTTAATAAAAGGTATTTTATTACATAATAAAACTCTTTGCTKCTTATATCTTTTGACAATCCCAACTTCAACAAGATCACCACCACAAATCGTCATACATAACAGGACTTCAGAAAATTAGAAGATTTGGGGGTTGAAGTTCTGAGATATCTTCTTTCCAATGATCCACATTTTTATTTACTGTGCTTTGCCCTCTATATACTTATCCCCACTGCACTGATATCCTGGGAAGCTGCATTAATAGAACAAAAATATATTAAATTCCTTATTTTTGGAATCTGGAGACTTTAGGATCCCAAGGATTTGTCATTTTCTGCCCACAGCACTTGCAGGATGGTGTCCACGCTGTTATTACTGATCTGGTTATTCTCACACTGACCTTACAGGTTAAGGAAGCAATACTAATTCCATTCTACAGATGGGAAACTGAGGTCCAAAGAGATGTCATGGTTTGGGCTATGGGACACATCTRTGGCAGTGTAAGAAACCAAATAGGGCTGCGATAATTTTCTGCTTTCATAACATAATCTTAGGACCACTAAAACTATTTGCAGGCTGAAGCTGAATTACTTAAATAGTTTCTGCCCCCTACGTSCAACTTCCTTTGCATTTGTACATGGCAGTTGTAGATGTCAAACATTTTGATACCTTTTACAAAAATATTGTGAAACTGTGTTCTATTTCCACCTTCAGAAAGGATGGTTTATTATTATTTTTTWAAATGTCATAATGTTAACAATAATAAAACAACAAAACATTAATARAAGAGTAATATTTTATTTCAAGGTGAACTGTTTGTATCTACTTGACCTTTAAAAGAAGTGGTCAGTTTTTGCACTGCCACTGACATAAGCTTAGGATTTGGAGGATGGGTGTTAGTGTCTTAGCCACCAAACCTTCTTGGCTTCCATTAAATGGAGCAGCTCTTCCAAGATGGGCAGGTGGAGCCTTTGGGGAGAAATCTTACTTCCATGTTTCATGCGAAAACATGAGAAGTTGTGCTGTCATGTAAATAGCTCATGCTCTTTTGTACTTTGTCAGGTACAGTATAGTATACAGTTAAAATACATAAATCAAAATCCTTACATAAAGAGCTGGATAAATAATAGTTAGAGCAGAAAAGTTGGAGAAAATATTGTGGTTAAGGTCAAACAAAACCAGAATTTTTGGAGGGTTTTGAGTGAATTTAAAAATATAATTTCGCATCAATTCAAATTCTTCCTGCGTTGAAACAAAATGTTTCTTTCAGCTTTTAGTAACCTTTTGCTTAATCATATTTCTACCGGTYCTTTTAAAATGAATTATTGGTTTAAAATTAAAAATCAAGGCTTTTACAAATAAGTCATATTTCTGGCATGAAACATTTTGCTTAAAATGTCAAAGAGAAATGTTTCAGCTCCTTTAATGGATGTTACCCTTACCTTTATTGGTAGGAACCATRCTCCAAACTTGACACATTTGCAAGTAAGATTTGCTCTCTCCATCAAAACTCTATTTAGCAAAGTTGATATTCAACCTCCCTCCCCTTAAAGCTAGTTTTACTAGAGTTCAAACTGTGTAGGACTCCAGACTGTTAAATTACGCATAAAATACAGTGATGCTGACATGCCTTTGGGTTTCTGTCTGTGCATATAATGAGTTTGCATTATACTCTTGTCTATATGTTGGTGCATTTACTCTTGCTTTTGTTGATCTTATGATACACTGCTGATACCTTCTGTCTTTTSCAAGCTGAGGTGAAAATTCCTGTAGGAAAAATATTTATCATTAATAAATTTAATGAAGCCTATGTTTTATTCTCCTGGGATTTGCAATCTTAAAATCTTGACGGCATAGCTTTCAGGATGAAGAGAAGAAAAAAGACAAATGGGCTTAAGAGTCTGATACAAAGCCATGGAGCTGAAAATGTTTAGGCAAAGAACAGATGTTATGAAATCATGTTCAGAATCAATTCCATTGATTAATATTCCACTGCAAAAATGAAGAAGGTATTAGGTAAAGGCAGAGGGAACTTTGAACTTCTTCAATCCAACGAGTTGTTGTTTACTTGCTGAAACATACCTTGTTTTAAATGTAAGTCACAGCAAGTTCCTATAGCAAGTCCTCCCAGGGTTACCTCATTTCTTGTGGTAGATTTCCTGGGGCCAGTCAAACGTGATATGCTTCCAGATGACTCCTTTTCATCCAGCAGCAAGTCTGAGGTTTGTTTAAAATGCTACTGAAAGTCAGAACTGAGCAAACTGAAACATTAGAGTCAAGTATGAACTTGGTTTACTGTACTTTCCATGAACCTGTACAGCAACAACCGCTAAATCTCTTAACGAATACACATCAATTAAGCCTAGGGCTATGAAGACTGACTTCACCCCTCCACCCTGGTCCCCAGTCCTGACATGTGCTCCTTTCCAGGCTGTTTTGAGGTAAGCCATCTCCCAGCAACCTGCTTTCACCATCTCTCCCTTGCTCTCCCCTTCTCCTTTCATTTATAACATCTCAGCCGAGCATTGCTGAACTATTTAAGTGTGTCCAGTAGAATGCCTTTACCTAAACACAAGTTTATAAGTGTGCCTAATTAAAAAAAAACAATTGAAACCAATGACTTTACTTAGCTCTTAACACTTATAATCACTCTCTCAAAGGTCTTGATTTAAAGGAGYGAAGGAATGTGAAACGAATATTTCAAATGAGTATGAAATATTGCTATTAGGTATTGATTGATTAAATTTTATTTTTAATGGTGGTTCTCTTTGCCAACACCAGTTACTTTCTTATGTGTGATATTCCATTGATTTGCATAACAGACCACTACATTGCTGTTGYATGATATTCTGCTGTTGGACAAACATTAGCAAAAACCAGTTTGATCATAGCATGCTATGACTGCTGTAGGTTTAGTTACAATAGGYYGTAAATTCATGAGAGTTTTTTTCTYTTTTTTTTTTTTTTAAGATTTGAGGATGCCAGAAACAGAAAAGGATGGAAATGTTGTTGTTTGTAGGCTGGGGAAGTGTATGTCCCATGTAGAGTTAGATTAATGTTGCAAGCCTCTTTTTAAACCAGCTAAGCAAATCTAAAAAAGAAAAATCGATTTGGTGGTGTCTGCAATTTTTTATCGTGTTTTTTCCCCTGAAATTTATGAAAAAATATATTTTTCTAGCAGGAATGTTTGATAAAACCATCAGCTGTGAAATARTGTTTCAGAATACTTGTAGGATGAGAGCTACATGGCAAGAACCTTTAASGGTGATGGGTCAGTCATACCCAATGACCTCCATGAACAGTCACAACAGAGTCTAAATCTTAGCRGCTGTTTACAAGAAAAGTGTAGATTAGTGAATTTGAATAATGAACAAATTGTTCACAAATGGATTGCAAATAAAATTATGTAGAAAGTGCTCCTTATCATGGTTGCATTGACTTCTTATTCTCCTTTCTTTTCAGAGGTTGACTTTCCCCACTTTCTTTAGTTTGCAGTTTTGTTCTATAATTGTGGCTCTTTCTTACACTMTAAACTATCACATAAATTGTGACAGACCTTAAATAATTTCAGCAGGAAACTTCAGAATAGAGAGRAAATATAATAAAGGAGGTGCAAAATAACCTGATCTATTGGTAATAGAAGATGCATATATAGTAAAAGAAAACAAACRGGTAAGTTGCCTTGACTGTTCATTGCACTTAAACCTTCTCTTGCCATTAGAAGTGGGGGACACATTTCTAGAAAACCAGTTGTGTTAGGTAGGGTAACCCAGCTAGCTACAGAGAAGGAAGATTTCCCATCTCCCTCGATTTTCTCCTTAACAGAGTATGTGACAAGCTAGCTTGACTGCATCAATGAACTGRCTCTTGAAGGAAATGTCTGTTATGTTCCTTACATAAATAGTTTTCCGCTAGTAAACCTTTTTTGCCTCTCACAGAGTCCTAAATTGTGCTGAGTTAATAGTTATCTGAAGCGATTTCATGAAAAAGGCAAGGCTCGACTATCGTTGTGTACTTCTTAGCTGATGTCTGTCTAAGAGCATGGTTTAGAGCTGCCAGGAAGAGGTCCAGTGATTCAATGCCGCTCTTTCAAAGCCAGATCAACTCTGTACTCTCTTTAAATGAGCTACTCTTGCATCAAGTGGGCACACCACAGTGCCCCATGAGTGCTGGTTGGATTCCTCTCTGGTTAAAGAGTAGTTTGACTAAYGATTCTAGATCACACAAATTTGGTRGCCTTTATCWGATAARAGAGCTATGAAAAATCCCGGTTGCCACTTATATTRTCCCACTAGATGGTATATATGAGGGGTACCTCTTGGGCTAAATAAAYAAAAACAAATGAAGAATATCTGTAAGGGAAAACAGCAACAAACGYGAATGTAATAAAAACAGAAAATGAGTTAGTTGCTATTTAATGTTTTCATACCATAATGCTAGGTAATTGCACGTCCAAGCTCTTCTAGCCTGTTGAGACATGATACTTCTTTGTCTYAAACCTCTTAGTTTTAATCTCAGCACTGTTCATCTGCTAAATACTAAATCAAGACTGATTGTCTAAGTTGTATCTTATTAAAGAAAGAGGAGACATAAGTTAGAGATGTTTGGGTGGAGTGAGGAGGGCTACTATGG
This sequence comes from Oceanodroma leucorhoa, assembly GCA_030449065.1. Classification (NCBI taxonomy): domain Eukaryota; kingdom Metazoa; phylum Chordata; class Aves; order Procellariiformes; genus Oceanodroma; species Oceanodroma leucorhoa. The sequence goes on along the minus strand of JASVER010000026.1, from coordinate 10,966,906 downwards.
CAAAGATGAGGCAGTCATAAAATGCATGCCTTGTGTCATAATAGAGAAATGCCTCAGCTTTGGAAAGCGCTTTTCCTTGCCACTCATTCCCACACTCACATTCACRCTGCCAAATGAAATATTTGGAAATACTGGCCATCTTAAAACAGAAATAGCAAGGGAGATGATAGTAAAAAAGTAAAACCCCAGTGAAACAAAAAAGGAATGGATGACTTTTCCCAGTGTAAAATCATAATGAAGGGCTTGTTTTTCCTCTGCAATGTCTTGAAAATAATTAGCAGATTTTTCTCCCCTTTTTTTAAGGTAAAAGAAGTATTATGAACTAGTATGTCAAGCAGCCAACTTTTAGTCTAGTTTAGGCATGTTCTTAATATAGCATCTGAGTGCATGGATAATTATCAGTAGGTATAAAATAAACTGCTCTTTACAATAAGGGCAGATAACCATCTTTATTAAAGAGACTCATAAGTGTATCTTTAACTATTTGCTTAATTCCACTGTTATAGCCATATATATAAGGATGACTGGGTTAGGTGAGGTTGATGCAATTTAAGTATGCTCCACTGAGTAAGGCCAGATTTTCAGAAGTGAGATTATCATTGATTTCTTTCTAAGTTGTGTACACTCAACCACTGACTTACTGAAGTAGTTCTGGTTGGCTGGTTTTTGGATATGGATTTTCTCCCCTCTTAGAAAAGAAGTCAAATATTTCCCACAGATATCACTACTTTTCTGCGCTGTATGAGAACAGTGCCTTCTAGACACCATACTGCAGAAAACAAAGCCGTCTTGCAATTGAATATTGAGCAAAAGTAGCTTGTCCTGTGCAGGGATAACACTTAACCTTGGGATCTACGTGCTGTGTTCACCATGAAGTRCTGCCCACCATAGGAGAAGATCAGGTTCGAGACCATCTAAGGAACCTGAAGGTGCACAGGTCCATGAGACCTGATGAGATACGTCCAAGGGTCCTGAGGGAACTGGCAGATGAAGTTGCTAAGCCACTCTCCAACATATTTGAAAAGTCGTGGCAGACTGGTGAAGTTCCCACTAACTAGAAAAGGGGAAACATAACCTCCATTTTTAAAAAGGGAAAAAGGAAGACCCAGGGAACTACACGCCAGTGAGTCTCACCTCTGTGCCCAGCAAGATCATGGAGCAGATCCTCCTGGAAACTATGCTAAGGCRCATGGAAAATAAKGAGGTGATTGGTGACAGCCAACATGGCTTCACTAAGGGCAAATCATGCCTGACAAATTTGGTGGCATTCTACGACAGGGTTACAGCATTGGTGGATAAGGGAAGAGCGACTGACGTCATCTACTTGGACTTGTGCAAAGCATTTGACACTGTCCTGCACAACATCTTTGTCTCTAAARTGGAGAGACATGGATTTGATGGRTGGACCACTCAGTGGATAAGGAATTGGCTGGATGGTCGCACTCAAAGAGTTGTGGTYAACGGCTCGATGTCCAAGCAGAGACCAGTGACAAGTGGCGTTCCTCAGGGGTCGGTATTGGGACTGGCACTGTTTAACATCTTTGTCRGTGACATGGACAGTGGKATTGAGTGCAACCTCAKCAAGTTTGCTGACAACACCAGGCTGTGTGGTGCAGTCAACACGCTGGCRGGAAGGGATGCCATCCAGAGGGACCTTGACAGGCTTGAGMGGTGGGCTCATGTGAACCTCATAAAGTTCAACAAGGCCAGGTGTAAGAAGATCCTGTACCTGGGTTGAGGCATCCCAAACATGGATACAGGCTGGGTGATGAGTGGACTGAAAGCAGCTCTGAGGAGAACGACTTGGAGGCATTGGTGGATGAAAAACTGAATATGAGCTGGCAATGTGCACTAGCAGCCCAGAAAGCCAGTCACATCCTGGGCTGCATCAAAAGAAGTGTGGCCAGCAGGTCGAGGGAGGTAATTGTCCCCTTCTACTCCGCTCTCRTGAGACCCCACCTGGAGTACTGTGTTCAGCTCTGKGGCCCCCAGCATAAGATATGGACCTGCTTGAGCGGATCCACAGGAGGGCAACGAAGATGATCAGGGGGCTGGAGAACTTCCTCTATGAAGACGGGTTGAGAAAGTTGGGGTTGTTTAGCCTAGAGAACAGAAGGCTCTGGGGATACCTTATAGCAGCCTTCCAATACTTAAAGTGGGCCTACAGGAAAGAYGGTGAGGGACTCATTATTAGGGASTGTAGTGATAGGATGAGGGGTAACAGTTTTAAACTGAAAGAGGATAGATTTAGATTAGATATTGGGAAGAAATTCTTTACAGTGAGGGTGGTGAGGCACTGGAACAGGTTGTCCAGAGAAGTTGTGGATGCCCTATCCCTGGAAGTGTTCAAAGCCACGTTGGATGGGGCTTTGAGCAACCTGGTCTAGTAGAAGGTGTCCCTGCCCATGGCAGGGGGGTTGGAACTAGGTGATCTTTAAGGTCCCTTCCAATCCAAACCAATCTATGATTCTATGATTCATCTTAACAACGGAATTCTGGGCAGGAATATGAGTTTTTATAAAGGTTTTTCTTCCTTTAAATGGAAGAACTGAGGTCAACTTGAAATTACATCCCATGAAGTCAGTGGACTTTCAGAATAACTACCAATGGACAGAAGTTGTTACCTCATTTGTTTTCTAAGCAATTTTGTCAGATTGCAATCCCTCCAGGAATATGCAGATTAAATGGCAGAACTAAGAGCTGAAGAATTGTACAAGCTGTAACTTCATCCTCCTAACTACAACAGCTGGAAGAGGATACTTCAATTTTTAAAAGCTCCTATGGATTTATAAAGGCAACAGTGGAAGTACCACTGGCTGTCAGCTCCGACAGCTGTCAAAACTTATTTAATAGCAGCAGCTTTACAGAAATTATATTTGCACCCAAAATGAAGCATTTTCTCTCTTTCAGGGTTTTCACTGAAATAATACCTAAGTTTTTTATAAAATTATTTCTATTCAAGTGTATTTTATATATATGTACGTATATACATATWTAAACCGAATTTTGTAAGTAAGAGTTACTGTCCCTCCCAARAACTCAAACCAATTAGGGAGCATCAGTGAGGTTTATGAAGGACGAGATAGTTTCATGGTGCTTCTAACAGCTTCTCTGTAACTGCAGCGGGAAGTGGCACTGCTGTGCCGCCCTTTCAACCTGCACTACGCCTTTGTGCCACTCTGAGTGGGCAGATGTGCTGGTAGATGCTAGCTGTTTATTTTTGCCCTCATTCTGGACAGGACTGGGAGGTGCAGAGTTTCTGGAGAGCAGCTTATTGCTCCCCAGACTTGCTATGATGTTGCATCGGGTCACAGCAAAGATGGGGTTTGAATGGAAAGACAGCCAATCATTCCCAAAGCCAGGGTAGCTAATGCTGGCTTGCTGAGTTTTCTTCCCACTCTGAAACAAAAAACCACACAAACCAAAGCACAATGATTATAACCTCTTCTGAAAACAGCTCTTACAGTGACAGAAGAAATGTCTTCCACTGTGCTGGCTGCACTGAGGCTACCACTGTGAGACATCCCTTCCATGGATGCAATCCTAGGAAACTACTTGAATGTTGGACCAAAACTACTGTTTTTCCAAAATATTGGTCAGCAGGCACAACCGAGACCAACATGGAATCACAAGCATTTAATATCAGCTCCTAAGGTCATTCTGTCGGCATACAGTCAAAGCTGAGTAGCTAATTTGGTTTAAGAAAGTTCTCAGATTGTGTGCAGATGCATTCATGGGTGGGGACATACCCACGTCCTCTCAGTGAACATAGCTGATTCCCCACAGGAATGATGGTTTTCAGCTATTCTACTTGGACCTGGCTTTGCCCTCTGCACTCTTCTACCAGAAACTTTTAGGGTTTCTTAGAGTGGAGGGAATGTAGACAAAACTCAGCACTGTGGAAGATGGATCACAGCATTTTTCTTCTAGATTAGTGCATCTGTGCACTTAATTCCACTTCACACCACTGTAAGGAAGCACTAAACATAATTCAAATAATAATAAGTGCATGTTTTKGCACTTTGGTGCCCTATTTTAAATACATTTACTGGCATTTCTTTGAAATAGAGTAATCCCGATAGTGGTCACTGAGCAACATCAGCGATTGGGAAAGATTGTAGTCTAGCGTCTTTTCCTTCTTGAAAAGCAACTACAATTTCAAACCACTGTCAAGGCAGTGTAGAGCTAGCACACAACAGCTGAGAAAAGTCTTYGAGTAATTAGATCTCAAACACAAACAAAGAAGGGTGTTTTTCTTCATGGATACACCATTACTTTGACATTTTCTCTTCATTTAAAGTGGATAAAAGTTTACATTTCAGCTATCCAAGTGAAAAATAAAAATCAATCCAAACTAAACTGTTAGGTTTAGTCTGAAGTTTAAAACCGCAACCCTGCCATCACTTCAGAACCAGAAAGTTGACAGTGGCTAGAGCTGCCCCAGGGACTGTGCCTGCAAACACGCTGCAGAGGAGTGAGAGCGGAGGAGTGAGAAACCTCTTGTAAACCACCCTTGCAAAATGCACCCTCAGAAAGAGATGCTCTGATCTCAAGAAAATTAGGAGATTCAACATGGACAAGTGGCTCAGCAAGATGTCCTCATGTGATGGTGGAGCCAGGATGCCCTTTTTTCAGGGTGTAAGCAAAAGATGGTGTAAGCAAAAGATTGTTAAGCAGAGAAGCTATTTCCACCTTGGGTGAGGAAGTTGAGGTGAGTATCAGGGGACACTCCAGCCTGTAACTTAAACGATTTTAAAAAGAAGAGAAACCCCAGACCAGATAACATCATGTGGAAAATTTTATCCCACTTGAGGAAGGTTTTATAATATTTGTTAGTTGCTGGGGAAAAGGGTTTTATAAAAGGAGATGCTGAGCAATATTATTAATGACTGGGGATCCCAGTTTGTTGTGTAGTGCTCAATTGGTGCCTACTCTCAGATGTTCTCACTCCATGTGTAACCTGAAGATTTTTTTTCCCTTCCTGCCTTTTTTGTTTGGTTGGTTGGTTTTTGTTTTGTTGTTGCCAGACAGCTTGATGAGAGTTTCAGTTCATTCCTCCCACAKCTCCTATCCCAGGAGAGCTGAGTGTGGACCAGGTATCTTCAAGCAGCAGCCTGAGGGCAACACAGGACCTGCAAAGGGCAGCTGAGAGACGCACTGACAGCCTGCAGCCCTGCCACCCCCGGGGCGACTGCTCCCTATGTTGGGAGCCCAAGCCAGTCCCACAACACCAGTAAAACCCAGCACTTGCAGCTCTGGATGCCTTCCTCTCAGCAGCATCACCATCCAAGCCCCTTCCAAGGGCCTCTGCTCTGCCCACTCCTACCTTCCTCAGGACACCCTAAAAACTAGTRGAAGGCTCCTGAATATCAAGGTCCTTTCCCGAAAACCCACCTAGCTGAAAACAGTGAAAAGAGAAAAAAGCACTTTCCTTCTTCATCAAAAGAACCTCAGGGTGCTCCCTGTGCATACATTTATTTGCAAGCTCTGTTTCCCACTGGCCTGGAGCTGCTTGCCCTGGCCCTGAGCAGGGTCATGACTGCAGGTGGCCCTCCTGGCCCGGGAAAAGAGAAAGGAGGAAGCAGATTAAGAGGAGAAGGTGGGATCAACAAGTCTTTGGTGAAGGAGGCAGGTACGTGCAGGGGCAGGAGATCTCACAATGTTTTCAGGCTGCTTTGAAAGAAAAGTAAACAACTCTGTAAAATGTCAATAGTTTGAGGGAAAAGTGCTGGAGTACCTAGAAAGGTAGACTSCTAAGTTTTTTCACCTATAAAACAGGATGTTGTGGGGCTAAAGTRTTGTATTTATTTTGATTTTGAAGCGTTGCAAAGATTTTATCAAACAAGGTATATACAGTTCCAGGAATTTTCTCATTTGTTTTGTGCGTGTGTGGTTTTTATTTGTTTACAAAAAGAAATTGTGTGCATGTGAGAAGAACCCTCCATTTCAGTGTACACTGAAAACAGTCTTCAGTGGGTAGTTATTCTAGTTATTAAAGATTTTATAAATTAATGTTACTTGCTTTTTTTTTTTTTAAGGCTTGATTTTTTTGTGTGTGTGGCAAATACACCTGGAAGGCAGAGTAATAAAACATGATTATCAGGAAAAATAATGATTATGGAAAGTAATGCTAAAATCCTAGAACAAATTGTTCTGATTTACTTTTTTGTACATACTTCTGAAAAGGCTCTCTCCTCCTTCCCCCCCAGCCTAATTGTGATCTGGAGCCTAAATTATTCACGTAATGACCCAAACACAAAAAAAAGAGTCAGTATTGATACCATGTCACGTCTGGCAAAAGCCAAAATTAAACAGCAAGTCATTTACCCCGTGGTGGTATGAGGATATCAGGTTCAGATAGATTTAATTTATCAATAGGGTCAGGCTGCACTGAATATAAAATCAAATTACACCGAAGCAGATGTTGAAGTCCAAGAGGAGAAGGTGTAGATTGATTGGAGAAAGGCAGCCCATCAAAGGGGCCTTTGTCTGGGTTTAACTGGGTGAAGCAGCTGACAAGTGGCCATCAGATACTGCAGCCGGGCAGCTGCATGACGGGAGTTTGACAGCTGACTTCATTAGGGGCCCTAGGACACGCGCGGGGATGGATTTGTCCTTTAATTGAGCTGGGCCAGGAAACAGCACCGAGGGGGCAAACGGGAGTGAAAGGGGCTGAAATGAACCCAGAGGCCAGATAGGTAAATTTAACGCTCCGGTGATATTTGACATGTATGTTATATTTGTATGTATGACATTTGTGCGTTTATCACCAATCTCAAAAGCCTTCGGAAGTAAACTGCTCCCTGCCAAAATACATAKGCAGTAGAGAAGTCATCGGGAAAATTTCTGCCCAGGTGTGGTGGAGGGTGAAAATGTGCATCAATCTGGGAGTCCCGCAGGCGATGACTCTGTATGAATAGACTCCCACATCCCATCGTTCTGGGAAGAAATCTTGCCTTTCTGTTTGCATTAATAACATAATTTCCTGCTTACTTACCAGATAAGGTGAAGTCTGCAAAGCAAATTCTGAGACTTGTGTGCAGTTCTTCTCCTTACAACTCAGTGGTGCTTTCTCCTGGTGGAGCACTTCAGGAACCTGTCTCGGAGCATTCGTCATTGTAAAAACCTAGATTGAGTCAAAATGTTAATCTGTATTAGTCTGCCTCGCCTGGCTTTTTATCTCACGTTGCCAAGAGTCTGGGTTGATTTTTAAACATGAAGTGGAGGCAATGGATGCTCTGTAGGRGGAGAAAGTACTTCAGTCCATCCTCAGGCAAAATGTTGACAGAAGGCAGGGATCCCACGGAAGGAGACAGGAGTTTGGTTGTAATATAGACTGTACTTTTTAAGTGTCCCTATCAAAGTAGCCTTATGCGATGCTCAAGCTAATTAATATACAAAAAGGACTGTGGTGCAAACCTGTAACTAGTAATCTGAGTCCTCCAGCATCAATGACACTTAGATATGTATATCAAGTGGAGAACAGACTCCTCTATGTTCTCTCAAAGCATAAATATGTGATCAAAGAAATAACATGCACTAGAGCTGCCCTTAAGCAATGACCCTAACCTTATGCCTCTCTTCCCATCGCCAGTATCCCCAAAGCACTCAACAGATGTCAAATATAGTTAAAGTGGAACATAGCCATGCATCTAATTTGGAGGCAGAGTAATTGCTGGCAAAATTTGCCAAATTCTAATGTGCTTGTTCAAAAGCTACCTCGATTTACACACCTCTGAGCAAYAGAGTTTTACAAATTATTAGTATTGAGAAATAATTGATAAATTTTGAACAATGAGACATCAGTGACGAAATTTAGTACTAAAATGTGTAGAAGCATAGACTGTGAGCTATCTCAATCCAGGAAGGCTGTTGATTTTGTGTCTATACAGCTCTGAATTTGGTTGCCACCCCTACAACCTATTGCTGTTCATGCAATATATAGTAACAGAAAAATGGTCCAAAATCTGCCCTAAGATGAGGTGCTGTTAAAAAGCACGTATCTGTCTTGTATAGCATATTTACAGTGCATAACAAAAACCCAAAACCATAATCAATTTATGTATTAATACTTTTGAGATTGCCCTGGTCACTTTGTGGAGCTTTCTGTCTTCCAGTCAAGCAGTTTGCTCCTGCTACTTGGAACAAGTAAACCAGTTCTCAATTTTATTACCTTCCTCGTAGGTTCCAGCAGCCTTTTCTGCGAGGCTTCTTTCATTCAAAGGAATGAACCCCCTGAATTAGACCRGGAGATACTTTTTCTCCCTTAAGACACAAAAAGATATTTAGGCAGCCAGTGTCCATGGAAACTCTGCAGGAGCTGGAGATGACTCCAGAAGTCTCTCCCTTTGTTTTATAAGCTGCTCAAAAAGAGAACAGGGAGGGGAGGAGGAGACGGGGAGAAGGTCATAACTTTCTGCTTACATAGGTGGTTTTTTCTCACTATAGTGGAGTGGAGGTCTCAATTCCCAGAGAGCTGTTCATGGATTAAGAGCCTATTTGCCAGAGAAAGAGGATCTGATCCTGTATTACTTTTCTAGTGCCATTTTTAGCTTATGCTACAAGAGAAGGCTCTGACAAATCTCCTCCATGCTGAAACTCACTGTTATCCAGAGAGCTCTCCCTGGTACGCTGGCCACACATTCAACAAATTAATGACTAACTTTTAGCCAGAGGCCTAGAGTAACCTCCAAAAACCGTGGGCCAGGAAATTTTGTTTCAGTTCTGGTCTCTGTGATGATTAAGTAGAGTTCTCGCCACAAGACTGCTCAGGTCCAAACTTTTATATAAATTGTTTTGCGATCTGGTTAGGCGTGGTGCCAGCCATGCTTCCCCATGTGAAGCATGTTTATAGCTGGAGTAAGACCTGGAGGAGGAGGGAAAGAGGATGATTTATCTAAAATCTGGTTTGATGCCCAGAAAATAGGCGTATTATGTATAAAGAAAACTGCATCCACTTAGATTGCTCCAATGTGCTCTCCTTTCTTTTCCCCTTATCTATAGACACACTGAGCCAGGATGCAGACACATCTGAGAAAGATTTGGGAATGTGCCTTCCCTTTGGCATCTTAGAGCAGGAAGCCTTATCCCATGTATAAAAGACTTGAGAATAAAACTGAAAGGCAAATCCACAGGACAGCTAGAACTGACAAAGCCTAGATATGCCAAGGGCTTTTTGAGCAGGGGTAGACATTTCCCCTTAACGTACACATCAGCATTTCCTTAATTTATACCATGAGGGAATTTCAATCAGCCAGCACAGCTGTGCCTTGCAGAGCTGCTGCGATCTCAGCTCGAGCCCCCATGGCGGGCCCAATGCAGCCCCTCTCTTGGTGGGGCTCTGCCCCTTCTCCAGCTGGCGCGACCGGGGTGCCAYGGACCAGGGTGGCCTTGCCCGTGGCTGCCCTCTACTCATGGGAAATTTGCTGCTATAGGTGGTATGTTAGTGGCTTGGATATAATAAATGCAATCTCTTAGAAGAGAAGTGACTATAATCTATCCCTGTGTTTTCCCAGAGACTAACAACTCTGGTGTGAGCCATCTCTAATAGGTTATTCTAACTCTGGAATAATTGTTAATATTTCATTTTTCTTCTAGTATTTGCCCCTGCTCCATGCTGTCTTTCCCTGCCTTTTCTTTCTGAGAGTCATAATTTTTTTTCTATTAATTATTTGCAATATTTACACTTTTGATTGCTACACTTTGATGCATGAGACCCAGAGGCAAGGAGATACAGAACACTTTTATGAAGAAGAGGGATTTTATTTTAGTATTTTCAGTCCTGGTAAAAAATTACAAATGCTGACATGAAGTGGTGAGCAAAATCTCAGTTTCAGCTTCTGCTAGCATTAACAATGGGTGTATTTTGCTGCGGTTCAGCATAGGTTCCACCAAGAAAGCACATTCAGACCTGCCAACTTCTGTAACAGGTGGAAAATTGTTGCTCACCTTTATGGCCTCCTCAATAATAATTACTTTAGAACCCTCCTATCCTCTTTTTTGTACTATTTTGTGGGTTTCTTAATGAGATCTGTACATTTTTTGTGTACAAGCAAATTATTGAGTTTGATACAGAAGTTTTTAGGTAGAAACTTGATACCCTTTTAAAAAAGTTTATATATAGCTAACCTGTACCTGGGTCTGGTGCAACTGTTGAGACAGCTGGTTCATTGATTAATAGAGTCACTGTTAAAACCTAATATAATAAACATTTGCTCAATATTGTCTGATTGAGTAATCCTTTGTAATGGCATACAGAAAGTCAATATTCTCTGAGTAATGGCATTACTATACAACAGATTCATAGTGTAGAGATCCACACAGTAAATTCACAGCAAAATCAATTGGTTTGTTGTATTTTGTCTGGTGGAAGAACCAAAAACTGCAAAAAGAAGATTAAGGGTGATAAACTAAGACTGCAGATCTCCCAGTCGGCTTTTACACTGCAATGCTAACAAGCAGGCGGCTGCCATTTAAACAGTGCAAAACCTCTGAGCCCGCTCTCCGTTTTGCTGGTGCAAATGCCAGTGACAGGAAATAGTTACTTTTTTTGTTAGCCCAATATCTTTGTGAAGAAACTCAAGCTGCCTATCTCCAAAATAAAAGATTGAGGAAATTGGATTTTAATTGCATTTTGGAAGTAGATCTAGGATCCAGCAAATGATATCAGCGAGGCAAATTAATTCCTAGTGTAATTACATTGACGTCAGTGGARTTAATCCAGGGATAAATTTGGCCCGATGTCTCCCAGCATTGTTTGCACAGGAGAAATCTAAACAACAGCAAAACCCCTGCACTGAAGCAGAAAGCCACCATGTTTGTTGGAGCTCTTTCTGTTGTAATGGCCAAAAATAAAAAAGGAGATGGGCCAAAACCTCATGGGTTTTGTATTGGAGGGTGAAAATACGGAGTTAGCACAATCTTTTGTTTGCTGAACTGTTAAATTCCACCAGTTTGGTGGGTTTTTTTTAATACATAGCTCTTAAAATACTCTGCAAAAGGACAATTTTGTTCCCTTGAGGGAGATCCTGTAAGTTTTACTCAACAAAGCCAGTGACAGAGTTGGAAGCCAGATACAAGGAGCCATCCCTGAGACCAGGCTCCCAGTTTGCTGTCTGCATTAAGCTCTTTGATGACTAACTAGGGASTTTCAGACTAAAAAGACTAACCAGGGACTTTCAAAAAGTGGCTGATACGGGAGACAGTGGCTACACTTGCACCATGTATCTTGAAACATGAGCTCAGGCCACACTGAACCAACACCACCAACCACCCAGGTTTAAAGGAAACCTTTCGCCAGTGGTGAAGATCTGGCCCTAGCCTCCGCTTTGGAGCAGGCCCAGGTGCTTTGGTCTGGTTGTCCAGCTGCTTCCATGTTTCCCCGCTGCCTTACCAGTAAAGTCCTGTGGCCTTTGTTGGGCGGACAAAGTGTCATGAAGTYTTTCCTTGTTCCTGTCTGCAAAGGCAGCAGGTGTTTGCAGGGTTATGCAGCTTTRTTAGAGGCAATGTAGATTCATGTAGCCAGCTCAGGGTTACATGCAAGCTTTAAACTTTCCAGCCTGGCCAGTTCAAGTACAACAGAGAAATGTTTTACATTTGCAGGTTTAACTTTGTCAAGCCTGAGTGCTTTGGTACAGCTTACAGGAGAGGTCTGTATGTTCTATTTGGCTCTTGGTAACACTTTAAGAAAAAAGAGCTTCCTTGAATGGAGCAAATCTTTGGTTCCTCGCTACAGTTTTATTTATTACCCATATATGATTACTATGATAATATAAGCCTGCTGTGTAAACAGCATGCCACCTCTACATGTAGACACTGATTTATATGTCTCATCATCCACTGAAGATAAAGCAGGGAATAGTCCAGCCAAAAAAGAWAGCCAGCTAACCTATTAGCTAGTAAAGCACATCTTTTGTTTGGTTGRTATGCTGTTTGGCTCAAAAAAGAGAATAAATATGCTGATAAAAAGGATTATCACATAAATTTCTTCAAGTTGGTGTAACTGAGTGCAGTGCTGGAGCCGACAGTTCCTAAATTAAATTCACCCTTCTGTGATGGAGTCAGTAGATTAGTGACTAGACCTTCAACTTTCCAAGTTCTAAGTTAAACGATTGTAGTCATACAAAAGGGGTTTTGGAAAGGCTTGCTTTTCACTTGCTAATTTATCCTTGTGAAGTATAAGGAGTTTGGTTTGGTTTCTTTCCAGCGAGGTATGTGTCCTAATGCACTAAACATTTATTAGAGAGCAGAATTTTTATATCAAAGTTGGAAGGCAGATGGTTAAAGTAAAAACCCCGCAGGCTGTCCATTCTAATATATAAACAATGGGATCTTTATGTTCTGCCTGTTCAACATTTCTTGAAAGTTGTTCTTCAGCAAACTGCAGCACCTGCAGTAACCAGAGGCAGCTCYCTTTCACTCGCTTCTCTCGTCTATAGCCAAGGTTCATAAGGTGCTGAGTGCCCAGTTTCCATCACCCTCACTTGCTTTCTATGCCTGCTGCTTTCAGAGAAATTAACAGGTGTGTGACAGGCTCTCTGACATAACAAAATGTATGTCCCACGTCTGATATCRAGACAATGAAAATAAGCGCGTGCTTTAGTCACACTGAAAAATAAACATCAGCTGAGCCTTGGAGAGCAAAGGGCTTTGAGGTGCTGAACTCTTTTTGAGATATAGCCTGTTGCAAGCTCACAACTGGTTTATAATTTATAAACCCATTTTATAATACATGGAAAGAAACTGTGTCATAAACTCACAGGCATATGACAAGGTAAATGGGTAAAATGTTGTGCATAGATCATAGACTGAGCATGTTAACACACAGTTAACAGTCCCGTTTCTATTTAACTGGAAAGGCAAAATGCTGCAAGTGAGGCAGTAAAACACGGAGCACCCGTGTACATACCGAGTCGCAAGGGCCACATTTGTTAGCTGACTTCTGCTTGAATATACTGAAAGCAATTAGCTTGTTAAAACACTGCTCCTACTGCTACCATAGTGCACCCAAATCCTTTCCGTTCCTGTAAACTTACTAATCAGCTTTTTACTGTGACTAGCAAAAAAAAAAAAAAAAAGAGGAATTCTGCCAGTCAGTCCCATCTGAGCTTTATTCTCTGAGTGTCAGATGTCTATCACATATACTGTGTCCCTTGGAATAATAATAATTGAGCCAGGCAGCTGAGTCTTGCTGTGGGTATCTACAGGGGAGGGGGGCCCCGATAAAAGACTCATCAGTTTCAGCTTAGTTCAGTAGACATCTGTGCAGCAGAGGACCTCGTGATGATCCTGGCAGCAGCTCTTTTCATTTGGGTTTGGCTTTTTGTGCTGAATGCTTTTTGTACTGAGTCCCCGTACCAACCTGCCTCAGCACTTTCAGAGCCAGAGCTTTTTCTCTTCATAAGCTCTAGGTTTTTTTTTCACAGGCCACTGGGCCTGACCGGAGCTGTATCCAGAATTACAGAAACCAGCAACCACCTGTCACCAGGACATTGTGCACAGTGGAGGGGGAGAGGAGTGGGCTGGGTGGGGCGTGGGGAGATGGGGAGAGCCCGCTGATCGCAGGGGATTTCTGAGAAGCAGGTCTCTTTGCTTATCCATTTGCAAACACGGGAAATGATAACAGCGGTTGGAAGCTTTGGAGGGACTGCGGGAAGGGGAAATAGAGAAGCCAGAAAGAAAAGGATTAGGGGCTAAAAGAAWCCCTGCCCAGAAAAGTCTGATAAATTCATCTTTTCAGATTCCTTTATCCCTGGTGGGATTTGTTCTACATATGATCCCCTCTCAGCTCGGACAGAATCTACATGCACTCCATGTGTTTCTTGCATTAATAATTTGGCAATAAATGAAGAACTGTCTCTYCTGACTCAGTGAAGACTGTATTGCCTACTCCAGTACTCGGGTGGGTATCAGAAAAAAAATATTCTGTTGCATATGTCTCGTGATTCAGTCACATCAATTGCACTTCGGACTTCATGCAGATTCAGTAGTCTTCTCATACAGAGGACTTAGGGTTACTTTCTGACTTGTGGGGCCCCTCTGGTCTCACTTCTTTCCCTTGGACAGCATTTACAATGGCTGGTCAGTTTATCTGAAATACTACTTTGAATGCTGCAAGCTGCCTTAATAAACCAGAGCATACTAAGAATGTTAAGCCATTTCTGTGGAGAATAATTTTATTTTCTAGCAAATAACGAAAGTGCATGGAAATTTACCTTGATACTTTATTTTAAAGTATCAATGATAAAAGTTGTATCATCCATGAAAATATCAAGTCCTTATTGGGCAGAATAATCTTCTATTCTATAAAGTACAAAGAGCATTATCCTCCCACAGCATTACAGAAGTGTGTAATAACAACAGTTGGACAAAATCCAAATTTTTTTTGCCTGAAAAAATTTCCACTGATACTGCTAAAGGAGGTCTTTATTGATCTGAAATTTAGCCATCTGAACTACACCACCCATTTTGCCTTCCCCTGTATCTAATGCAGAAAGTGTTATTCCAGAGGTCAATCCTGAGATCAGGCATCTCGGAATAGGACAAATTGCCCTCTGGAGAAGATGGTTGCTCCTTTTGGGTATGTTGTGTGCTCTAAAACTGAGATCTAGTTAGGTGCTTGACTTTTAGATTATTGAAGTTAAATGAGGTGAATCCCAACCCAAAACACCTGCTTCTGTCCCAGTGTTAYTAAAAGAAAGGCATGCCAGAACATTAGGCTGACACCTACTGCGTGTCATCATTTTTTGGGTCTTTACTTTACYCTGTGTATTGTGTAAAGCTTGGTGATGTATTTCTTTCAAGTGCTGTAATGCTGAGGCTTTCTCTGAAGTTACTCATCAGGGGCCACTGCCAGTCACAGGGAGTAAAGCAGAAGGTAGGAGGCTGAGCCAGAGCAGCTCTGTTACTTGTCAAAGGTATGTGTCCTTACAGTCCTGGGCGGGGTCTCACTCCTGATAAACTCAGTGAGAAAACTGGGACCTTTTGACCTCAAAATGGGGGCATTAACAAGAATGTAAAACAGTGTGATGAGATTAATTTGCTCCTCTGTAACTCAATAATCTTGTGAGTGGTACAAAAGAAAGGACACTCCCTGCCCAGTAAAAACTTCTCTTGCTCTCCTGATTGTCCTACTTTAGCTTCTCTGTTTCATTCTCCAACTCAATACAAGACCTTAAAAGTGTGGGACATTAAGAGACAGAAATATACCCAGYCTTCACAGTAAGAATGTGGTGGTGAGTGCTCCTAAATCAGGATAGTAGCACATCTCTYGGCTACTCAAAGGGATATAGAGTCACACTAATGAAGAATTGGGCCAGTCCAAATTTATTCCTTCTTGTGAAAATATGTACAAAATATGTATAATTAATGAATAACCTTATGATGCTTTCATGAAGATATAAAAGGTAGAATCTATTTTTAATAGAGGGGCTTACATGTGTCTTCATTTGGGACTTTAAGATGCAAATGTCTAGTTCTCTCCTTCATCGATGAGAGGCAACTGCTGTAGTTGTCATAAGGCTGGAATATTATTATGGTTTTTCTTCAGTGCAATACTTAAGTATTAACATCAAAATGTAGAAGATGCAATGTAATACGTAAAGACTTCATTAATTTCAATTCCTGTTTTTACCTTTGGGTTTATCAAAGACTCTGGAGGCACAGAATTGTAGATAGGTACTGAGAAAATCAGAAAATAATAGCTGTACCTCTAGTAACATAAAGCTCTGGTTTTGCCAGTGACCTGTCACTGCATATGTATTACAGTTTTTAATTTACTACAGGTGTGACTGTGTCATATAGCATAAATACGTGCATGTGTTACCTAGTTCTGTTGAACTATATATTTTTTGATGGTTTTAATAACTAGTATGCCTGAGAACCCATGAGGGATCAGGAATTTAATTTATTCCCTGCAGAAAAAAGAAATTTGTCTTGCAAGAGGTAACATAACAGAAGGAGCACAGTATTATTAAGAAGATGTTGGGGACACAAACACACTGCTTATGACTTACTTACCTACTGAGAACAACTTTGTTTCGAGAGGTGGTCTCCTCCAAACGAACAATCCTCTTACAAGAGCTGCTTAATGCCAGTGAAAGACAACTCAATACAGCATCTTCACATCTGTTAATGTTGCATGTTTGGCTTTAACTTGCAAGTTAGAGGGCACCAATGCATTCATCCTCTTTCTTCTCTGCTATTTTCTATATGGGCTGTACTAGGTAGGCCACACACTAACTCARGATTTTGCTCTTGGTTTCCATCAAAATATATGGCAAGCATTATTCAAAATATATTAAAGGATTTTACTAAATTCATCTGAAATACCCCATTTTTTACGTTACTTTAATATTTGAAGGATCTCTCCCTGTCTATTAAGTTATTAAAAAATACTGAAATCCTTCAAACTATCCCTAAAGCAAGAAGGTGTTTCCTTCCTCAGAAATYTTAGTCAACAGCGAGTTAAAACAACGGGGAAAGGGAGATGTAAGTGAACCAGGCATAGCTGATATTGGAAACTCCTATTYGTTGCTGGCACCTGTCCATGGCCAACTTACAGAGACACTGGAGGAAAGAGGCTTCCTCCTTCTTTCTTAAGAAAGTCTTAAGGTATTCCTTAAATTACTTGCTTCTATTTAAAACTCAACTGGGATAATTTGAATAGCTAAAAATCCTTGGATAAGTTCACTGAATGACAGYGATTCAGTTTGGATTATCTGCTGATAAATATTTTTTTCTGATTCTTCTTGAACTTTATGGAAGGAAAGTGACATGAGAGTCAAGTAAAACTTTATCATCTCCTGAATGAACTTGTTAGTGTGATGTATTAAAACTAAATTTTGAGGYTCTACTCATTCCTCAGCTATTCGGGGGTTCTGAAAAGCTTTTTTCATTTTTCCACTTTGTCTTTATATACACCTCAGACCAGGACATTTTTCCAAGGATAGCTGAAACTTTYAGCTTCTCAGGGAACTAGAAAATACTTGAGGTGAATATTAAAATTTATGAAGTTTATCCTCCTGCCATYAGACCTGGCCGCATCAAATAGAATCTCTTTTGCTTTTCTTTTGGAAAAAAAATCGTACCAGTGCAGATATCTTCATCAATCAAATATGTATTTATAAAAATACCATTTTTCATTTAACCATAAAAATGGCACTCTTCAAAGATGAAGATCTGTATGTCTGTAAGAGACATACTGACATTGTTGCAAAAATAAACTCAGCCATTCTTCCCCTACATCAAAGCTCTGTTTAAAGATGAGATTACTAACTTGAGCATGCCACACATCTTCAGCCCACAACCAACAACAGCATAAAGGTCATAAAGGCATCATGAAATCGTAACAGGTACCTGCTCCTGGCTTGWCAGCCCCATGGAAATTCCAGTTTGCTGTGTTAGAGCACTTGTCTATTCTGGTCCCTACTGGAAGAACAGTAGCCTCAGGAATGAACTTTTTGATCAGTCTGAAAACTCAATCATCTAGCAGAAACAGTAGGAAAATGCCTGCCTGAAGAGAGGATGGTAATTCTGTTTTACAACTCTCTTTCAGGCTACACACCCACCTGGAAGAGAACACCTAAGAAATGTTGGTTCTCCTATGTTTCTTTCATTGTACTTACAATACAATATCTATTTCACTATGTGGGGGAGTAGGGAAAGTGAAGCTCAGTGAGAGCAGCAGCAGCAGAAATAGCAGAGGCAATAGTCAAATAAATATACACAATGCCTTTRTTAGAGAGAAGGCATTTTATCAGGGTTTGACTTGGGAGTAGCCTTCCCCCTCTTTATTTTCCAAACCACACAATTTTACCTCTTAAAAAGCATATAGATGTTATATTTAAAACACAGTCTGAAATTTGATCTCTGGGGCAGATAKGAAAACCTTAGTAAAGCAGTACTTTGACAGCTGGCATAAGTGTAGGTAACTTCTGAGTGTTAGGCATGATGAAGATGGGGAAACAAACTCTGACCTCCTTAACGTTAACCTGAATTTAAACCGGGTGGTGCTGAGCCTTTGCAGATGACAGCAGACGGCTGTGATGAGCTCGCTGAGAGGAAGTGCTGGGGCTCAGGAGAAGCCAGGGACCGATGTGGTGGATTGCTACCCAGAAACTTCTGGGCAAGGATCAAAGATGATCCTGAAGACATTGTGGGAGTGGCATAAAGATGTAAAGCTGGAGTAAAATAGCTAAAAAAAAATAACATAGCAAAGGAAGGTCTTTGAACCTGTCTGAGATTCTCCTTGTCATTCTTCAGTGCTAAGCTTGTAAGCGTCATGTCACCTTATGAGCTGTTCTTTGACATACTGTTAGGCTGCTATAKGGCGTGGTTTCCTTACAGGGCGCTATTCCAAATTTTAATCCTCCAGTTTCTGCCTGCAGTAGGAGGATGTTTGGCTAGTCCTTCAAAAATGGGTTGAAATGTGACATACAATCAGGTGACCGCAAAGATGTGTCAGATGACCATACAGCATGTGCAAATCAGGCCTCATGCCACCATGGGTTTGGTACAGAGAGTAGCTGGTGTACATGTACTCTAGTTCAGGGGAATTTATGAATGGAGCACAGTATGTTCTCTGCACATATCTTTCAGCAGCATCCGTTTGTTTCTGCTGCTTCTCCAAATAGTAAAAAGGCAAAATGTAGTGAGGGAAATTGTGTGCTTTTTTTWAAAATTATTATTATTGTATTATTATTTTTGTTATTGACTTGGTACACATACACCTAGAGGGTTCTTCTGTGGCTGAAGATGTGGCTCTAGCCAAGTCAACATGGGGTTTGAAATAGCTCAGGTTATGGCCCATGGAAGTCGAGGTTTTGGCTGACATACTGAATTATCAACATTTTTTCAAAGCTGTTCCCATTTCATGCATGAAGACTTTGTACCCTAAGAGCTCTTGTAAAGTAGTGTTTATGGACATGTAGTTAAATGCATAATCAAAAGGCTCTTAAGAAACCCAGGAAAGGATCGTTCTTGCTACTTCTTTCGGTTTCCTTTTCCCACCAGCTTAGACCCATCTCCCTCCTGCTCTCCCCCTCCCTGGGGAAGCAGGCTGTGAGGTGGCTGTGCAGCTGCAGGAGGGGGTCTGCGTTCCAGCCGTGGGAGCGTGGGTGTGCTGGGTCACCCTCCAGCCTGCGCTCAGGACACTGATGTCACTCGCGGTCCCCCGGYCGCTCCGGACCGTGCTGCCCAGCTAGGTGCTCGCCGATCCTCTCTCGTGCCACGTTTGTCCTGCTCCTGTGGCACTTAAAGAGGCTCCTTAACGCTCTTGTTTCTTCTTTTGCTGTTGAGCTTGAATTCTAGCGGGGGGGGGAGGAGGATTTAAGAATTCATAACAAAAACACAGGGGAAAAAGAGCGTCTCCATTGAAGTTAATAATCAGCAGGGTCCAAATTACCTCTTATTAGCATTTATTTTACAAAAGAGGCAGGGTATAATTTTGCGATAGATTCAGATATGGAGAGGGACTATAATCAGCCTCCTGAAGAGCTCTGCCTGAAGTACATGGCTGCTTATTTCTTTTCCAAATTGCACCACTCTCTTTCCCTCTCTGGCGCTGCCCCCGCCCACCCCGGTCTCTTTCTTGATCTCTTTGAATAATGCAATTGCTTTGAATAGCCCAGACAGGCCTGAAGATTAGGGAGCCTGTTTGTGGAGCGGGGGGCCAGCTGAATAGGCACAGGAGGCCGGCTCCCCGGGAAAACAAGGCTCTGGGAACTAGGCCAACTGTGAAGAGCATGTGCTGGGAGGGACTGAATAGGCAAGCAGCCGGCCAGCCCATATGTCAGGCTGTGCCACAAAGACTTCTCTGCACATCTACCATGACAAACAGGATTACCGAAGACAATTAATCTGGCACGCTTTATCAAAATCAAGCGCTGACCCCCAACCTCTCCCCCCAGTGTGCAGCAGATGCCACGCTCCAATTCAATGGAGCTCAAGTGTTCCCTTTTTCGCCGCTGAAAGGCATCCAGAGCCTGAATAAGGCTGGCGTGGACTAATTGCAAACACTGCCTGATGGTGACAGTCCTAATCAAATGAGATGAGCTCACCTTTTCTGTAAACTTCTAATGGGAAGGCTGGCGGCAGCTCCCCATCAGCTGCTGGGAGAAACGCACGGGGCTGAATGGTTTTCCCCCTCCTTCCTCCCCCTTCCCCCCTTGCTGCCTGATGGAGGCAGGGGGGCAGGCAGCCACACACATCTTTTCCGCTTGAGCCTTTCGGGTGTTGCATCGCGGGAGGGACGGAGGAGGGAAAGCATCGGAGTCACCTCTGCGCAGAAGCGGGTCTCTGCTCGGCAGCTGCCAAAGAGGTGCCGAAAGGCAGCGTGCCGACGCTTGCTGCCATGCTAGAAACCAAGCTAAGCATCCAGGGCTGAGTCCGCGGCTGACGTCTGTGGAGCTGCAAACACCCTCCCAGTGTTTGACCCTGCCCGTGGGATGTTCCTGTCAAGCTCTCTAGTTGAGAGTATAAACTTACACTCATTAGGACCAGTCATTTCTTTTCATCTCCCTCCTGCTTTTTTTATTTTATTTACATTTCAATATATAGGGGTTTCCAAAAGCCTGCCCAGTTGACCTTAATAAAAAATGAAAAGTGGAGTTCAGTAAGAGAGGGGGGGGAGCAGGGGAAAACTAACAGTATTTTATTGTATTGCTTTTGTATTTACCTTACTGCTGTTCAAATAAGCAGCTCAGATGCTTGCTGCTCAACCTAGTAGGCATAGGCCTCTCTACTACAGAAATCCCTCAGGAGCAGTCTTCTCCTCACAGAAACTGCTCGTCCTCTTGCTTTCAGTCAGCTTASAGCCAAGTCATGTATTTCTATATTTGCATCCTCTTGCTTGTTAGTAYGGATGGAGTGAAGGTTTGCATAGGCATGGATGAATGCTTCTTTCAAGTATTTTTTTTCCCCCAAGTTTTCAAGCAAGAGTTTTATTCATTTCAGTTAAAATTTGGTAGAACCKCCTCAGTTTTATTAAATAGAAGAACACTGATAAACAAATAAAAAAAAATAGTAGCAAGCTTTACCACACAGAATACATCTTGCAGGATATTCTACTGTTCTGTAAAATTTGCACAAATGAAAGGGTTAAAATATTTGATTTGGGAAATACTGCAAGAGCTTCTTATACTGTTTTAATATGTTTTCTCTGACTGAAAAAAAAAAATCTTTCTTTTCCTCCCATACACACRTAAAACAAAAATGAAGTTTACAATATTCTTTATAACTTAAATTTTTGTCAAAGTTCTTTTCTGTCAAAATGGACAGCATTTTGTCCTGAGTGGCATTTGCAGTTCTTCATAATCTGTTTTCTGATAGAAAGCTGACATCTAGATATTACCTCTCTACCTACTTCTATGGCTTTCCTCAGCATACCACCTGATGCTTCACCAACTTGAATAATTATAACYTTCTTCGTAAAGTAAGGGCAGTAAGGGACCGATACACCGTGTGTGCAGAGAAGGCACCAAGGAGCAAGGGGTTAATGATTATCTTGATTTCTGAAAGCACGTTTGTAGTGCAGAGGGACAGTAGTCACACGTTTGTGTGCAGAGGGACAGCGGTTTCATGGGAAGAGTCAAATTGTGACCCAGGTGGTTCCCAGCCCCAACAGGGCCACAATTTGACTCTTCCCATGAAACCGCTGTCCCTCTGCACACAAACGTGTGACTACTCCAGGAAAGGTTCAAACGTGTCCACTAACAGCTGAGGTCAATGCCGAGCAGTGGCGACTACACAGTTACCTTCTAGAAGCCACRGTGGCATTCATTTACATTTTTCCTGAGTATCGATTCTCAGCACAGTGTGTCCTAATTAAAAAAAGACCTGAAACGATGACTTTGTGGGCTGACACCTGCAAAAGCCGTCACTGTGGGAAGGGAGCTTTCACTGGAGCAGGGCGCTCCCACCTCTAGCTGGAATAGGCAAGAGGTTCTTATTAGCAACGCATTGCTAATTATGCCCCTCAAATCTGCTAATGTTTCTTCTTCCTACATATTGAGAATGGGATGTTTAAACGTGATTGGAGGAGCAGCCGATTTTGATATTACAACTTTTACACACCAGCATCTGAGAAATGCAGTGCTCAAAGTGGTTCCAAGTGGGAAATCAAAAAACAGAGCTAATATTGCTCAAGGCACCCACCAAAGGCCAGCTGCAGATCACGCAGCAGCTCATTGCTGTGATCCTTTGACATCCCATAGCCCAACACTTTCCAGAAATCAAAGGCCAGGTTGTGTTTTTATTCAGAGTGCTAAGGTCAATTTCTAAGAAGTGTCTTGTAATGAAGTGATATACGGAGTTAGGAGAGCTAAACTGTAGCTAGTGGCTGCTGTGTCAGCAAGAAAAACCTTGTGCAAGAAAGGTAAAGGAATGAACCACAAATCCTACTTTAAAAAAAAGGAAAAGAAAAAAAAGAGGAAAAAGAGCACAACAAACACGGAAAACTCAATTCACTGCAGGGTAAAGCAGCAGAATGAACTGACAAGATATTGATCTGAACTACCTGGGGAACAGGAGAAGATGTTTGCATCTCCACGCTGCAAGGGGAGGAGCTGCCTGCAAGATGTGAGCTCCCCTGCGCAAGCTTGCTGAGGGGTGATGGAGGCTGGCATTTTTGCTCAAAATGAACACAAAGCCCTGTTGACACCTCTCTTCGACTTACTTAACGTGGTCACTGGTGAGGTGGAGAATAATTTATACCATGGTTCGATTAGGAAAGAGAAAGACTGTGATCCTTTTGACTGCATCTAATTAAAACGTTTCTTTAAAAAACAGGGGTACTTCTTTTACACAATTTTTACACCGGTTTTGGAGCAGCTCTGTAGCATACATCATTGCCAGAAGTACCAAGAAGGCTAAGAGTCTAGAAGGTGGAGCTGATATGATAATACTTAGTGACATGGGTAGAAGTTTCTCCCAGCCATTAGCAGAAGTAGGAACTTGCTCGTAAAAGAAAGAATCAYGTCAAATGACATTTTTCAAATGTCATCTGGTTTGCGGTGGAGTATCCACTGTTTCTTCTAAAAGGCACTGTATGWGTAATTGAAGTGTAATTCAGAAATGACTTTGTGAGTATTGACACAGAAAGGGTCTCTCCTTCTCCACTGATGCCCAAGGAATTGCCACTTGCCTCCAGACAGCAGGAGAAAGTTTGACCTACTTTATCATGCCTACTCATTGCTGTCAAGATGTTTTTTACATCCATAAAACAGTAATTGCTGACTTTTTTTATTTTGAACACACACGTACAGAGTCTAGTGAATTGGATCAGAATAACAGAAGCCTCTACCTTTTCCAGCCCTCATACCAGGACAAGATCAACCTTTTTCAAGGTAAATATGCCTCACTATTTTCTTTTTTCTTTGTTTCCTGGACTCAAACAGCCCCCTTCAYCTCTGGTGACACAATGTCCTAAAAATCAGTCAGAGGATTTTGCTTCCTCTTGAGTTCTCTGTAGCTGCTGTCAGGTGTCCTGCTCAGTTCATGCTGAAAGCTTTCCTCCAGGTCAGAATATGGAGTCTAATTCAGATACCTCACATGTAGGAAAATCATTCCGTGTTGCACCACCATAAAACATGGTGTTTTGGTCACGGTGATGTACTTCCAATGTGTAGAAATATGACGAACATATGAAATCTTGTTATCTTGTTTTGCTAATGATGTTGTTAATACCTTGCTACATARGAAAATAAAACCAAAGTGACTTGAAGCAAGGATCAGCTTCATCCAGTACAATAGTGAAATGAATTATAACATCACTGAGTAATGTTTATGGTAAAGGAAAGATAGTGTTTAATTGCTGGAGGAATGGAATGTGCATGGATGAATGTGTAAAGAAACTCTGGCTGAGTTCGTTTTGGTGGGCTTTGTTTCATTCACACGAAATATTTTGCTTCCACAAGAAACAYTTTCCAACATGAAATGAGGTTGGACTTCCTTGGCTTAAATATCAAAGTGATTGGCATCTATCTAAACATAATAGATAGCTCRGGCCAGCAATCTCCAACTTCTTTTGATTTACAGCCACCTAAATATAGAGGTGCAGATCCTGCCTAAGTAACCTAAGCCAATCGACACSGGGCTTTCTTTCTTATTTGGGTTTTACAAACCTCTTAGAAGCAGCTTAGGGAACACTACAAGTCCACAGACCAGTTTCTGGTTTAGGCCATTGTCCCCAGCACATGGCTTTCAGCAGCATGCTGTTTGTGGCACCTCCAAACGTTATTCTTGGCCGTGGCATACCAACCAGAGAGARCACAGTACAGTATTGCTAGTATCACATTACTTGCTCGGGAGAGTTTTGGTTTTGTTTTTTTACCTCGAAGCCACTAATCGCTGGTAGCCCYTGGCTAAGGTACTTTTCAGGGCTCAGTAGGAAACAACAGGGTTTTTTGGTTCAGCTGGAATTTCAGAAAACAAAAATAGCATGGGACTAAACACAGAGTTCAATTTAACTGAAAACGAAACATTTCCTTTCTGAGGTTTTAACAATGTTTTATAACTAAGATTGCAGCAAATAATTGTGGATCTGCAAATGAAAATCCAAGGTTTAGAAAATGTCCAAAATATTCTGATGATTTCAGTAATTATTTTAATTCCTTTTTATGCAGCCAAAATGATTGGCTGAAATTTGCAGGAGTTTGCAAAACGTCTTCGTTGACTCAAATCCTTATCTCTTAATGAATACATTTCAGCCAGAAAAGTTTACTTAACTGCAAGTACTTGATCACATAAATAAGCRGAAGGATCTTCTTGTCGTCAAGGCAGATTCAGATTTGAGAATGCTCTTAGGACGGTCTTGGCATTGAACCCAGAGGTGATTTCTGGTATTCTGTGTTCTGCTCCCCCTGTGCATAAAGCTGCTAACAATGAGTTACTGAGAACGATGATTTCTTGAGAGGGGGCTGYGTGTGCCCTATCTCTGCAGCAGTCACAAAGCTATTGATTTCATATCTTCCAAAGTGACTCAGTGAGCAGGACACAGGCCTTCCAGAAAGGAAGATGGGAAACTCAGTAGAGCTTTTCCTCACTGGCTCGGTTTTGAAGTCCCTGCCTTGAAGACAGTACACAAACCATCTCTGAGAAGAACACAAGCCATAGCTGTATTTCTGAAGACCTAAGATCTCGGCAACAAATGACAAAACCTAAATGCAATCTGCATCTATGTTAATTATCAGCCCATCGGTGTGCTCGGAAATGCATTTGGGAATAAATACAGAACAGATTTAAAATTCACAGAAAAGGCCATTCCAACTTTCTGTAGTTTGAACAAAAGCAGGTTTTAATTTTCTTTTTTTTTAATCTCCCATCTTTTTAATCCTTAAATTGTTATAACACCAAGTCAACATTGAGATAAACTTCTGTTCAGATAATTCACTGTCAAAAATATTGAGCATTCTGTAGTTGGATGGCAGTAGTAGTGGTCTTTTCAAGTGTCGCTGCACAAAAGCTGAGCCTATCAAGATTTTTTGGCAGGCACTGCGTTTAACATGTCATGTTATATATTGCAGCAATGCAGTTGAGGATCAGTATAAATCAACTTACAAGTCTGGAGGAAATGGGGGAATGTGCTTCTGCAGCCTATTAGCAGCACAAGTGTCTAACAGAAGGTGGCAGCATTTTAACATCGTTCAGTCCAGCGAAAAGAGCGAATGAACTCAATCAGCATGTCCAGAAAGCTGCTCTTTATATTCAGACAGGATGTACACACTGCTGCCTTGAATTTATGGATTTGATGAATTTATGTGGTTACAGACAGGCAGGAAGGTGAAGTTTTGATAACTCTTCAGTCTTCTTAATGTAAATGTGGGAAACAGGCAAAGTAGGTACCGGAGGGAAGGAAAGTGAAAAATAAATTAGAAAATATGGCTGCCCAAAGGGTCAGAAACCCCCAGCTAGAAGGCAGTTTTGTGGTAGCTCCATTAGAAATAGTGAGTAAGAAAATATGCAGTCCCTAATGAATTATTGGGATTTGATCTCATACCAATTTCACAGGGGATAATTCTCTTGTTTCAGAGCTATCACACCCTGTATTGTCAGCTCTCATGATCTCATCACAAGATTTTTGGCATTTATTGTTTTTCTTAAAAGTCCCAGCCTTTGAAACAGGGCAACTGCATGGGAACCCCCAGCTTTCACTTCACCACCACCACCACCAAAACAGCAAGCTTTGAACCCTTGTGGTTACTGGGAAAAGTCAAAAAACATGAGTGAAATGCTCTCACAATGTTCAAAAAACCAAAAGGCGGAGCAGGAAGAATAACAGAATTTAAACTAGAAAAAATAAAACCCACATCTCATAAGGTTAGCTTAAAGTCATACATCAGAGTGGCCTGATTGACAATGGCATATTGCTGGTGGGAAGCCTGGRCCCAGCACAGAAAGCCAGGCATGTCACTGTGTACTCTGATAGGGGTGGAATTAAGTGCCTGGCTTAGTGTGTAGCCATGAACACAAAATGGTGTTGTTCACTTCGAGATTATTTGCTGATTTACTGAACTGAGCTCTTAACTCGCTTAAGAGCTAATCCAGTGCCCAGTGCAGTTTGRTGGTGAAACTCTCAAAAGCGGGTCATCGGTGTTCTTAAACAACCTTTTTTTTTTTGAAACATGAAACTGCTTCAGCTAGCACTTGTTTCAACTTTTAAGTGAGATATGGGTGACACTAAGGAATACCRTACTAATGGCCACCACAAGGACTCCACGTGTTGCCAGTAATTAACACCCTAATACCCAAAGAACCATGACACATTATTTTCAATCTTTCTATTCCAACGGGTTTGTCTCTGAAATCAGGTAAAAACTGGCAAATCTCTCTGTGCAGTTTCAAAAGGGAGTGGATATAATTTCCAGATTTTGCATACGGAAAAGAAATGCTAATTTTGAAGAGACTTCCCACTGTATTCACCTCAGAAGCTTGACTGCAGCGCAATTACAGCAGCGGGCAGATTATCAGATGGCGAYCAACTATGGGAGGAGTTAATCTAGAAGAGATATGAAACCTTGCAGGAATTGAGATTTTGAGGGTTTAGCACAGATAACTCTGGGCACAGACAGACAGTCACACAGTCAAAAAWGGCATTCAGTGACTGAGCCCCGGAACGATTGAACACCTTTCTGGGAGTCCCGGTCAGCCGACAGCAGAGCTGAGAATAGGATYGTGGCACCTTTCATTCTCAGATCCAGTGAGAATTTTGTCAGACCACAATTTTACATTTCCTACTGAACACTCAGTTACTGTACTTAGTAGACTCAGCCAAATACACACAGGTCAGGAATAGAGCTGGCAGTCAGAGTATACTGATTTAATTTTGTGTGGCTTTTCAATGCGCCTTCCTGGAGTTCCTATTTGCTGTGTTGTGGGTTAAATACTTAAACAGGAAATCAGCTCAGAGGACCGGCTGACCATTTCAACGTTGTAGAAACATGTGTCCTTGCCTGCTTCCCAGAACAATTCAAAGAACGCCTTGTTTCTGATATACAGAACTGAAGTAAAAAATCTGTGAAGAATAATTGGTGAACAGAATGATTTGGTAGGGTGACAGCACTCACTGGAATTAAAGACCTTGGAGTAAAGATCAATACACATAACTGCACACCTAAAGACAGGAAGTTCTGCTTAATTTGTATGTTCTCCTGTAGACAGTCATCTGACTGAGTGTTGTGCCTGAATTGTTACATGAATCTATTAGCTAATCATCTATTAGAGTGATTCTCTCAAAATTAATCTAGCCAAAATTTGACATAAATGATCTAGAATGACAACAATTATAAAAATCACTTTACAAAAGAATGACCTTTAACAGAAGAAAAAGCAAATTTAGGCTAAATTGATTCAAATGACACACAGGCAATCAAGGAGGGATATCTTTCTTTCTTCTTGTCATTGTAATAAATTGTCTGCAATGCCATAGTTCTGTCAGGCTTACAAATGCCACRTTTCATATTTTTGTCAAGGGTTTTTTATTATTTTTGCTGTTACTCCGYGCATAAGGAACAAAACTTCATGCCTGACTTCTAATATCATCATTAAGATCTTTATTAAAGTTCATTCTATCATAGCAGATGCATTTTAATTGCCACTTCTTTTAGCTCAGCTCTGCAGCACTGTTTATATTGCTTTAAATTAAACTCCTTCTTAGTAATGGCAAGATCTGTCAGTCCTCTAAAAAGCAATGTATGAAAAGTTTCATTAAGAGACGTGAATTAGATGGAAACAAAAATGGAACTCAGTGGAGGCAAATAAATTTCATCAGGCCTTGAAGAGGTGGTTCGTTTTATGCCGCCTGTATTTGGCCAGTCAAATCACCTCCTGATTTAAATTTCTAATGATCTCAGGATGGAGATTTGTCTGAGAAAGGACTGTGTGAACCCTTCAGGATTTTGTCCTACATGATAASTAATTACCTCAACGAGTGATAGACATTTCTCTCCAAATTTGGATATCGGGGACCTAGCTTATG
Source organism: Oceanodroma leucorhoa (assembly GCA_030449065.1). NCBI lineage: Eukaryota > Metazoa > Chordata > Aves > Procellariiformes > Oceanodroma > Oceanodroma leucorhoa. The sequence continues at coordinate 10,938,435 of JASVER010000026.1, read as the reverse complement.
TTGGGATCAATTTGCATTACAGTTGCTTGCAGGCAGCAGTTGCTRTAGCTGTGTATGTGCTAAATCATGGCACAGGAGGACAAGCATTAGATGTGACAACCCYGGTTTCAAACAGAAATAAGTTCATYCCATGGACGTCATGGTCCTTGTGTGTTTTCTGAAGGGCTTGCACAATTCTTGCCAGGTATCTATGGTTGACGCCAAGGAAAATCCCTATAGGATAAAAGGCCTCAGATAATTCCTACTCAGGGGTCTACAGTGAGTCTTTATCTTTTCTTTTTATTTTATTTTCCAAATACTTGAAGCTTTCCTCAGGATCTCTGAGGACTTCACTTATTATCCTAAATTTACCACTTCTCTTGGGCAGGCAATTTGAGTTTCATGGTCCAGATCATTTTAAATGAGGCAAGACTTGGGTAGACCTTCCTGACAGWATACACAGAGTGCCATTTCTCTGTCACTGAGGGAGGAGCACTAAAAATTCATCCTCCTCTTTGAGCATAGGCCTTTTATCTCCCATATACTCTGTTGACACAAGAGAGGCAAATTTTTGCATTCCACTTGTTTTATGACTTCATTTATTTAGCTTTAATTCAAAAGCAAATATTTAAAAGTTAGAGGCCTATTTTGAAAAATGGAGCTCCTAAGACTTGCGTAGAAAGCTAGAGCGTGAAGATCATGGTTTKGTAACCTGAAGGAGGTAAAAGCACAGGCAACGTGTGTTGGTGTGAGTAGAGCCATCCCATCTGTTAATCAAACTCATGCTCAGTRTATGAATAATGCTGCAGCAAGGGAAAATATTTTTGAGAATTTTAATACATATTTTTGAAAATTTGATTTTAAGGCCTGCCAAATATCGCAACGTTTATTACTAGTCAGTGCTGGGAAAAAAGTAGTTCTTTATCAGAAGGTACAGAGAAGAAAAAGTCCCTAGGGAGTGCTTCTCAAACCTGCGTGGGTTTTGTTTGTTTCTTTTTTAATGTATGCATTGTGTGCCTGTGGATTTATCACAGGATGATTTAATGTATGCATTGTGTGCCCTTGGATTTAAATCCATAGTGGTTGTTAGAGGGCCTGTGCAAAAGCGGCAGCGCACAGGCCTACTTAATGAGCACCGTAACACACGTGGTACCTTGTTTATGGCCATAAAGGTGAAACTCTGCATCCCCCAAGGCAGTGGCAAAACAGTCTGGACAACGTGGAAGAGACAGACTTGAACGCCAACGCTGAACCGTRGCGTTGTCTGTGTCCCTGCGTGGTGCGCTGAGGCGAAAGCAAGCCTGGGCCTCCTCCGGGGTGGGCGGCTCCGGGGAAGCTGGCCTTGCACAGCCCGCATCAGCTCCTGCCGTAGCCTCCGCCTGTGAAAGGTTTATCTTTCACATTTTGGAGTTTGGAAGGAGGGCTTCTGCACACTCTGAAATATAGCCAGAAGTGACGGCACGGTGGGTTTTTCCTCAGGAGTTTGGCCTGCCCTCGAGAGGGGTCGCGGTGCCGAGAGCCGGTCCCTCACCGGCTGTGCCACTGGGCTGCAGGAGAGGTCGTCTAAAGGCTCATTGCCAATATCGTTACAGGTTGTAACTTTAACAAAGTCCTTAATCTCGAATCAATGCATTTGACGGTGACCTTCATTATCCTTCATCTGTGGATAGAAATGTGACTAATGCCCACCAGGACAACTTATCGCCAAAACCCTATTCTTGTTCTCCAAGTATTTATTGACAAATCTAATTTTGAAGCTATTTTCTGCATGCCTAATCTCGTAAGTCTATTAATATTCTGCCTAATGTGTTGTTTATAAGCAAACAGATCCATTTTTCAGAAGGGCACGAGCGTGGTAAATCTATAAACTGAAGATGACTTTCTAATCTGGGCAGTAAGACTTAAAACTTCCCAAAGGTTTCTTTGCTACTGCACCTGGTTTTCACTCAGATAAAGCCATTTTTGGCAGAGCTGTGACTGGAATTAGTGAGGACAAGTCAAATGCAGTCAACACCTACTTATGCCATGTTCCTCTATGGAATCAATAAACAGTGGGAAAAAGTTTGGGGAGAAAGGAGTAAGTTTAACTTTCCTAGGCTACGCCTATGCATATGTATATGAAGTACAGGAGAGACATAGAATAGCTTCGTTCTACATCCAGCTTTGCCGTATTTAGGTTGGTCCTTGACTAGTCATGCCAAATAGTTGTGCCTCTGTAACTAATCTGAGAGTAAGCCTCCTTATTTCCATGGTAAAGTACTGCTAAATGATAAACTTAGCTTAAGCAAGGTGAGCGTCCCACACTGTAGCCCCATCTGCATTGCAAGGGTGAAATGATACATCAGACAGGTTTCAGGTAGGAGTAAGGTTTTGGTAGCTCTGGGTGTTCTCTAACKGAAAGTGACTGGGTAGGGCTGCTGGCAAATTCGCAAGGCTTTCTGCCTGCTGTGTCAATAGAAATCAGGGGATATGGCTATTCGCAGCCAAAGAGCAGCCCCCTGCAAAGAGCGCCGTAAGCTTCAGTACATCATTTCATTTGCATATATTGAGACAGCTGGCAGCTTTGCTGTAGTATGGGAGGCGTCAGTGTAAGCACAGGGTTTGTCACCCACTGGGAGAAAGATTATGAAATATGGAGGACTGAAAAGCCAGCAGTTTCTTTACAGAAGTTGGAGTCTGTATGTAACGATACTGGTGGGATTTGCTCAGTTTTATTTTTAGAAGTTCATGCTCAATCAGCTCAGTATTTCCACTAGGAGAGTACAAAACGGTGTAAATCTGATTTGTTTCTGTCTTTTGACAATGGATGCTTACACTTATTATGATTTTGTAGGCAGAGCTTTTATTTCCCATATAGATGAGTGGACTACTCACCCCCCTTTTCCAAAGTCTGTGTTTGCTGTGTTTTTCTAGGTAATACAGCACTATGTGCCGAGAGGCTATCAGCAATAACTTGGTGAAGTGGGCAGCAGAAATGTGGTTAGATACACAGATATTGCCCTTCCTTTACACAAAAAACCTGGGAGCTTGATCTGTCTCAGAGATACAGAAGAACCAACTGTCTGTTACAGTAAATTGTAAGGGAATGTGATATATACATATACTATGTATATATACTATATATACACACTGTACTATACTATATGTGTTTATATGTAAGTATATGTATATCTGTATTAATTGAGGCAACTGAGCAAAGCCAGGACCCTAGAGTGGTTTCTGGCTTGAAAGCTGTTAGCTAAAACAAAATATAAATGCACAGCCCAGTGCCTCACAAAAAGTCCCAGGCTGTATCAGGCAAACCTCGACTAAACAAMTCTTTGTGAATGATCCTGTGAATCTCTCTGCAGCGGTACAAAAACACCTGGTGACAGACTTGGATAACTGGTTTGGATGTCCCATCGCAGGTGCCATTTAAGTGAGCTGCAAGAGACAGTCAGGCATGTAATTCTGCCAAAGCAAAGGCACACGCAGAGTGGCTCAGCACCATGCTCCAAATTTGCCTGTATGTTATCTGAGAAGGGATGTCGTGTGGATAAATGAAACTGCTAGTGTGAGGAATACAGSATCCTGGAAGGGGAGAAAAGGGAGCTTTAGTATTGCTTAAGTAGCAGTGGTTTCAGGGTGCCTGGGGACATCTGGAGGATAGGCTTCAGGCCAAGCTTGAAAGAGCCTACAGATGTAAACTGGGAATCTTTAGTTCCAGAAAGTAATGACTGAAGACAGCCTGGTAAACAGAAAGCAGTGGGTAACCATAATGATGCTGTTGCTATTATCAATTCATGGCTGGAATAACTTCCAGAACCAATATTTGGGTTAGGCACTTGGGCCAGCAAGAGTGACATGTCAGTTCTTGTCTGCTCAAAGGAGGCCAGAATAGCTGGAGAAGTGGGGTACGAAGCCTGGGAAGCTGTTGTCTTTTCACGACCGAGGTACAAAGTACAACCCACCACCAGTGCTGTCTGCTTCTGGACCCTGGTTTTGCCTTCTCTGAGTCACTCACAGGGCTGTATATATTTCTTGTAAGTCTTCTTTGTCCTTCATGTCTCAGAAATGTTATTTTTATAATCTGGAAAGACTCAGCACAAGATTTCTGGATGACAGCTCCCTTACAAGAATTATGTTTTATTTACAACCACTCCTGAGAGTGGGAATGGTTTTAAACAGACTATCTATCCCACAACAAACACACGCTTGGTATTTTTTAATAGCAACAAATCAATGTCTTAAGAATGGACATTCAAGGAGTTCCTTGAGGAAGACATTAGCAGCTGTCAGAAAACAGTTTAACCTTTTGAAAGTTGAGATGCAGCTTAAAGTCTGTCCCAGGCGTAGAGAAAGGGTTTGCTGAGTGGAAACACCAAATCATCACATGAAATGTTTTCCTAAATGAAGGCCTGCTTTTTGTGGACTCTGAGACCTCACAACGTCATTGTAAAGGTCACTAGGTTTGAGCATTGGTGTTTTATGTTCAGTTCCCTTCATGCATGCAGATGAGCCTCTGGGAAAGGGCTGCAGGGAAAACTGGCCAAMGTGTTTCATTATGTCCTCCAGCCTAAAACCACAAGAGAGTAACTTTGATCCTACAGGTTAAGGTTTTCACCTTCCCTCCTGCACATTTTGTTAATGCAACATAAAGTGCTGTATCTCCGGGGTGTCTAAAGCACAGTACATATGAACACCTGATTAGATGTTAAGGTGCCTTCTATCAACAGCATTCAGACAACGAATACTTGTGTCTACAGTGATGAAAGCTATTCACATGGACRTTTTTCTGACTGGACTTAGGAAATATGTTCTTATAAGAGATTTGTCTCTGAATGGATCAGATCTTAGACATTGGAAATGCTAACATAAATGTCAGAAATAGTGTTTCTGCTTGTTTTACCAGTTTCTCCACAAATCACTGCCGTCGGGCTCCGTACTGCCCCTCCATCATGTTGTACTTCCTCTCGTTTCAAAGCCACATGCCACTACTTGTTGCGGCTTTGCACACTAAGCAGCGATGTTGATCCCATGGCATGACTGGCTTTAGTTTAGTTTCTTTGTGGTCCTGCTGTGTACATTCCTATTCACGTGTTCTTTATCTGTCAGACTGTATTCTTCATGGTAGTATCCAGGCCTCCAAGCCAGCAGATATTGCACAGCTCTGATTTCAGCAGAACAGGCTAAATAAGATTTTTCTTTTTTCTTCAGCTGTCCCTTTCTTCATCAGCAGTAATAGAAGGCTATTCTTCTCTGTGTTTTGTTGTTGCATACCTGACAGTTTCAGTTTTGCCCTTGATTAATTGGAGCAAAAGTCTCAAGTTACTGTGGGATAAACAGTTACAATTTGTCAGCTGAGGTGTCGTAATGGGCCCTATATGCACTTCATGATGACTTAAGGTAATGCGTTTTACCTTGCAAGGGGGGCAGATGAACTGTGTGGGCTGGACAATTTTGTCAGGTCTGTTGACAGACCAAACCTTGTTAAGCTGCTGTAACTGAGTTATAACTCAATCATGTGGTGGAGTCCTCAATTCCAGTGCGAGTGTCCAGAGACCTGTGGTTAACAGCAGGTAACTCTGTTCAAAGAAAAGATCTCTTTGTATGTGTGTGTTGATGCCATAGTTTTGGCAGAGGCCTCTGAGTCTCTAATRGACACCTTGAAGCAACACTTCTACTTTTCTCAGCCCAGGCATATGTGTTGCATTGGCTGGTAAAGTGAAGCCACCACGTCCCAGTTCTTCCTGTAAAGTTAGCATAAAAAGAAGGGGTTTGCATATTTTTTTATTTTTTTTTTTAAAGCAGGTTGGGGAGAGGATGAAAGCTGACAGTAAGGAAGGAAAGTAACAAAAGTAGAAGCAGTAAAATAATTATACACCTGCCAATTCCTTTCTTTCTTGTTAAAGATTCACCCACTTTTTTGTCTGTGAAAAGTTCATTTAAAGCTGTCTCTCCTGTGCAACAGGAAAAATAACAGTTCATTCAACAGTATAATACAAATCCYAGAATGTTTTCAAATTTCCCTCTTTTGTGTGTTTTAAGATTGACAACTATATAATTAAGCATAACAAAGAGAGAAAGGATTTAACAAGATTTAGCACAACGTGAGCAACTTGGGATAGCAGAAGGAAGGGAAGTCAAGGGCAGATACTAAATGAGTCTGTGGAGTTACTTGTCAGAGGTGCACAGGCTCAGTTTGAAGCACTATTTTAAGAATGGGAATGATCGCAGAGCTACACGCACAAAGTATGCTATGGCCTGCAGCCAGGTGCTGCCTGCCGAGGTCCCAGAAGTGATAGTGAGYAGAGGATCCAGCCTGGTGATGCCCATTTGTAGAGGAGATACGCATAGCCACCCCTCCTGCAAAGGCAGCAGAAAGCTCCAAAGCACTTTCGCTTCCAGGGACATTTCAACAGTGGCTTCTTTGATTTTGTCTTTCCCTATCCACAATGTGTGTGGAGTGTCGTGSTTTAACTCCAGCCGGCAACTCAGCCCCACACAGCCGCTCACTCACTCCCCCCTGGTGGGAYGGGGGAGAGAATTGGAAGAGTAAAAGTGAGAAAACTCGTGGGTTCAGATAAAGACAGTTTAATGAGTAAAGCAAAAGCCGCGCATGCAAGCAAAGCAAAACAAGGAATTCATTCYCTACTTCCCATCAGCAGGCAGGTGTTCAGCCATCCCCAGGACAGCAGGGCTCCATCACACATAACGGTTACTTGGGAAGGCAAACGTCATCACTCCAAATGTCCCCCCCTTCTTGCTCTTTCYCCCCAGCTTTTATTGGTGAGCTCAGCATCATATGGTCTGGAATATCCCTTTGGTCAGKTGGGGTCAGCTGTCCCAGCCGTGTCCCCTCCCAACCCCTTGTGCMCCCCCAGCCYRCTCGCTGGTGGGGTGGGGTGAGGAGCAGMAAAGGCCTTGACTCTGTGTAAGCACTGCTCAGCARTAATGAAAACATCTCTGTATTATCAACACTGTTTCCAGCACAAATCCAAAACACAGCCCCATACTAGCTACTATGGAGAACACTAACTCTAACCCAGCCAAACCCAGCACAGGAGGTATGTTGGAAATGTACTCTACTATGTTATAGTCTAGCCTGTGCTCTACACTATGCTTTCCATCCTTTATGTAGAGAGTGTACTCATCTCATTAGGTCATATCAAGGTCCAGCTTTAGGTAAATCCTATGGAAAACCYACCCCGTAAACTTTGCTTTAGAGTAGTAAGGAAAAATAAAAAGCAGCTCTGCGTCTTCAAATAAGTCACTTGTCTTCCTGTGACTGTTTCATTCCTTTCAGAGCCTGTTCTTCAATTTGTCTCATTTTCTACATGTCTTTTCTTTAAATATGCAGTTTCTTAGATTTTTCCACTTACACAAATCCCATTTTTCCTGATTACTTTGTCAAACCCTTTGTGCTTATGCAACTATTTCAATCACACTGGTGCTATTTCATAGATATCCATCTATCGTTATAATTGTTAAAGAGAGTTTGAAAAGCCTTCCTGAGAAGGATCTTAGACATTTTCGATTTGTGAAGAAGGGGGTAAGATTCCTGCGGCCCAGAACAGGATTATCACARGTTCATTACAAGCTTAGTTCTGTTGTTTTGAAAAGTTATACGATATTCAAGCAGGTGATCAAACAATTCTGAGCCATTTTCAAAAGTTCTTCCAATTGTCTGAAAATAAAAAGTGGGGGGGTTGTGGCAAAAAATATAAATATGYAAATAAGAATAAAACTTTTAATTCCATATCAAAATTTCCTTCATAAGGAGGGAGGAAGAAACCTTTGTGTTTTCTGACTAAACTTAGTATTCACTTACTAATGTGTTCTGTTTGTTCATTGTTTATTGCAACAGAAAAGTGGTGAACACCAATAAAAATACCATTCCTGCTTCTTTGTGGGAGCTCACAAAATGCTATTTCACTATCTGAAAGTCTCATTGAGTTAATACATTTAGCTGAATCCTGTCTAGACACATTTCCATTGCTTTAAATTCCATTTGAGCTTAATTCAGTTTCTAATGAAGTTGAAATACAATAGGAAAAGCACAGATGAAAACACATGGCATATCTGCACCACTGTGAAAATGTCTGAAGTCCTAAAAGAAAGGGGAAATGCTGAGTCTTTAGCTGGGTATCCATGAACGTTGTGCAGAGTAAAAAATTTTTATTTCTTATCTCATTTTCATTGTCAGGAACTGACTCCAGCTCAGAATAATTTCTTTTAAACTTAGAGGCAAAGAGGACCTGTAGAGCTGCATGGTATTTTCCCTACTCCGTTCTTACCCCTTCCACATCGCTGCCCTACTAATTTAGAATCATAGAATCATAGAATCATTAAGGTTGGAAAAGACCTCTAAGATCATCGAGTCCAACCATCAACCCAGTACCCATGCCCATAACTTTATACCATTATGCCTTGTGATGTCCTTTCTATGTACCTCAGAGTTAGACACCTATTTAATACTCCTTACAACTGCTGCTATAAAAATTCCTGTGCACGTTAACAGGTGCACGTGCGCTGCCAGGATGAATGGGCTGTAGACACAGAACTATCATCCCATCTCGTCCGCGGGAGTTCTCCATGTGGTATGACAGCATGGCTTCCTGCCAATGATTAGCCAACGTTATGAAGCGTGTTGCTCCYTTTCTTTAGGATATTTTACTCTCACCACTTTTGCCACTCCTCCTGGGACTTAAATAATGATGGGACAGATCTGGTCCCTGGTAGTTCCTCCACTCTGAAGCCACAGCTGCTTTGGTCTTTGGTAAGAGAAAGCAGCTGTGCCCATGGCATAGCTTCATTCCTCACCTATCAAAGGCACTGCACAGAAGCGGCTGGAGGAGAAACTGGCTCCACTGGCTTTGCACTAGGAATGCTGAATCCAAGCAGCTGCAAATGGATTTGAGGCCTTTTGCATTTTCCACAATGACCCTGTTACTGTGCCTGTTACATATAACTGATGTAGGCAGACATCTCCCAGGAGGTGCTGGCTTTATCATTTAAACAAGTTGACTCCTTGACTATGACCTTCTAAAATTAGCAGTGTTCAACCATGCTTTATTAACTTCATTATATCCTGTAGCATCCCAGATGCACCATAAAAAAGAACTTTAAAAATGACCTAATGAATTCCTCAGCATAATTAATGTTTCAGTTGAGGCTAGCCCAAAATATTTCTAACACCTAGAGTTTCCATATGTTAAAAAAAAAAAAAAAAAAAAAAAGAATAAAAAAAGACAAAGGCAAACTGATCCATGTAGCTACAGCTGCCAAGCATTGGACTAATCAATTCTATCTACAAGGTTCTTAGCTTCAGGACATTCTTTGGCCATGGTTTGTGAAGAAATAGAGATGGGGAAACTTACAGAATTTCCTGTAGGAAGGCCTCACTTGTGGTGAATAAATATCATCCTCATTGCTTTTTCAATAAGAATTTGGCTGCAAAGTCTCTTGGGCACATTTGACAAAGTTGTTACRACCTACTCTTCAGCACCCCAGAAATTATTTCTTTAGGAGAAAAASAAGTGATACTGGAACAAGACGTTTGTTACCTCTGCTAAAGCTGAGGTCTTTGTATACTTTGAAATGCCAGATTTGCTCTAAATTAAACATGTATTACTTTCTTCAGTTCCAGCTATGAGTTGTAGTCCAGCTGCTTGGGTAATCCAAAATATCATTTTATACACAGCTATATTGTTGCAAAGGAATGCACCACAGCTGCCAGGTCTGACTGCTGGTGATTATATCTGAAATGGTAGAATTGAGCCTCAGTCATAACTGATAATTGATCTCATAGTCAGTTCCTTAATCAAACTGCATGTCTAGACAAAATTCTTGTTGACTCTTCCCATCAAAAATCTGCATGATTCTCCTCAAAGCCAAACAGTTCTCTGTATCAGTCATTATAATTACAGTTTTATCATCTTTGTGGAGAAATGGGTAACTAGCTGTCCCTGGCAGAGCAAAGGCAACATAATCTGTGGCTTTACAGGCTGTGTGTGTACTATGTATAGCAGTGCGTATTCTCTGAAGAAAGCTCTAGATACCAAGAGCGGCTCATGAAGAACACCAGTACAAACCCAGTCAATGCAGAAGRAAGACCCTTCAGTCTTAGTAGTGGAGAGCATGTTCTTCAATGCCAGCAAAACTCTCTGGTTACCACTGTATTTGAGCCCCAGCGCAGAAACTCTGGCGCTGCGAGGAGGCAGTGGCGTAGTTCCTCGTGATCCCGAGGGGCCAGGACAGTGTCCCACAGGCTGAAGAACGGCGGGCTTGTCAAGARCATTGAAATCTGCAGAGCTTTTAAACATGCTACTGTCATGCCAATAGTATTGTGATATATAATAAGAAGAAACACGGGTTAAAACAAAGTGTGAAAAAGGGCTGAAAAAAMCCCATACTCAACAAACACACAATGATCATTGTCCAAGCTGGTAAGCCAAACACTCCCTATGGCAAAACAGTCATTTTTTTGTAACTAACTTTTTCAAATTTTCACTTTGTGGGCTGAAATGTTCTATGTTCAGTGGATCCAAAAGGCTATTATTATCACTTGTTATTATTATTGTTCTAAAAACAATATGTTCAGGCATTTCCCAGAACAAGGCTAGGGTAAAATCCATTGTGTTGCCTGCTTCGCCCATGAGAATTTTGGCATGTGTTCCTTCTAACAATTATTATAGTATGGAGCAGGGTTTTGAGCTAATCTGCCTTTTCACACCTCCATGTAAAGCCATCCCAAATCTCACAATGTCTTTAGTGGGTAAAACTGAAACAGGCTTTTMTGAGTACTTATTGCAAATTAAACCTTTTGAAATTTCCACCCACATTAAGTATAGTCCAATGGTAGTTGTGGGTGACTGGCATTTATCTCGTGACCATAGTGCTGTAAAATGCTAGAGAYACTGGAATGGGTCAAGGGAAAGGTCTAGCAAGGAAGAACATCTAGGATTTGGATCTGTGGGATGTAGGTCTCCTGGGAAAAGAGATGGGCACTGAAGCCAGAGGCTAAGGGACAAGTATGTGATGGGAGATGCAGAAGATCTGAGGGGGTCTTGGACWATGAGGTATGAAAAGTATGCAAAGAGACAAAGTAAGGAGAGGAGAAGGCAGAAGATGATACCATAAATCTTGAGAGGAAGAAGAGCAGAGCTAGGACTGAAAACAATAGGGCCTGAAAGGACTGGAGAAATAGTACCAAAAACAGGGGGTAAAAAGGACAGGAAAGCAACCTGGTGAGTGAGGACCGTGGGACTGGGAYGCCTGAAGAGAAGGCAATTGTCCTGGCCAGGTCCCAGAGGAGTGGAACAGGGATTGAGAAGGCAGAGAGTGGGAAAACCATTACAAAGACAGAGACAGAGCAGGAGAGACAGTGTGTGGGAGAGAGGGACTCTACCAGCTGGRTAGGAATTGGTGGGGGCCAGAAGAGGGAAGGGCTGGCTGGAAGGGTCTGTGATGCTGTAACATGCTTCCCCTCACAGCCCTTGAGGTTAGGAAGCAAATATAGCATTTTTCATTCAAAATGTAACTTTTTTTTTTTCCCCCAAATACAAATAATACATATATGTATATATACATGTACTTGCCTCCCAGAGAATGGAATTTATGAAATGTTATAGTCATCTGGTGCTTCACCTGCTCACCTGACAGGAAAGCTTAAATCTGGCATTTCCAAAATTAGCTTGAATTTTGCATTTCCCAAATTTTGCAGCCTGATGTTCTTAAAYGTTGGTTTTATGCAGGTATGCACATGTGTGTGTGTTCCTAGTTATAAGCCGAAATACATGTCAGAGCATATATCAATTCCATAGTGCTCTGCATCGGCAAAAACATACTGATTTGTATCCATATCTGATTTGTACATGGATTTACTTTAGAATGAATTAAGGTCCAGGAATTTTTCTGGTGGAGATAACTTATAGGACATAGGATTTTTCTGTAAGGAGTGGTAAGCGTGTTAGTTATGATACAGATGCTGTACTTAGTTCCTTATATTGTCATCTGTTTCTTAATCGCTAGTCTCCAAATAGACTGAGCTATCTTGCCTTGGCAATCATCAGATCTGTTATGAGTCTGTGAAAATATTATTTAAACTTGGGAAATTCCTGTAGTTATTWTTTCATAAACTGGGAGATGGATTCCTATATTTGTAGACTTTTCAGAAATTAATGGTTTAGCAGGAACTAATGGCCTTTTAAAATATATGCTTATGCCACAAGCAGTTCTTATAACACCACCAGAAACGAAAGGCTTTCTTTAGCCACTGTGGTAAACAGATTGCATGTGATTATGGGAAGGGTGAGTTTTATTACTGTCTTTACATCCAAAATCCTGATTGGAATTGTATCATCTAGGTTATTGCTTTCTGGATATTTCTGTAGCTCTTTTACCCAGGATCTTGGCCAATGTAGTAGGTTAGACATTAGTCGTTCATTTTCCAGTACCCTTGGCTTCAGCAAGATTTATTTTAGCAGAAGCTTCACTACCATTTTCTTTCCAGCCATGGAAACATCCCCCTCCCAGCAACAACTTAACCACACTGAGTGGTGAAAAGCTGAAATTCCAAAAGGAAATTAGTTGGGCGAGAATCCACGTCACAGGTGGTGGGATGAAGCCGGGTAACGAATTTGGACGGTGCTAAACCTGAAACTGAATTGGACGGTCCCGCCTCAGGAAAACGGAAGAATTTATTATATCACAGCCTGGCAATAGCCTTTATGAGCAACATAGATATTTAAAGGAGGTGTATTGCCACTCTGCTAGAACACTGCTACCAATGTTCCCTTCCTTCCCAAGTCATACTTAACACTGATGATATTTTAGCGTGTGTTATCTAACAGCCATGTGAAAGGGGGGAGTAAACATTTAAGTAAGATTTGTTGACTCTCCGTGGCTTCCTTGCTATATTGCCAGGAAGTGCAGATTGTGTTTGCAGTGTTGTTTTTGCGAGACTATTCCTGTAGAAGCTGAGCTGAACTCTTTCCATAGACGCCTATGAATAGCTATCAGGCATTGCATATTAGGAACCATCTTTGAACAAAGCATATTAAAAGTAATAACTTAAAATGTGATATAATATGTGGGTAGCAGTAGTGCCTCAGCTGTGAAATGTATTTTGCATCTTTTTGTTATTACTAATAGKTTGTGAAAATATCAGTGTTCTTATATTTATTTGAAATCATTTACAATCAGAACAGATATCTGTGAATCATATTCTTTTTCTGAGTATCTGAGATTGAAATTCTAATTCCCTGGCTTAGTGATGATTTGGTGTACCAGCTTGTTCCTGGACAGAATAAGTGCCATTCCTAGATTCAAAGCATATGGTACAAATTCTCATGTGAACAAATACAGAATTGGATTTCTTTGACCAGTTGCCAATATTTGTTTAAAATGAATGATATTCATGAACTTTCTTACCACAAAGCACATTCACTGCAACAGGGGTGTATGGCATGGCATTGATCCATCCTCCCCCTTTATGGCATCAGGCTTTCTATAATACGAAGCAGACTGGGAACCACTGTGCTGCAATATTAGTGGAAAATAAACACAAGCTAAGTRAATTCATTAAAAACATTAAACAAACATTTACACAAAACCTTCTGCAGTATTTGCCTACCTCTTAGTCGAACCACTGACCTAGAAGGAAATGCTCCAAGCCAAATGGGACTTGAAACCATTTACATCATTGTTCTTGTACTAATAACCTTGTGGATTTATTACTTTCAGAGCATTTTATTGTTGTTTGCGCACTACCTGGGGCTTTTCGAACTCATTATGGTTGCCATTATTCTATATTCCTATAGAAGAAATGCTCATCTGCTTTTCTGGTAATCTTGCAATGTTTTCCATAATATTTCCCTGTATCCTATATTCCATACTTTGTATTAGAAATGAATGATATTATAATAAGCAGTAAACAAAGTCATTCATTTGTGTGAATAGCAACTATTCTGCATTTGGAAGTGCATAAAAAAAATGCTAATAATCACTTGTAAAAACCAGACATTGGGTGCTGTTAGTCTCCTTTGTCACAGAAGACAACCTCATTTGCATTTGTATCTTCCTTCTTTGCTGCCTGCACAAAGAGAAGTGCAGACGCTGTGATTACTACAACTTGCAGTCCTACTGGAGGGGTGGAGGCTTCTCAGAGCCCCYTGTGACAAATGGTTTTTGAAGCAAGGAGGGCGCTCTGAGCTCACGAGGAGCAGATACTTGCTGGTTGGCGCAGGGCTCTTCAGCTTTACCTTCTTCCTAGGCCGTGGTGCTATCCTTGGCATTGCGTGAACACGATGCCAGAAGCTTGCAGAGCAAACTAGCTGAAGGAGAAGCATCTTTCCAGGAAATACTGAGCTGAGCTTAGGCCAACCTGAAAGCATTATGGGGCCAGGAACCAAGCTCTCTGTTGAGGCAGTCTGGCTGGCAGACCCACAGTTGGATGTTTTGGGCCAGATCATCTATTTGTGGGAGCAGGGAGGAAATAAAGGGACGYGTTTCCCTGATTCCTTTATGTAAGGAATGTTCCTACATCCTCCCTATTCTGCTATGTAAGGGTTCAGGTACCCATAACTGAAATACCAACCAAGACATCACTTGGGGGGGTAACAGGCATTTTACTGAGAATGTTCATTTCTCTGTTCTGCTCCACCAATCTTCTTTGCCAAGTCGSAACAAGCATTTGGCAGCAGTTTCTTTGGAGAAATAAACGACCTGCAGCACCGTGCTAAGGGTAGATGTGAAAGCATAGGAAAGGAACAAGGAGAGAGATATCAACCTTTGCTGTAGCAGAGCCTTATGCACACTTTCAGCTGAGATATTATAGACATGGATTTTCTTCCTTTTCTTTTTCCCCTCCATAGAAAATGTTGAGACATTTCTGAGACSTAGCATTTATTTTGTTTCTAGAAAACATTCACTTAAGGGCCACTTATTTTCTACAGACTTGCATAAAGCTTTCCATAATGGGTAGAAGTTGATACTTACTTTGGGACACATTAAACGCTCTTTCTGCTGGCTTATATTTGGACCCATTTTGTGAATAAGAAAGCAATGGTATTTGCAGGAGGGAGAATTAAAAAGAGAATGTCTTTTACATCAGAAGGAAATTACTTTTCAGACAGATTCAGTCTTGGACATCCTGCCTCTGGCCTGCGACTGGAAATATTCTGCAATTGTGTCTTTTTCCTTAGTACAGGTTTGGTCACATCAGTGGATAGAAAGCATGCWGGTTTTAGTGTTGAAGGACAGTTGGTAAAGATAGCCAAGGTGTTATGTATCTCACTAACGTCCAAGTATAAGACATCAACTTTCTTTGACTGTAATTTCAAGAGGTGATGAAGAAAAAAACTTGTACACTTAAGGACTTTTATTTGTACTYCAATAGTCTTGTGCAAAGACAAGCTGGCTTAGCGCTGTTGTCCTTATTTCAAAGGACAGCATATCACAGAATGGCTGAAGAAGGAATATACCTCTGTAGGTCATCTAGTCCGACCCTGCTGCACACAGCAGGGTCAAATAGAGCAGGTTGCTYAGGGCCATGTCCAGTTGGGCTTTGAATATCTCCAAGGATGGAGACTCCACAACCTCTCCGGGACACCTCTTTCAGTGTTTGACCATCCTCACAGTAAAAAAAAGCTTTTTCTTATATTTAAATGGACTTTGTTGTATTTCAGTTTGTGCCCATTGATGCTTGTCCTGTCAATGGGCACTGCTGAGAAGAGCCTGGCTCCACCCTCTTTACTGCCCCCCCCTCCCCCTTCAGGTATTTATACCCTTTGATACAACCCCCTYTTGAGCCTTCTCTTCTTCAGGGTGAACAGTCCCAGGTCTCTCAGCCTCTCCTTGTATGTCAGATGCTCCAATCCCTTAATTATCTTTGTGTTTTTTTGCTGGACCCACTTCAGTATGTCCACGTCTTCCTTCCAGCCCAGAACTAGACCTAGCACTCCAGGTATGTCTCACCAGGGCTGAGCAGAGGGGAAGGATCTACTCCCTCGACCTGTTGGCGATGATTTTCCTAAAGCAGGCTAGAATGCTTTTGATGGTGTATACTTGAAAGCTGTGGAGAGCAATGTATAAACCCCGCACATTAATGCTATTTGATAGTATTTGGGGACCCATCTCTGGACTGTGCTCAATTCCTTCTACACAGGGCACTTCTGTTGTCTAGTGCAGTTCCAAGAGTACTGTTGTTACCGTGGTAGTTAACATCACTAAGGATTACATGTCTGTTCCTGGGGAATAACTGGACAAGAAGCTTATAGGCAGGACTGTTTGCAGTTACTGGGAAAAGCTCKGCAGGTTGTGGTTTTGTGGAATGCTAGAGCAGCTAGAGAGGTAAGGTGTCCATGAGATACTTTGTGGTGGACGCTCTGGAATATGTTACAGCAGAGGGCACCTCACGGCATCGTTCACAGCAAAAGGAGTCTCTGTCCACGTGCCTGCACATATGCAAGCACACTCTGGGAAGGGTAAGGATCTACTCCATAAAGGAATTCTCCAGAAAGTTACTTTTCCACTCATCTCTGGTGGRCTTTCCTCTGTGTGTGTACTACAATGCTATTGTTTGGCAAAGCCTAAACTCTCATCAGCTGTCTCCATGACTCCAGGCCTGCATGCAGCCTGCGTGATCTCCTTAGCGAGGCACCCTGCTGCTTCTCAGGGCAAAACCCACTGCCAAAATTCCTTCCACCAAGTCTCATACCCTGCATCTGCCTCTTTTTTCCCTTYTGCTCCCTGTCCCAAAATCTGACTTGCATTAACAGCTGGAAGAGTTCATCTTCTAGAGTAGGATCTGTGCCTTTCCACCAGCAGTTTAATTTACTGTGCTGGCAAGCTGAGAGCACTTGCACACAAGGGCTTAGGAAGAACAGGCATATTCTCCCACAGTCTGCCACGAATGAATTCATAGAGTAGTACACAAAGTAATGCAGCGTGACGAACCATCAGCCAACCTGCTGAAACCCAGCCTGGCATCAGACTAATCCAGCAGCAGGGTTTTGCTCTAGGCATGGTTTACCTGGCCCAGGTAAGCCCCAAGTCACTGTACAGTTAAAGTATACTTACAGGTAATGCTGTGGAGTCAGTCTTGGGGACTGGCATCTGGTCTGAGGACTTGGGTYGGCTGTAGCCAAGTATGAGCCTCTCCTCAGCAAAATGCAATCTGTTCCTGCATACTCCCTATTCTGCTTTGCCTGCGCATCTCACGGAGGAGATGTCAGGAGTCTGTGCTGGGTTGTCCTGCTATCATTTCCAGCAGGACACTCCCTTCATTGATGGGGATAGTGGAGGGCAGTCAGCAACCAAGGATTTCTGCCAGCATCCTCATTGCTGGGTGGATGGCTTTCAGCCTAAGCTGGAGTACAGCATCAGCCTGTAACSTGTACAGCTAGTCCTGCAAGCAAGTGAACAATAAAGCATGTGCTTGCAGTCCTGTGATAAAATTATGTCTAAGGGAATARCCCAAAGAGTGCATCTTGCTCAGTTCTAGTCACATATGGATTAATGCCAGCTTTCCTCCACCCTAATATAAAGAAAATGCAAAGCGTATAGTAGCATATAACCTTTATAGCATAAAAGTATATGGGTGTTAGTCCACAATGCACAGCCACACACATGTATACACTCACAAAATTATTTGGCCTTTGTGGACACTGATTAACAGCTTTTCACATTTCCATACTTGCAAATACTGAGGTGAACAAAAATTAAGAACAAAAACCAGTCTTAAGAGTACTGTGGCATCACCAACATAGGTTTGTAAACATTAATACAATAACTGTTTCCAAATAGTTTTTGTGTATTTGTTAGCCAGGATCRGTTCAGACAACCTGGATGGACTTTAAAAGCCTCTTGATAGCAGATGTGCCATGAATGAAGAGCAGAACACTAGTGAAAGACCAACAAACTGCCTCTTTAAACAGCTTTGATCTGGCAGGTCCTTGCAATCTTAAATCCATTTGCAATGAAGTGATGGTTTTTGTTTGTTTGTTTTTTTTTTTTTCTAGAAGGACAACCCCTTAATTTTTATCTGTCTGAAGATCAGGTTCAGTGAAGGGTAAGAGGCACTCTAAGTTTATGCTGATTGCCATGGAGCTGGCCCAGTCCTGGATACAACCGCGGGAAACGTCCGAGCTGCTCTAAGCTACACTGGGACAACAGAGCCCCACTTCTGCCCTCCCTCATCATCCCTTGCTTGCCTGTGGTGGGATGGGGGCCAGGTGAAYAGAATAAAGATAGAATAAAGGATAGAATAAAGCTCTATTCAGGAGGGGTTTTCAGCTGTAACTTTAAGCAAAGCAGCATTATCATGGCTGAGGATCATTCCCGACATGTTTTATCTCCTGGGTCAACTGAGTAGAATGCAGTTTACAGGATGTGGCTTGTTAGTGATTTAAAATTGGACATCCTGTTTGCTTTGCATGGATGTCAGTCTGTGGTAGCGCTTAAAAGCAGAGATTWCTCAAGGGTCCCTGGCCAAACTGTCTTCTTTCCCCTGTGCCCGTGCACTTCATTGCTTTGGGTGGAACCGCGCCAGATTACATCAGCTGAGAATCAGGCCCAGGCTTTCCAGTGAGGAAAMGAGAAGTGAAAATGACAGTCAGTCCTGCTCAAATTAAGTTAAATATAAATTCAGACTTTTTCTCTCTCAACACACAAAGATGCTGAAATTGCATACGAGAAGTTCCTTTCATACCATCTGGTAGAGGATAAAAATCATCCKGACCCATTCATTGCCTCTGCTAGGAGATCTCCTTGCTTGGGTAAGCACACCAAGCGTGCACGTTTACCCTTCTGCCACTTGTGCCGGGACTGTGCCTGGCAAACAAACATGATTGTGGAGACTTGCAGAGTGGTGGTCCTCCTGTGACACTGTTTTGTACATGTACCTTTACATGGTTCTTCGGTTTTGGGGGGTCAGGTGCTCTGGGTGGGTATCAGGTAACCTCTACACAGCAGAAACATTAAAAAAGTGTGGGGACACTTGGTTGACATTATCTGCCAATAATCAAAGGAAAGACAAAAGAGATCTKCAAAAAGCCAGCGACACYGTCAGAAAACCAAGAGGCAGTTTGGGAGAGAGTGTGATATCCTGAAAATCTGCATTTGAGAGAGTGTGGGGTAAATGAGATATTTTGCATGTTAGCTGCAGCATCATATCTGCCTGCTGTCCCAGTCAAAGGTGCTCACCAACTGTAATGTCATTYCTGAGTGCTAACTGCTAAACGTAAGTAATACCATACATTTAGTCCTCACAGAAAGGCTTTTGAAACCCAAGCCATGAAACTAGTGGCTGTTTCTTTCTTTTTGGCTCCCATCCATCCGCTGTTTTCTTCTCTTCCCCTTTTCCCCACATTTTATTTTCTTTTTTCTGACCGCTTATGCTTTCCCATTCTAACCACGTCTTCATGTTTCACTCTGTCTTGTGCAGAGAAGTTTCTCTTTTGCCTCTGCACAGAGCTGGCAAGGAGACAGCCTAATGCAATGAGCTGTCTGGGGTAGAAAATGTCCGACTGCAAGGATCAAAGTTCTTCTTCAAAGAGACAGAAAGTCAATGTTGTGTAATGTCTGAGTTCCTGGTGACCTCCTCAGCAGTGAAATGGGAAGAAGGATGAGCTCGTGATTATGAGGCTAGTCTGGGGATCCGGTGACCTGGTTCAAGTCCCCTCTCTGCTGCACACTTCCTCTGTGAGTCTCAACAAGTCCCGTACAGCCTGCTGGATTTTTGGACATCTATGCAGATGTGGGACTTTTCACAAGTGTATGACGAATTCTGAAAATCTGACAAGGAATCATCTGCCTTCTTTAGCACCAAAATACTCTTCAACTGGTGGATGTTTTCTTCTCCCAGTGCCTCCATTCGTTTCCGTAAAATAGTGATTTCTTGCCTTGTAGATGAGACAAAAACACTATTGATGGTGGAGCTGTGCAGACAGTGCTGCACTATATGGGTGCCATAAGGAGGGAGAATGTTCTGCTATATTTGTCTCTAGGGCATAGAGACACTCACGCGTAGCTTATTTAAGGCCCAGTCTCATGAGCCCCCTCTGAAATAAATGAATGGCCCTTGCATGTGAAATTAGCATTATGTATATTTGTTTAAAATGAGTGGATTCTTTTTTGGTGATGAGAAAAGAATATATATTAAAATACCCAGGCACAAACACTTTTTAATATTTTTTTTGGCACCAGCGGGCTCTTTTTCAGTTGATTTTGTCAGCCACATTTCCTTTCTGAACAGAGGTTACATACAACAATTGGATGAACAATTGTAGAAAACTCTCAGGGGGGCATTCTTGAAGACAAGCCTGCATGAGATCATGTTATGAGTGTGGCTTGGCTGTGCTTTTATTCAGTAGGTGATCTCATTCATTTAAAGTACTAATCATTTTAACAGGGAATAACTGCAGCTGTCCAAAAGTATAGCAAAAAAGTGATCTTGCAAGATTTCCTGTGAGTTTTGCACAGAAATATCCATTTCTGTGCTAGCTGATCGGACACAAGCTGGATACTGCTGGTTAGACAAATGAATAAAGTAAGTTTAATACAAGCAAATAAGATTATTCTCTACAGTGACGGCTTTACCAGGTTTATTGTTTTTCTCTAAATATGCATTTTATAGGCTCCTTTTAGATTGTTAGCTTTTGGGAAAGAGATCATGTAAACATCTGCATTTCTACAATTTCTGTCTCACTGGGGGTCTTGCTGGGGCCTCTGGATACTATCATGATATAAATATTAAATACAATCTAACAGATTAAATATCCTGGGACAGGTTAGCCTATGATTACCCCTGAAATGCCTACAGAGCATTTCCTCCAGTGTTCCTCGATAATGAAGAAATCCCTGACTGGACCAATTATTTGCAAGTTCAAGAGGCAGTACAGGCTCCTGGCTAGAAAACTTACTTGGGCACAATCAGCTGAAAACTTTGAACTGTCTCTTCAGAGCAAAAAATAAAAATGTTTATGGCCAGAAATAACAAGGCTGGGAAGTTAAATTAGAAGCAGGGACCAAGAAAGGCTTTGCCTAATTCTGGTTTCAATCAGCGACTGCAGCAGTCATCAGGAGCAGGCGCTGCTGTGGGTTTGAGAATAATGACTTTATTTTAAGTAGACAGAAGTTGTTGGCTTGACCCAATTGCTGACAACCAGTCTCCCCTAAACACCCCACATGGGGCCAGATCCTGAAGTCCTCCTGTGGTTTTTATCCAAGCCCGTTCTCACTGCAGTCAAAACTTGAGCAGACACAGCCTCAGTATTTGGCCTACACCTATTGCAGACTCTTTTGGTCTCTTAAAACCACCATAGAAAAATAAATCCCAGTGCCCAGGTTTCTTTGTCAAGTCTCAAACTCCTCTGCACTGTTGGCCTGTTTTTTCTCCAGTGGGTTGAGAGTGGGATATAAATTACAAGTCCCTCCACTGTTAGCTTCTTGCATCTCTTGGGCTCAAGTTTCAACAAAATAATAGATTACCAGCCTTGACCTGGTGCAGCAGGGACAGCATATTGTGTATGAGCTTGATCCTGCCAGTGGTGGAACAGCTTGGGAATATACAAGATCCCCTTCACTGAAAGCAACAGAACTAGATATTACTCAGCTTCTTGGAAGAAGAAACCRTGTTAGCTTCCTTGGGCAGTCTTCCCAGTCTGACTTTCCCAGTGCTCAGGACCAAGGCCTCCAGACAACCACCACAATGTAAATGTTTAAATATATGATTTTAAAAACCAGCAGGAGGTAAATAGCTGAAAGGGGAAGCAGCCTCAGAGGAGAGAGGCTAACAAATACATGCACGCACCCATTAGAGTACAATTGGACACCAACACAAGAAAAGTTGAAATTGCTGCTCTCCATCAACAGGAGAGATTGTGTGATTGGTATGACTCAGCCTGAGGGTATAGCCATAGCATGGAGGAGAGTCGATCTTGTGATTTGGGGCATTAGACTGGAATTTTAGAAGGTTTGGGTTGATCAGCTTTTGTTTCCCTGCTTTCTGGTTATTTGTCCTCTGTTAGGGCACCTCATCTCAACGTGCCTCAAGTTCCCCTTTGTTTAGGTGCATCCGTAGGGAGGCTATTTCTTACTAGAGAAGCTGGCACTCCTAGATGCTAGTGAAATGTGAATAATCTCTGTY
Source organism: Oceanodroma leucorhoa (assembly GCA_030449065.1). NCBI lineage: Eukaryota > Metazoa > Chordata > Aves > Procellariiformes > Oceanodroma > Oceanodroma leucorhoa. The sequence continues at coordinate 10,916,327 of JASVER010000026.1, read as the reverse complement.
GTGTGGTGCTTAATGTCTCCAAGTAACTCAGTGGAAATGATTGATTTTTTTTTCTTAAATAATGACTTCTTAGCAAACACAGAATGAATCTGAATTTCCAATTCCCACCTGATTGCTCTATATTATTTCAATAATTTGCATCTGAGCTTCATTAGGTATCTCAGTGTGATATCTGTCCTGAACAGCAGTCAAGAAAATCTGAGGTTTGTACAGAAACTAGAAAAATTTTCAGGCCAACTTTAACTTGAACCAATTTGGTTTCTCTTTCCATTGGATTGAATTAGTTAATTTAGAGAAAGTWGTAGTGTCTTGTTATGTACATGTTTATCCTAGTGAAACTTTCTTGCTGCTGTGAAAGTGACCTTCCACAATTATAATGTCTCTGCCGGTCTAGATACAAGGAAAGCCTTTGTGCACTCTTAGAAATGAATTTCAATATTAAAACTGCTTTTCCTGAGTCCGCCACAGATGATGTTTGCTGCACTTTGAGCTGTATACCTCTAAAATACTTCCATGGATTTAGGAGCCTGAGTGTAATGGCACTGTATTGGGCTGTAGCTGAAGAAGTATAATAGGAAAATAGACTGAGCTGTTGGAACAATTATTAGGGGATCTTTTAAAGGCAGAGCTATTACTGCCAGCATTATTCCAAATGATGCCAGCATGAGTTCCTATGCATGTGCCTTTTCAAAGAACTAATAATTAAAAGCTGGTTTTGTTTTTTTCCCCTCCCCCCATCAGTTTCTCGTGGTAAATGCAAATAGCGTAGGTGAAATTTATTTGCTTGCCACAACAGTAGCCAGGACATCTTTTTTTCACTGCCACCCCTCTCTTTGTACCAATCCAGCCTACACCTAAGGCTGTGGTGGAATTGGTTTGGCCCCGTTCAGTAGAACTGGCTTTTCAGACCCCAGGCAGCACGTGAACACGCKGTGACATGCAGCCTCTGACAAGGCACCCTCCTCCCGCACCCCAGAGCTGCTGGCGGCTTTAGGGCTCTGCGGGTGGCACCGCCACCTCCTCCCCGGCTCGCTCGGTGCTGGACCAGACGTCCTCGGGAAGAAGAGCCGGCGTTTGAGGTCTGGACTGTGCTCGCAGGAGCAGGTCCCCTGCTTTGGCAGCAGGTTAGGGCAGAGGTGCTGCTGCTCTGGCGCCGGGCAGCCACCGCCGAGAGTGCTGGGTGCCTTAGAATCATAGAATCATAGAATCATAGAATCATTAAGGTTGGAAAAGACCTCTAAGATCATCGAGTCCAACCATCAACCCAGTACCCATGCCCACTAAACCATGTCCCGAAGCACCTCATCCACACGTTTTTTGAACACCTCCAGGGATGGTGACTCCACCACTTCCCTGGGCAGCCTGTTCCAATGCCTGACTACCCTTTCAGTGAAAAAAATTTTCCTAATATCCAATCTAAACCTCCCCTGGCGCAACTTGAGGCCATTTCCTCTCGTCCTATCACTTGTTACTTGGGAGAAGAGACCAGCACCGACCTCTCTACAGCCTCCTTTCAGRTAGTTGTAGAGAGCGATAAGGTCTCCCCTCAGCCTCCTCTTCTCCAGGCTAAACAMCCCCAGCTCCCTCAGCCGCTCCTCATMAGACCTGTTCTCCAGACCCTTCACCAGCCTCGTCGCCCTTCTCTGGACACGCTCCAGCACCTCAATGTCCTTCTTGTAGTGAGGGGCCTTCAGAAAGCATCGCAAATAGGAGAGACTGAGGGAGAAGCTCTACTAGGTTTAACTTTTGCTTTGGAAATGTGACCTTGAATAATTTCTGCTGCTGCTAGCCTCAGAGGATAACGTGTAATCTTTGCACCTCTATACCACAAAATGAATGACATCAGTAGAGTTTGGAAACTGCATTTAAAATAGGTTGGTAGATCAAGCGAAATGGACAAATGTAACGAAGGTATGCATGCACTGAGTACTGCACAGTGTGTTCATGKAACTCCTCTGAATGCCTTTTAAAGTATTAGCGCCAAGGAAAGAGGAATAATTAAGTAAGCTATTAATAACTCAGGGACACTCCCTGTCTCAAATGTATTTTTATCTTATAAATGTAAGGTCAAAGCTTAAGAGCGAAAAGACTTATTAAAAATGAATGCTACAGAGAACCCCTGTCCCTTGCCACTACTCCAGCTGTGTTTGAAAGGTAGTACATATTTTCTTTAATAAGAGAGCTTAAAAAGGAACATAATTAAATAAAAAGCTATGGAAATACACAGAATATTGGGGTCTAACTTGAACAATTACCATCAATTTCAGTGAGCTTTCCATCATGCCAAAGGTGATTCTTGTAAAACAAACATTTGAATTATTTTAGAGAGAGAGGAAAACTCTGATTCCACTAGTAGTATCTTTAATCATCCAGCCAATATAAAAAATTATTATTTTTGAACATCCAAGTGTCCTTTTGTGGATGTCACACAAAGCAGGGAAGCAAGGAAACAAGAATGGATTTTCTCTGACCCTTATTTTAAATGTTTTAGCTTGAAGGAATGTTATCAATGATTTTTTTCAGCCTTTTAAAATATTAATTTTATTTATTCCTCTCTGTGGCTTTGACTGACCTTTAGAGTCTAGAAAGCAAAACTGACTGTATTACTGATTTGTTTTCCTTTTACTTTGCATTCACAAGTCCCCTATTCATCTTCCTGCTGAAATAAAACTGGATTCAACTCACCTAACTCAAGGCATCTAATTAAGGTACCGAAGTTCAAGGTATGGTTGGTCTACTTGCCTTCTACTGTCAATTGCCACAGATAGGCACTTTCTGAGGGTGATCTCAAGCTACTTAATACTTAAGTACCCTCTGGAGGTGTCCTGTCTCTCTGTCTTGACAACAGAAGGTACTGAGGGTGACATTGTGCCTAGGCTGTGTGTCTCATTTATGCACCTAAAATTAGATAGAATTAATCTAGACCTAAGAGGCTTTATAGTTTAATTTGCTATTCCTTAGTGTATTGGTTGTTGGCAAGGAAATATTTTCCTTTTTTAAAAAAAAAGAGAGTGTATGAAATGTGCATATGGGCTTATATATATAAAATATAACTGAAGGACATTTGTATGCAGAAATAGAATTGAAAGGGCAGGTGTCCCCCTGAGCCTGCCTCAGCGTAGCAGAATGACTAGAGGGTCTGCTGAGATCCCCCTTGACAGGGCAGCCTGCTGTCTTCTTCCTCCAATAACATCTTTTTGCCCTATAGCATCTTCTCACCTTCAGTCACTTGTATTTTCTTCGCAAAGGATAAAGCACTTGCCAGCTACACAAACTAATAAAAACCATTAGTTCTCATTTTTCTTTCATTTCTCTAATACCAAAATTACCAAAAATCCCATGAAAATCCTAGACTAGAGAAACATATTTTTTTTGTAGTAGCTTAAACTCCTGCAAGAGTTCATCTGCCATCCTTCACACTATGGTCTTAAATCACTTACCTAGAAAAAGTCAATTTATTGACTAGCCTATGTTCATTTCCATGTAGAGAAAGTATCGATTAATTAGTCAAGTCTGTCTCTGCACTCTTAGTGATATTGGCACAGYTGCTTTAGAGATGTTGCTATTAAGGCATCCCAGCCCTAGGCAGATCACATCCCCTGTGGCCCTGCCTTCGGGAGAACATGCTTGCTCTTGCCATGAGAAAGAGGGAGAAACGATGTCTCATTGCCTTTCACCTTTGAAGAGGAAGGCTTCATCTAGACCAAGAGGCTAGCGCGCCGTGACTGCCTGGAGTCCTGCCCCTTGGTCACCCACACAGAGGAATCCGGCTGGGGCAACCCATGCACCCTCCACCTGCTTTACCTCCTGCAGCACCCAAATTACGGGGTGCTGGTGCAAACCTCAGATTCACTGATAGCAGTGCAGGCTATGGTTGCACCAAGCATCTAAACACAGAAACGACTGGGTCTACTAGAGGTRATCAAAGAGAGGGATGATGGATGAYGCTAGCGTTARCCAGTTTGTTAGCACGGACAGCRTAACTGGTCACTKAAACAGCAACAAGTACGTCCCCGTAAACTAAGCAGCCTATTTCTCCTGAAATTTTCATAGGAGAAAAATATAGTTGTTTCTATATGGAAATGCTTGGAGAGCAGTGCAATACTTTAACGGCAAGAACTCTCTAGCACCTGTATTACTGGTTGTGGACTTCTTAGCTGTGAGGTGTACATCTTCTGTATAGCAACTATAAAGCTTCTGGAAATAGGTCTCCTTTTCTTGGCTACTTTTTCTGAACCTTTAGAAGTGGCCCCTCCAAAGGTAGAAAACTATTGGCCTAGGTACATGGAAAAATAAGTTCCTTAAAATTTTACTTAGACCCTTCAGTGTATTCTAATATATTATTATTGGAATGAGAACAGAATAGAAATCGAGATAGATTACATTAGGTAGCTAAGCACTTTTTAAAAATAATAATTTGCTTTATTTGGTAATGAAGAGTTAATWATTACTTCATACTGATCATAGAGTTTTCAAATGTGATTATATAACTTAGATTTCAAAATCATATATTTAGATTTATCCTTGGTAATTAGGAGTCAAAATATAGATTAAATATGATGGCATTTATTTCCTTCATGTCTGTGTCACTTTGCAAGCTGAATGCACTATATATATATTACTCCAGCTTGGATTATTATACTCTGTTTTAAGCACAGTGGGTCCAGCATTAGAATTTCAGATACCAAAGCTCTCAAGGGCTGAGCAGTTTCATATTCTGAAATGAAACAAACCGTGTAGCTCAGATTCCTTTCCAGCACTGACATGCGACATGCCAGTGTGGGGGTTTTGTATACTCTCAGCGCTGACCTCACTCTGCTCCTGCTGGATCGTAATCTTTTCTTAGACGAGTTTTCAGAAATCCCACACTCAGCTTATCTTACAGTGCACCCAACATGCTGCGGAGGTCTTCTTTCGACGCTATTTTAACGTCGTTCAAATTCTGTAGGAACGGGTAGAAAAGTGTGGAAGCATTCTCCAAAGCAATATATTACACTCTGCTACAGTCTGGTAGGGGAACCTTGACGTGATACATATCAGATATATGCACATCTAGACAATTTTTGCAGTGCTGCTGTGCTGTCATGGCCCCGAGGGCACCACCAGTGCTGACCATCCCTACCCAGCCCGCTGGAGGTCCCCCCACCCAGGGTCCCATTTCAGCCCTCTGGGACTATCAGCCCCTGCCCAAGCGATGCCGCAGCAGTGCTGGTCTTCAACTCCCCGCAGCCCTGCCCTGCCCRGCCACAGGTCCTGTTGATCCAGGCCCATCCATGGGCCAATGTCCCAGCCMGTCCCCATCCCCAGGGAGGTGACTGACGGTCTGGACTCCTGGCTGAACCTGGCTACCGTCTCTGGGTCTGTCCCACTCCCTCGCTGGGGTATTGTGGGGCTGGGGCYTTGCAGTCAGGTTGGGACAGTATCCAAATTAGCAACAAGCATTTAACTTTCTGCTCTTGGTACAGGCTCAGCACCGATATGCAATACATCTCTTGGTGTTTGTCTTCTGTACTTATCTTTTGTTTTTATCGAAATGCTCATCGACCCAGGAAGGCTTAGCGTCTTTCATGATTCGCCAGCTTGTTAAGGCTTAAGTTGTTTGGAGTAGGCTCTTTTCTCTTTATTATTCTCTTCTTGAGATATTTAGTGCAGCTCACAACATATTAGCCTATGGTTTTGGAAAAGTTAAACCACCAGATAGACTAGAGTACATCTGATGGCCTGGATGAGTGGGCTAAAAATAATCCCTGGTGTATTTTTGTTACCTTCTTTGGAGTAAGATTAAAATGGAATTTGACCCATAGAGACAGTTTTCCTGCATTTGCAGTAGCAATATTATCCTTTTAGTGAATCAATAATGAAAATATATGCTACTCATGCATGAGTTATGTCCGTGGAGGCATTTGCCACCTAAGTCTTTACATTAAGATGTCTTAGAAAAGTAGTCCATATCAATAATTCATTTTCTTCACCGTATGAGCCAGACCATCAGACCATTTTATTCCAACACACTATTGCGTTATCAACATACTCCGCAGAAGTTGTCCTTGTTGACAAATGAGACTGTTCCCTGGCCTCCTTGTCGTATCACGACTTATCATCACAGCATTGCCAAGAAGTATAGTTTGCTCCTGGTGCAAGTCAGGCCTTCATTGCAGACAGAAGCACTCAGAAGGAATACTTAATGTGTGAAGTTTCTCTATGTCAGACAAATTGATTGAACACAGGAGTTAGTATGGGATAAATAAAGGCACATTTTGAATTTTAGAAATTTAAGGAGATTCCCCAACCTGCTTATTCATCCCTGAGAGATTAGTAGTTTATTCCACTGTTTATTATTGTAGAGAGTTCTTCCTGTGTATTCAGGACACCAACTAGCAAACTTTACACAGATCTTCTGTGTGATTCTGTTTGAATAGGAGATAACACCTCAACATCTTGATGTAAATTACTTGTTTCAGTGTCATTTCRGTGTTCTTTATCTGAAATAGTGAAGGGGTGTGAGGGTGGGGAGCGTAGAACATGCCATAACCCATGTGTCCTTGAACGTTGTGTAAACCTTTAGCATTACAGTGCCTTTGTGGTTCAGATTAATGGCTCAAGATGGTCAAACAAATAGAAATGTACTCACATTTTGCAACGCTACTAGGTCTGCTTCTCAGGGACCTCTTGATATGTTCTCACTTGATACRTTTCATGAGGTTTCCCACATTAGGTAGCAGTGTTTCAAAAATTAGGTATGGTCTCATCTCCACTTCTCTTTGTGGTCCCTAGGTAGAAATCCTCCAGYCAATTTCTCAACATCGGGAGCTGGGTTCTCTGTAGTTTTCTGAGGAGTGGTGTTGCACAACATACATGATGACAGCTACTGACATAAGCCTGAGGCCGTAGTAACCAGCAGTATGCCTGCTGTCACTCTGCMGTCAGGGTGCTTTCACGGTGCTATGAAGAGCAACTCCACTGGTGTTAACAGGTATGTATGATGTCTTTTGTTATCAACAGGTATCAAAATCAATAGGTATCAATATTGACAGGTAATGATGCCTATAGATATTGAAATCAGCATTGAAACCAGTAAGTATGAATGCCTAACAATGCCTCTTGATATGGATAGGTGCCAATAYCTATTGATATCTATCCATATCATTACCAATTGATAGGTGTCAAAATTGATAGGCATTGATTGTCTGTCAATGGCTATCAACATCAAAAGGTATCAATATTGGTAGGCATTGATGCTTATAGATATCAAAATCAATATAAAAACTGATAGGTATTAGACACTTACTGATGCTTATCAATATAGGTAGTTATTGATGAAAATAGGAATCAATAATGATAGGTGTTTATGCCTACCAACAAGTATTGATATTGATAGGTACTGGTAGGTATCTATACCCGTTGATATCACTATCTATTGATAGATATCAAAATAGATGGGTATTGATACCTATCCATAGTTTACAATATCAGTAGGTATCAATGGGTGACAATGTCTATTCATGCTTATCAATGCCTGTATTGATATATATCAATGCCTGTAAGTATTGATACCTGTTGATGTCTATTGATATCAAAAGGTATCAATTCCTATTAAGGCCTATAGGACTTGATATATTTCAATGTCTATCAATATCTGAATGTATTGATATATATAATAGGTATCTAAATCAACGCCTATCTGCAGGCTCCTATCCTATTGATATGGAAAGGTATTGATGCCTATTAATATCAATAGTTATTGATGCCTACCAATGCCTCTTGATGCCTATTGATATTAAAATTGGTATCAAAATTGAGAGGTTAATGCCTGTTGCTAGGTATTAATAGCTATATTGATAGGTATCACAACCTAAGGATATTGATAACTCTTGATAGATATCAAAATTGATAGGCACTGATGGCTATCAACATCAAAAGTTATTGATAGTTATTGATGCCTATCTACATCAAAAATGGTATTAAAACCAGTATATAGATAGACATGCCTAGTGATGCCTACTGATAATTATGTATAGAGAAAGGTATCAGTAGGTATTCAAATAGATWGACGTTGATGTTTATTGATGTTCAAAATATCGATATGGGTATACATTAATAAGTATACTTTCCATGTCAGTAAGCATTGATGACTATCAAAGTAATAGTACTATTGATATCAAAATAAGTAYTGATATCAACCTGTTAATATCCATCAATATCAATAGGTATTGTGACTATTGATAGGTGTCAATATTGATATGTGTGATATATAAAGGTATTGAAATTGGATATTCAAGAGATATTGAAATTGTTAGGTAAAGTTGCCTATCACTATTGATAGGTATCAATGCCTACCAWTATCAATAGATATCATTGTTAATAGGTATTGAAAAGCTTCAGTAGCTCTCTGTTTTGAGTATTCCTGATTAGTATTGATATCAAAAGGTATTGATCTCAATACTTGTTAGTGTCTAGCAAGATCCAAATCAATATCCAAAATTATRGGCATAGATGCCTATCAATATCGATAGATATCAAAATTAATAAGTATTGATGCCTATCAATAGGTATGGATATCAAGAGGTATCAGTTTGTGTCGATATCTCTTGATATCAATACCTATCAGTAGGTATCCAAACCAATAGGTATTGAGGCCTATCAATGCATATTGATATAAAAGTGTATCTATATTGGTAGGTACCAATGCCTATCGACAGAAAAAGGTACCAATGCTTATCGAAATATATCAATATTAATTATTATCAGTGACTAGTAATAGATATGAATATCCATAGRTATCAATATTGATAGATATCAGTGCCCACTGATATAGGTATTGATAAGTRTTGATGTCTATTAATATTGATGCCTATCAGTATTGAAAGCTACAGACACTAACAGGTATCAATGACTCTTAATGCCTATCAAAATTGAAAAGTATTGTTATGTATAACTGTAAATTCCTGTTGACACCAATAGTTATCCTCACCTACTGATAACAATAATTTTCGTTATCAATAGGTATCAATGCCTGTTGTTAGGTATCAATATAAATAGCTGCCAGTTTGTATCAATATTGATAGACATTGATGCCTGTCAATATTGTTTGGTATCAATGCCTGYCAGTATTGGTAGATAACAATCCCTATTGATGCCTATTGATATCAATAGATATCCATACATCTTGCCATTGATCGGTATTGATATCGAAAGACTTCRATGTCTAAAAAAGGTTTTGAAATAGGTTTTGATAGGTATCAGCGCCTATCAGTTGTAGGCATCAATCAATATAGCTACCTATCAATAGGTCTATTAGGCCTGTTGATGCTTAATATTATCTGTAGGTATTGATGCCAACTCCTGTCAACAGGCATCGRAACCCATCAGTAGACAGTCATATCTGTAGGTAGTACTGGGTATCAAGTCAATAGGTATCGATGCCTATTGATATTGATTTGCAGATCAAAAAGGATCAATGCCTATCAATATCCATATCTGTCTGTATTGATAGATATCAATGTCTATGGATACTGATTGATACTGATAGCTACTGTGAGCTACAATTTATAGATATCTACATAGACATATTTATATTGATATGTACATATATCTCTATGAATATCTAAATACACTGATATCAATATAGATATCAATATTGATAGATATAKATATAGATCAATRTATATTTATATTGATATRTAGACGTATATGGGTACATAGATATAYGTAAGACAGAGCAGACAGTACTTCCTGTCAACTCTTTTAGTTAGAGTTGACATTGGGGAAAGGAGGAGGCAATTCTTCTTTGCAATAACCAACATATGAGTTGCATAAAAAAGCTGTGTGTGGCCTCCAAGCAAGTATAAAAGATATTACTTTGTATCAGCTTTTGTGGCATTGAATTCCTGATGGTATATCTTGTCCTTCATGTCTGTGGGAAAAATCATAAGCATTTATGTTTCTGAGAGCCATTCTGGATTGTGGGAGGAAACACAAAATCAAGGACAGAAGACCAAACTTTCCTTTCTCCTACCTCAAAAGTATAATACAATGGGGACGTCATTGTCAAGTGATAAATCACTCTATATGGATGTACATGAACTCAGGCAAGATATTTCATGGTATCTAGGTTATAGAAAATATTTTATTTTTGTAGTTGCAGGACAGAACAAGTAAGTTGGCCRAATATTCAAAACTGGGTGATTTCTAATTTTACAAAAGAAATGAATGTCTAAAGAGTACAGAATGGCTTGCACCCTGATATCTCGTGGAGATCAAATAGATCTGCGAGCACATGACACTCACAAATATGAACTTAAAAAATAGACCTGAGGGACTTGCTGTTTTGACCTGAGTCTGGGGGGGCGGGGGCGAAGTGATCTAGATAATTGTGTACATATAAAAGGCCAAATCCTCAGGCCATAAACCAGGCACACACCCAATGATGTCAATGTGTTTGGCTTACAGGGGAAATAAAGCAACATTTTATTACATGCTAAGTGAGAATCTTTGCTTGCCCAGAACGAGGGAAAAGTGCAAACAGGTGCTGGCTCAGCAGGAATGGAAACTCAAGAATAATAGCAGCTTTTTCTTAGGCTCACATGCATCCTGAAAGACTGAATTTCTGTCAATGCCTTAATAAAGAATTATCTACTACTCAACCCACCTATGTCTGGGTTTGAGGCTATCTGCAGAAGCTTTTGACTGTGAGGCCGCTTAACATCGTTTCTCCATCTCTGCCTTTCACTTGCGCACAAGCCRTTGCGAAAGGAACCCCCCTCAGTCAAGGAAGCAGGGGCCCCGCTCTCCCCCGGCTCGCGGGGGAAGAAAGGACTCATTATTGACACATGCAAGTGATTTGAGAAGAGACTGTCTACCCTGATAGAAAAAGACTTAGTTGTCTGGTGAATCAGGAAATGTCAGACTTTCTGAAAGGTTAATGGGAGGCTTTAGAAACACATTAAATCTAATCTTACAGCATGAATGCTGATGACTTTATGTCAAGATCCTAGAAAATAAGGAAGGGCAAGAAAGAATACTTTAGGTGAAAGTAAGTTTTGACTGGGGAGCCAGGAGAGTGCTTTATTGCAACATATTGTTGAATTTCTCCTTCCRTATAGAGCTGGAGATCTGCCTGGTACCATATGCTAAAATAGGACATACCACAAGACCATTTGAACTGAAAGCAACGCTCAGATTTTTTTATACTTACTGAAGTTTAATTAAATGAATGACCTGGTCAACTCTGGAAGTGAATGAAATTAATTTATATCAGAGTTATCTACTTTAAATGGGCTGCGTAAAACTCCGGTCACTGAAGGGACTGGCAGGGGGTTGTATAATGCTGTTAACATAACCTTTCCACTTCAGTCAGGATCATCCGTGTCTCTTCTGGTTTAGCTAAAGAATCATTAAATATGGAATTCATAAATAAACACACATTACATGCAATCTTTCCCCCTGCCATTTTACAATCTTACAGGCATTAACAGATGCAGAAGCATAGGACACATGGGAACAAGCAATGGAAGTTTAGTTAGTGGGGTTTAGCTGAATAATTGACACAGTTTTGTGCCATTAGCTTTTTAAGCAATCTCTTCTGATGTATCAGGTTTGAATTTTATTTTTAGGTCATTAGTCTTTCGTTTGTGACTTTCTTTCATTGCCTTGCTGCTTTGGGGAGATTTGCCTTTGCTAGTCGTTAGCAGGTTTTTACAATGTGGGCACACATTGGTTAATCCTATAATAGAAACCTGCTGCGTGGAGAGTGCTATTTTTACAGTACATACTGTAGCACAAGGCAGTTTTAGAACAGATACAGCTGCCATTAAATCTATACATCTCAAGGAAGGCTGTGAATAGCTGCTCCCTGCGTAAGGACGTGTCCTGCGGTTCTATTATCCCAGCTCGGGCTCTGAGTAACACCGATCTTTAGCAAATCAATATCCTTACCCCTTCTTTTTGATTCTTGCTTTTTCCCTCACTTGATTCATTGTTCCTGAAAAGAACCAGAGCCTGTGTCTCCACTGACCTGTGGATGTGCATTAGGCTGCACCAAACCGAGATGCTGTCAGGAGCACAGCGTGGCTCCCACCYGGCCCGTAAACCTCCACGCCTTTCCAGGGAAGCCGGGGTACCAAGGAGAGAGGTAAGGTGTGGGGCACCGGCCCATCCCGCTGCCAAGCTGGCCTGTGGCAACCTTCAGGTTGAAATTGGCCACTGTGACTTAGGGGTTTCACCGTTGTCAGGGTAAGCATCCAAACACCCTAGATGAGAGCGGACGTTATTGCCGAGCCTCACGCTGCAGAGCTTGCCTGGCGGGATGTCTGTGCCACAGCCTCCCTCTTCACAGCCCATAGACGTGTCCTGATTCTCACCCGTCCCTTTTCTGTAGCTCCTGGCATAAAGGGTACATGGTAAACATGCTGTGTGCAATGCACGTGCATGAAACGTGGGGCGGCGGGGGGAGGAACATGTGCTCATCAGGTTGCTAGTTTCGTGTAAAATCCATCCAGATATAGCTCTGCCAAATTCAAGGGTTTCTATCTCACATTTTCAGASCTACTGAGATCTTAGCCCCGCCTAGGTGCTGGGGTATTGCTCCTACTGTTCTTCTCCCAACACAATATAATTGCAATCAGATTAAACCAAACATGAGAAAATGTGCTTATGGACTAGATTTATAAATGCCTGGTCTGTTCCCACGTCAGTTTGACGAATGCTAGGCTTTAGTCCATATGTTACTTTTAAGATTAAAGAGGCAAAAACATACAACAGTGGTCTTGAGCAAGAGCTACATTTGCTAATATATCCTGAAAAATGCACATTTTTTACAGACTGGACATTTATATCAAAGTATAATTTCTCAGCAGCAAACATCCAAGTATCATTCACCTAGAAAAAACTTGGCACATCTGTGCATTTATCAAGTCATAAAAAGAATCCTTAAGGGGGCTGTCAAAGTTTCCATGAATCATCCCAACCTGCATGCACCTCAACCTGAACCCTCTGGGAGAAGGCTAAGGCGACTACTGCTGATTTACGGAGGCAGACAGCTTGGAGTCTCTGCCAGGGTGTAAGTAAATCATGGTGGCTGTGTGATAAAAAGGATAAAGCACAGTTATTTTCAAATGCTCATTCATGCACCCCTTCTAGGAGATCTGCAGAAAGTAATGAGGAGGTTTATACTCATTCCTACCAGCCTACACTTCCATTGGACGGTGTTCCAAAGTTCCCAAGTATAAAAAGATTGAGAACCCATTCAGCTCTGGCTGACCCATGGGGATGTGCCCAGACCATCTCCGAGAGTCGGTGCCCCAAGGGAAGACCAAAAGGCTCCTATACACACACGCACACACAAAGAAGTCACTTCATTGGGATTAAAAACTAGAAACCTGGGCAATTTCAAYGGAGCAAACCCAAAACGAGTGGCAAGGGCTGAAGCTTGGTTCCTTTTTTGAAGACYTGTCCCCGATGCTCTCCCCGGGTGCTGCCCTGCGGCCCTCGGTGGCGTGTTGCTGCTTCCAGACTTGGTAAGGCAGCAGCTGGGCAAGCTGCAGCAAAACCTGGCCAGCCCCCGAGGCTGCCCCTCTGCCCCCCCACCCCCGGCCTGGCTGATTCAGTTTGCTCAATTCGGTTGCTTCAATGTAGGCATCTAATGTGGCCTGGGACACGGTGGGGTGTCTCAGGTGTTGGCAGAGGGCTGGCCAGCACAAGACAAGAGTCTGCCTCTTGCASAGGCAGCTGGAGACGGGCAAGATGCTCTCAAGTGGTCCTTCACGATGGTATTTAGGCAGCTGGGCTGACCCCTGGGTAAAAAGGGGATTTGTCACCACTTGCTTACCTAGAGGTTAGTGTGGCAGTACGGGGAGGGACGGAAAGGRGGGGAGGCCTGAGCTGATGCTCACTTCTCCGTTTTGCAATGTCTCTGATAACACAACAGGTATGGGGAAAGCTGAAGCTTTAAAAGAGATGCGCAARAGCTGTACTGAAAAGCAAAAAAGCCCAGCCAAATGGTCTGTAAGAAAACAAGGCTACTATTCACTGATGCATATTGAAAACATTAGAGCTGTGCCTTAGCCGTGAAGCTCACATTCCCAACCTTCCTAAAACTCAAAAGCTGTTTGGGACTATGTAAGTATCTTGATTTCAAGAAAAAGGCACGTATCTGTGCCTCAATACGATACATTTAACACATTATTAATAATTAATATAAAATTAATCCAAAATTACCATCCAGCGGTAGTCACTGGAGCCTCTAGTAATTCTACATTTCATGTCTTACTGACTCAGTACTTCATAGTTTTGTGGTATATATTAATACATTTTGTACAACATTCTCTGTATTAACAAAATTACTTCTTTTTTTGACTCAGGGTCATGGGTTCATATTCAAAACCTGTCTACAGAAGAGGCTATAATTAAATTCAGAGACGTAATTGAATCCAATGTGTTGTATGTCCACTAGTTAATGCCAACCCCCACAAGTATGTATATGTGTAAGTACATTTATGTACATGTCTCGTATGTCTCTCTAGATATATATGTGCGCATGTGTGTTTGCTTGTGTATGGCAATTACTGTATATGTAGTAAACATTCTTTGGTATTTATAAGTCGGGGTACTATATGACATCTATGATCTTGAAAGCTGGATTCAGTAGATAAAGTCATGAAAATCTTATAATAATGACAGCTTTCCAAAGATATAGCAGATGTCTGAGACACTAGAAAAGTAGATGATTGTGAACATTAAAATTCTCAGTTATACTGAGGACTCCCTATGCCTAATTTAAAACCCATTATTTTACCATAAAATCATATTTTTGGCAAGGGGTCTTTTAAAATCTGATTCTTTAAAAGCAATAATTATGCAATAAAAACTGAGGAGGTTTTCAACACTAGAATTATGTCTGCATTTTTTAGATTGATGTATGTGGGGGTTTTCCCAGAAAGAAATGTGTTTGCCAGCTGAGTTCTCTCAAATCTCTCCATGTGTAATCTGTGGCCATGGAATATTTTTTCAAGCAGTTGGAGGATAACGAATACAATTATTTAAAAATATAAAAGAAGTCAGTTAGCAAGCGGACCTGGGTCTGTTCCTGTACTCTGAGCTAAGCCACGCTCACTGTGTTTTTTTCTCCCTTCATTGCATGTCCTGTTTCTGAACTGTTCTATCACTTAGTCATTATTTACACGTTAAAGCCTGGTTTAGACAGTACCCCTACTCAGAGAGTTATTAACTGCTGTAAAGGAAAATGGGGTGACAATATTTCACACTAGCTCAAGTTGGCTTTTTGATGTCATCGGTGGATTTTGGTTTAGCCTCCCCTAACATTTCAACAAAGCTTTTTATCTTTTGTTTTTTGGGGGGATGGGGAAACGCTAAGAGGGGGAGGGTGAGCACATTCTCCCTCACCCTTTTTTTCTGTCATTATTTTCCAGTATCTCCTGCCTGCACAATATTCCTTGAAAGCAAACACTTTATGCAAAGCAGCTGTCTAAGGAAGTTACTTTTACTTTTCATTGCAGGGTGGCCTATTGAAAATTATTAACTTGACTGTGATGGAAAGACAAAAATGATCTGGCAACATCTGGCAAATTGCAAAGCAATGCCTAACATTTTATTCCCGGTAGGATTTAGCTCAGAAACATTATACTTAATGGGTGCCCATTTACTTAAAGCACTAAAGATTTTGATGCAGGGCTTTTGGGGGTTTTGTTTTGGTTTTTTCCCCCCTGAGTTGTAGCTCTGTAATATTTTATCTTATACTCTTGAATCCATAGGAAAATGATGTGTGACTACAAAGTGGGCACGGTGCTGTGTTGAAAAGGTGTTTACTGTTCCAGGCTGGCTTGTTGTGTTTTGTATGCACATATTTGAGGCTTGAAATACGTGGAAATTCATTTCCTSTGTTCCATGTGGCTAAAATGACAGCTGAAAAGTAATTTAGGGACATAAACAAATAGAAGTTGTCAAATTAATTTTTAAGAAGTTAAAGCAACTTTAACATAATTTTTAGAGGATTTCATTCAGTTMATTGGCTAAGAAATGGAAATATTTTTGTGAAATTTTGTGTGTGAAGTCATTCTTACTTTATAGTTTTTTAAAATAAGAAGGAAAAGCATTGTGTCCCTTTTAATATGTATATTTTAGTCAGACATTTTGTCACATAATCTGTGGAGAGAATGTACTCTACAAAAAATATGTATTTCATGTTCACTATTTCTTACATATAATTTCAAGTAAGTGGTATGGTGGTATCATTGTGTGGAAACAGAACAGTGAAAATGGGGGTAATGTATTAAGAAAAACAACTTCAACCAAACTTTCTTTTGTTGTTARGTTTCAGCTTTGTCTCCTTTCTGGAAACTCTTTAAAAATTCCATGCGAGACCATACAAAAAGTTTTTAAAAAGCAAATTAAAAGTCCTTCACAATTGTGTGAAAGGTGCATTATTTGTTCGGTGGTCAAAAATTCAACCCCTCAAATTTAATTTGACCTGACATGAAACATTTTCTTTCTGGGTTATCTAACTTATATCTTTTAGCCTTAAAAAAAAGACTTCATATTCAAAATGTTAAACATTTCAAAATGAAAATTCACTATGATCTGAATATGTTATAATAAAACAGTTCACATTTACCAAATTTCATTTCATGATACAATTTATGTTCTAATGTAGTAAGCAGTAAAATAAGCCTAGAAACTGGATTTCTTTGGCAAATATCATATTTGTGAAAACAAAGGTTTCAGCYCTAATTCTATTAGCAGTCCTTGAAAAAGAAGGAATGTGTAGCCTTCTGGATCRCTGTGATCTACACAGATCCTACAGGCAACGTCCTTTTAACTCATGCTCCTTCTCTAGCGACAGGTAGCATCCAGAGACAAGTCCATGGATTCATGGCACTTGCGATATTCGCAAAACCCCCTTGTACGGGTGGAGCAGCAGTATTAAAATTGCCTGATGTTTTTATATTTTAGACACACAGCTTTACTAGAAGCCTCCTACAAATGTACCTTTGCATATCTACCTGTCTTCTCACATGGGCTTCGTTTGCATCCTTCTGAATGCCTTGGAGGACTAAAGGGTACGTGATCACTTCCTCAGCAACAGGTACCGTAACTCCAATTTGCAGTGCTCTGAGCTGTTTGCAGGGAGTGGAAGTCCATTTTAACCCTCCCTTTCTCCATTTTCAGGCATTGCATGAATCGTTGGCAAGATTACAGAGATATGATCTACAGTTGCATTCTTYGGTTGCTCACGCTCCGTACCGTACAGAAGCAAGAATATCAGCAGCATGAAATTTTGGTGAATTTCTGTCAACTTCTGATAAGGCATCAGACTAAAGTGAGCGTTGTACTGATGGTGCAGAGTTATTTCCATAGTTTAGCCTGAAGTGGCTAAACGACTCTCCCTCATCCTCTAGCCCAACAAAACAGTTGATTTCAACCTTTTTTGCTTTCTGACCTTACTTTTCATCTTGATTGAAGTAACAAGTAGGCCTTCCCAGATCAAGGATCCTAATTGTAGCATTCCTTCCCTGAGGATATCTGTAAGACTGATTTTATGGTTGCATTGAATGAGAGGTCTTTCTGTCCACACATGTAACTTTTCTCTGTTTAACCCCTTCTTAGGGGCCTTTTTCTTAGTTTTGCTTAGGATTTTTGTTTGCTAATATCCCCATTTCATTAGTTTATTTGTGCATTTTCTTACTCTGTTGTAAGGAATCCAAATRTTTTTAATGACAGATGGTTTTTGGAGTATTTACATATATATCAGTAAGATGACAAAATACATGCTATACTCTGGTCTTGAGGTCACTGAATTGTACCTATCCTTCAAACTGTAAACTGCTCATCACCTTCTTAGAGATAAAAATGTGATCCTTCCTATATTTGTCAAATTGTGTCCATCATTAAATTAGTGGTTATAGGTAACTAGGCAAACAAATCATGGAATCTGTAGAACATGGAATATATTAATTACATTTGAGAAAGGCTATATGAAGAATTTCTAACAGCATATATTAGACAACAGTCCATTTTGAAGTATTCAGGTAAAGTGACTGATAAGCGGTAGGGATGTAGTTGGAAGGGAAGCATATTAAGTCACAGTATCTCTGCTATTTAAGTGCTGACATCTAGCTTGGTGCTGCAGACAAGGTCCTAGCCTCAAACAACAGATATCCTTGGATTGGGCTAACAGGGTCTTCACGCTTCATATCAAATCACTAAGACTCTCTCAAAGTATAGCTCACACATGATTTTTATATGTAGCCAGSTGTTTATATGTTTTTCTAACCTAAGAAAATGGAGATCCCAGCTAGCAGCCAGGAGTGGCCATTAAAATACAGATATGGTAAAAATCTGTGTAAAGCAGTACTTCTGGCCTGGCTGAGTTTCATTCACCATTTCGGAAGGGGGCAAATTTAGTCCAATGCCAGTGTCAGTATTGCACTAGGGGTAGAGATGGTGCTGTGCAGCATCACTGTAACAGAATCACAGTAACTATAGCAGCATTTTCTACATTTCCTAGAGGCATAACCCAACCCTAGGAGGAAACTTTTGCCTTCCCGCTCTTGGGATGTAACTACATCAGATTTCAGTTTTTCTTGTGTGAACTGGATGTGTAGTGCTGGGTATGCTCAATTTTGGTCTGGAAATATATAAACCAACATAAAAGAAATTTTGGTTGGGTGAATCACAGCAGTTTTAAGAATAAAATAAAATCTTGACGGCACAGACCTGATAGTCTTTTTAAACCCTCTGCTTATTTGTAATCTTTACTGGTGCGCAAAGGGTAAGCAACATTTCTTTTCCAATGTTTTCCCTGTCTCACATGGCACTGCAATTTAGACAATAACATGCATAGCACATGATTAATGAAGCTGTGCACTCAGGACAGGACATCTGCGGGATCACAAAGAGCTGCTTTGTGTGCATGTTACTGCATGTTCAAGAAAATCCACAAATTGATAATTTGTTAAATTAATTGACTTTCTCTGTGTAATGTTAATGTAACCTTCAGTTTGAAAAGTGCACAGATTTTTACCAAAGAAAAAAGRCAAGTAGTCAAATCCCCAGAGGGTGACTTAGGTCTGCAGCTCACTACTTTGTCCTTTACTAAGGATATTAATATTACTCAGGAGTTCTTAAAATGTAACTCAAGTTAAAAAAAAAAAAGTAAGTGTCCTTTCAATTTTTTAGGCTGTTTACAACTGAAAATAATAGAGAAAAAYGTGCAACATAAGTGTCACAGCAATAATGATATCTGTTTTATAAGCAGATGCACATAAAACAGGAGTGGTCCAGACAAGAGTGTTTACTCTGATCCAGCCGGTTGAGAGGCACAGAAAAAAAAATAGAATCATTGCTAATTCAGTGATTCCTATAGAAAATTCAAATCTGGATCTTTATCTTTGCTAGTATCTCTGAGCCACTGAACCAGGAGTAGAAAAGTCATCATAGGTTTGAGCACAACTGGCTGGATTTTGACCCTTAGCACTAACTACAAAGGGAGCGGAGAACCTGTCCTAAAATAATGGCAAAGAACTTTTTACATCCAAGATAAGACAAGAGGTAAGGCTGACAAGTTGCCATGGCTGCAGGGGTACTACCCTTTCCACACCAGAGGGAAGGGCATTACTTTGCAGGCTGAGAAGTGAGAGAAAGAGATGGATCTCTCTAATGGAGGAAAACAAGGAAAATGTTCCAAAGAGAGCCAGAAGGGAAGGTAGTGCAACCTGACTTAGTCCTCTCTTCCAAAAATCTGCAGGGTCAGAGCTCTTATCTTGTTGGTACAGCATCTAAGTGGGAGCTTTAAGTGGGTGCATATACACTGGCCTAAAGCCACATGAAATGGGAAAATATGTTCTTGTATTTAAATCAGAGGGTGAAATTATGGCAGTCAGCAGTTCTATTGACTGCTCATGTTTGATAACTGGGACCCCGATGACATATATATCTACTTTAACTCAAACAGGAGTGCATTTTTAATAAAGTCATGGGAAGAAGAAAGTAGCAGAGAGTGGTGGTTTAATGTATACTGCACGAGCTTTCAGACTTTCTTTGCCTGAGGCTTGTGGATGGAGTCAGAAATACCGCACTAGGACTCATAATAGAATCATTTGGCTCTAAGCACCTTAGAGCACTTCTGTTATTGCAGAYTGACAGCTACCTAACTCTCCTTTTTGCACATTTGGTCAGGGAGATACGTCACTGCACTTTAGTGTTTTAGTTACCATAGCTAATTAATGTAACTGTAGAATTTAGGAGAACAGGGATTAGTATCAGTTGCTTTTAAAGGATGATACATGCTAGTTACTCGCTGGGGGAAGAATCAATGAAAAGCAATTTTCCTTGCAGTAGATGCAGTCCTGTTCTTGCATGTACTCAAAAACATGTGCCTTAGGAAGGTAAATAACCCAGTGGTGAGCCGTAAAAACTCCAAAGATTAACCCCTGCTCCAATCCATCAGTGCCATGGGCACGCCATTAGCTCTCTCTGTGATACCAGTTACCATCTGTACGGGTGCAGTGGTACGGGGATAGTCCTGTTTAAAACGGCAAGTTGCAAACGTGCTGCCATATTGAAGGCCCTGTAAATAGCACATACAAGTAGATATACAGCAGGTCTGAAAATTTCCAGTGGGTAGAATCTATTAATTGTGTACTGGYCTATTAAAAGACTAAAATAAGAAGAAGCAGCTTCTGTTTTACAGCCCTGGCTGGGGGGATTTCTTTAACAGGCGACCAAGTCTGAGTTTCGGATGTCATCAACACACTTGACCTTTTCAAAGATGGTAGATGCATAAAAATGTTAGGAGTCTTGGGGAATTGATAAAAAGCATTCAGCTGATCAAGGCTCATTCCATTTTAGTAAGGCATAACTTCAGGGCATGTAATTAGTATCATGGCTGACCCTGACACTTTGTCTCAGCAACTATTGCAGGCCCACAGCTCAAGATCCTCCTATACACAGCCGTACTAAGCCATCAGAAAACACATCTGGTTTCCATAAGAATCTCAATATTTAGTAAGCTCTTACACTGTGTACTGAAACATATGTATGATATAATAAAATCTGGAAACTGCTATAGTGGAAGAATCATGAGGCAAAACTGAGACACTGTACCTTGAAAAAAAAAGTATGTTACCTAATGAAAATGTGCAGCAGAACATACCAAAATATTTATGTAGCCACCACATATTTGGTGTATTGTATTCTGCAAGCCACTGTGTACCCGATTATGAAATGTCTTTGTCAAAATAGTTCAATATACAAGTAATATTATGCAATATAGCTGGCTTCCTTTACTGTGTAGTGAAGCTTGTACGTGGTGGAGTAGTAACACTTAGCGGTCAATTGTCATTCCAAATCCATCATCCTCTTTGCTTTTTGTGCTAAGAGACATTGCAGGTTACTTCACAACTTTTCAGAGTATTGCTGTTTTTCATCTCAGACTATTGGTAATACTTTAARAATTAAAAATTACTGTAGATAAGAACAAGTTGGGGGTAATTATTTGTTACCGTTGCACAGCTTACCAAGAAATTTCCTTCACCTCTGAAATAGTTTTATAAATTTTAAGATGCCCAAGACAAAGACGGGTCTTTTTGCTTCATTCTATAAACACAGCCAAGCAGATGAAACTAAAGAAATAATAATACCGGAAGGTCAGCAGTTTTAAAAATAACTGAGGTAATTAGACAACTAAACTGAGTTACAAAGAGGACTGGTGGTTAGATTGTGTCCAAATTAGATCCTACTAAATTGCCTCCTGATGAGTAGCTGGGGTCAATAACCACTTCTGAACATCTTGGTCAAACATCTTGTGGGCAAATCAGAAAACACCAGGACAAAACTGTAATTGTCCATGACTCAACTAATGTAATGAGAAACGACTGAAGTGAGTACATTTTACTGATGTTGAAACAGTGTCCCAAATTGTTTTGGAAAGAGAATAAACCCATTTTTCAAAATGATTCAATAACAACTTCTGCATTAGCAATGTAATGACAGCAATTGCAGAAAAAAAAAAAAAAAAAAGGAACTTCCCTGAAAAATAAACACTCACTGAAAATTATCATGGCATCAACTCGTGGAGACCCAGTTCACTGCCAAAGAAATAATTCAAACGGAATGTGTATGTTCAGATACTATACGATAGAATTCTAGGGTTCCTGCATCATTTTTATACCTTTCTCCCAAAAATTGACTTAATTTTATAATGATTTTTAGATATGCAGGAGCTCTCTCTTTTCTCACTTAAACAAGGACTTCATGTTATGGTGTTTTTACATACAAAAGACCCACTTCTCTTTTCTTTCAGTGAGATAACAAAGCATTTTTTGCATAAATTAGACAGAGGATTATTGTCATTTAGCCATAATGTAGTGGCTAAGAGCTATTTAAACATTTTATCTTGGTTTTATATGCTCTCTTTGTTAACTAATACAATGGGGATTTTTTGTGAACTGAATGGAAGAGAAAAGGAACATCTTCACTTGTTGTCAGGAAACTCAAACAGCAAGCATTACTGTCAGAAGAAAAAGCACTTTTGGCAACATTTGTTCATGGTGGGAAAAGCAGGTTTCAGAGACAGGCACAGGATGAACATCGTTTCTCAGAGCTTTTTTCTGGAAATCAGCACATGTGTTTGGGCAACTGGGGAAGGTGCAGAATACCTGGGATGGGCTGAAATTAGAATGACAGGCCATGGATGGCATGGAGTAAGCTGAGTGATACAGCACATTTTGGTGGGAGCTGGTAAAGCTCACAATGTAATGAGTGCATTTAAATATGTCATATTCTGCAGAATGCAATGTAGAGAGTTCAGGGAAATGTTATTAATATTTCAGTGCGCATCTTTTTATATGAAATATAGATCTTGTGTATGCAAAGTACGTTTTCAGGAGCCCGCTGAATTCTGAGGCTAAGATATAAGTGTCTCAGCATTGAGCCTGAATATTTCATTACATCATAAATATCATATGTTTCAGTATATAATGGAAGACAGATAACTAAATATTTGATTTTATGCCAGCCATAATGACCCCTCATATGAAAGTTTTTTCATCATCATGACCCAGTTACAAGTGCACTGAAAAAATTTACAATAATTTCAGGATCCAGTAAAACGCGGCTATATTAGTGCTGGATGTTGTAGCAATGTGGCAATGGCTCTGTTGCAGTTATGTCCAGCCTTTATTATCATCAGAAATGCCCTGCTGCTTCCAAAGTAACAGGCAGTGGTTCTCTGACAGCTTTCCAAGTTGAGGTTTACTTAGTACGTCGAGGTCCCCTTCAACCTCGGACTACTGAACCGGCTGTTCCGTGCACTGCTAGATCTCAATTTCATTCATTCCCTCTCTTTAAAYGGAAAATACTCTGTCTGTCCCTAGCAATCAGCTACAGAAGTCACTAAATATCTTGAGACCACGTGGTATTCATAGGCTAGTGCTCGTCCCTGCTCAAAACACAGCTAGCTCTGTATTTATGGCACTCCAGCAAAYGCAGCCTTTATAATAAGTAGCTTCAGACTGCAAAGTTCATATGGCTACTGATATTTTGTTAAGGTGTAGAGGTATTTACGCCCAAGGCATTAGTCAAGCTATAGTAGAAATAAAGACAATGGTTCAGGTTTGGTTTGGTTTATTTACCCTGTCTGTCTACAGCGCTTTCATCAGTGCTGYGTTATTTGACTCTGTCCCCTCCTTGTTCTTTGCCTACGGTCCAAGGTTAGACCAGTGAAACTGTTTCGCACATTTTGTCTGTGGGATAGCCTGTTTGGCACCTGCTGCAAGGCTCAGAACTGTGCTRCTGCAGGGGAAGCGAGAGACTAAAGATTTCTACCTAAATCTCTGTGGAACAGCTAATGATGCTCTGATGATGCAAAAACTTAAAGCCACAACTGTTTTGTGACATGTCTTTAGAGATCGTATTGCAGAGAAAAACTAGGGCAAAACCAATGCAAATSATTGTAAGATTGAACCCAAAGGATGTTAGACACAACCAATGGAGTAAAATAACAGCTTGCCTGCTGTTACGTCCTCACCATGGTATACAGTATTAAGGGAGGACTGACAGAGAACGATCTTTTTTTCAGGAACTTGGGCTGAGGGGATATTGTTCTGCCTAATGTCATTATGTCCCACTTGCAAGCAAACTGAGCTTCAGTATTTGTAGTATCTATGCCTGTCTCTTTGGCTCCCTTTCTCCTTATTTTCTCCCCCTTTTCTTTATCCCTTCTTCCTTTCTCCTTGATCACACACATCCTCCCTTGGTTGCTGTGTATATATGTCACCACCATCTTGCTAAACCTGTTTCTTTTTCAGCTCCTTACAGCTCCAAAGCAAGGAAGGACACTTTAAGCCATAACACCCTGGTTTGTCAAGGCACTAGAGCAGCTCTAATCCTCGAGAGAAGGAACTTATTAGAGTGCAGGAGTGGATCTCCCATTTTGCAGAACAACACATGCTTCAGCTCAGGCCTTGCTGAAGCAGGTCCCATGGGAAAGTCCTATCCTGCAGTAGGAAACTGCTGCACCGGAGTTTTAGGTCTCAGCTGGTCAGGAAGCACTTGCAAACTCTTTGTGAAATCTGGTGTTAGGAGAAAAYGTTGAACTGTTAGATCATGCCAAATGGGTACAGCTAAAAGCAAACAGCAGCAAAACCASCAAATTGCAGAACATATGCTTCATGCAAGTCCAGAGGATGCCTGGATAGGACTAATTCTCTTGGCTCAATAGCAAAGGTTATTACAAACCCACGCTCATAAATTAGGCTGTATTARTTGTCCTTCAAGCTAGAAGTGGTGTGTGACAAGAGCTTCTGTGGGTCAGGATTTCCTCTTGTGTACTAGTCTCCACATCTGTAAGGGCCAGAGATGAGAGTGTTTAAATTTGAGAGGAGTTTTAAGCATCCTTCCTGAATGAGAGCAGCTGTCCTGAATAGGCAGGCATAGGCAAGGAAATGAACGTGCCTGCATACCTACACGTTGCAAGTCTGATCTGATGAGTGTTTACGGAGTGCGGTTGCACTTCCTCTACTCCAGGGCAAAGCTAAATTATTTGAAGTATGTTTTAGAGGCATTAGGTTCAATCCTCACCCAGGAGAGTTAGCCAGTTTAGTAGAAGTTTTGCTGGAGAAGATGCTACAGTGTATGAGTCCATCTCCTCAAAAGTTACACCTCAGGTGATATCATGCTCTGTGCACACTTCAGTGAGAACATAACTCATCTGTGCTGCCCTGCTGTCCTCCATGAAGCTGTTACCCTGGGGAAAATTAGAGATGGGCTTAGGTAGATCCAGATATTTTTGTCTAGCTACATTAATTCCCCTGATGATACTTTAGAGCTGAAAAGTATGAGCCAGTAAATACAAAAAGACATAAACCACAGGAAAACAATAGCAAAAGAAACTGTGCAAAGAATAATTAAACATTGGTCCAGAAAGGAAAATGAGGCCACAGCAAACGCAGGCCTGCCTTAAAGAGATAGAAAAATATTTCAAGGGGGTGCAAGCACTTGTCTCATCTGCCACTGTGCGTGGGGATGAAAGGAAGGCAAGAGTCTTCACATCAGCCTCCAGAAATCCCACATTTAAAGGGAGCAAATACTCAGCATTGACTGTACCTTATGCCTTTCTTAGGCAAGGAACAAACAAAGAAACAAGGGGAAGCTGCAGCCAAATAACTTTTTGAAATGAATAGTGCTCTGTTCACAAGTGTTTGAAAGCACAGCCATGTCCCTTGACATTTTGGATGTGGTTGTTTTAGTAGGATTAGCAGAATGTAATTTCGCGCTAAGTGGTCTAGCTTGGATTGGACTTGCTGTTACTTTGGTCTTTCAGTACCAGCTACATATGCCGGTTACAAAACTCACTGTAGCTCCCAGCAATGTGTTCTAGACAATTAAAACACTAAGCAGAAATTTGTGGGTTTGTAATTTTCCTGTGGAAGCTGCTGTTAAAGGAAATGCAGCCAGACAGAAGTTCAACATCATGGCAGGCTGGAGTATTTAACCTTTATCCATGAACAGATTCACAGGCTCTAGCCTGGACTAGCACTTCACTCCTCCTTAGGAAGACAGAAACACGGACCCTGCTCCCTGGGACATGGGTCAACACTGTCACAAAGAAGGATGAGCACGAGCTTCTCTCTCATCCACGTTTGGGCAGCTGACTATGGCCTGAAATGATGAGGTCAGGTTTAAAAAAACAAGACGGAGCTAGTAGAGGCTTAGCACAATTTCCCAAAGCACTATATATTTATTTGTGTCTGAGTATGAATACACAAGGCTAACTTTAGTTCCTGTTTTTGAAAATGTTGGCCCTAATCTACATAGACCATCATTTATTCCCTGCCCTGCCCCCTCCACTCCCTCCCATTTTTTAGCAGATGGAAATATCATTTTCCAGAGCTAATTTTTTCCAGGTGGAATGCCTCCAAACTATAAAAGTAAATTTCTCACAATCATCTACAGACAGAATTAAAACCAGAACTTTAAATGAATTGGAATTTACCATCAGAAAATTCCAGTTAGGTGAGTAGCAGGCAGTAGCAAGCCTGCAAGGGGGTGGGTTTGGCTTTTTATTTTTCTTTTTTGTTCGTTCTTTTGTTTGTTATTCAGAAAGCTCAGTGAAAAACTGGAGAAACAGTGGCCCCACTCCAGCTTTGCCGCTTTTCTGTATGAAGTTAGGCAATAATTATAGCACAGGGCAGAGGCTACAGCTCCAAAAGTTCAGCTACCCGTTTTAATAGTTTTCAAGCTAAAATCATGTTCAGAAGCRAAGTTGCTTAAGCGCAGCCCTGCAATTCATTCTGCCAGCTACAGACACCTGCAGAGTCACCAGAAGATTACTCCTAATGCAAATAATCCACCCCGTGGTATGGAGTACATCACAGAGATTTAGTTACTACTGTTGGTGGGGAAACCAGAAATCTGCGGCCAGAAATATCACACAGATGGGCCTGTTTGAAAATCCGCTGCATCCTGGGCTTTCAAACCTTAAAAACAGATGAAGTGATTCCAGCGTGACCCCTGCTGTGATATAATGGATCCTGTCTGTGCGTGCAGCGTTTGTCGTGATTTACCTCTTGCAATTCCTGGCTTGTGTAACAGGCGGCAATTCTGAAAATGAATTACTATTGATTAGACATCCTGCGCTATTGAGTTCTAGGCAATTTTATGAATTTATTTATTTGAATAAAAGCTTTTAATGACCCCACTAATTTCAAATGGCTCTAGCAAAACAGCAATTCTTCTTTCCTTTTTTCCTGTTTGCGAACAGCAGATACATACTTCTAGGCCCTGTTTATGCCAGCTATGACTTCTTGTCTCCCTTAAAGGGACTGAGCTACCCGATTAAAATTACAGCTTGGGTTTCGGGAGGAGCGGTAGAGACCCTCTCCGGGGGATACAGTCTGCAATCGGAGTGCAGGGGGAGCTCTTGCCTTTCTGCGGCAGGTGGAAGGGGTCGAGCCCCGGCCCCGGAGCATCGCTGGGGCAGAGCATCCCTCCGGCACAGCATCCCTCCTTCCCCTGAGCGCAGCAACAGCAAGCTGCAAATGAAGGACTACTGACAACACAACCGGGGGCCAGGTCCCTTAATCACCCCTCACTCCCTCCTGCCAAAAAGAATATTCTGCTGAGAAAGGAGAGGATTAGGTGCTGCTCCACTAAAGATGGGATTGTACGGAAATGAGTGAAGGTCTTAAACAGGCAGCCTAGGGTTTGGAACGGGCTGTGTTTTAAAGTCTAAATCTTGCCAATGTCTTATTAGGCATATCTGCTTACTGTAGAAATAAACACTGAGGTAAAATGTAATCTGGCACTGAGCTGTGCTCTGACGGAAACGAATGACAAAATGCTCGTTGGAGTCAGGCTCTCCATGCTCTCTTTAAAAGCCTAGGAGACTTCTGCAAAGGTGTTTCCAGTACATGTATATTAATGGTCTTTTAATAGGAATTTTTACTGAATAACCTAATGCATGAGAATAGCATGCACATTTCAAAAATCACCAGCCCACTTCCCCCCATCAGAGGAAATGGATTAAGCAGTATTTTTGGTATTACAATGGACTGGAATGAAGGAATAACATGGCTTTTGATATATGATAGTTTCAGGAGACTGACACAAAAGTAGGCTAAAGAAAGTACTTAAAGGCACCTATACGGAACATTTTCAAGGCCTGGAAATAGCTTGTATACAGAACATCCTCCTTTCATTTGGCCAAAAAGAATGTGCTTACACAGCAGAAAGGACAAGGGGTGGGAGCTATGCACGGCTTCCTGCGATTATTTCTAACCATAATCAATGCGGTACTAATGTACTGAGGTATCAGTTCTGTAAACAACCTTGAGTATGCTGGCTATGGAATAATAAAATTTTTAAAAGAGGGAGAGAGAGTGAGAGAGGCAGAGAAGGAGGAAGAGAAGGAGCTCAAGAGGGGCTGCCCTATTACAAGCAGAAAAACAGGTTCCTGAAAGATGGATCCGGGCTCAGGCAGGCACTTAAAGCCTTTAAACAAGCTCTGCAGGGAATTAAATTCTTTACCTTACTGTAAAAGCATGTAGCGATAAAATGGGCTGTTTATGACACAGACTATCTATGTTTTTAATTGAAATTTGTCAGAAACATGTACCTCCATGAATGGATGCTGAATTTAAGTGCTCCAAGTGAAAAAAAGCAAGTAAGAGGGTACAACGCAGTCAGTCTTCCAGAAGTCTATGAAAATGTAGGCTTTTTCATTTACTTATTAGGTGAGTATTTCATACCCTAAAGGCAGATCATTTCCACAAGAAGCAGAGTAAATTTTGACTGTAAGGATGGATTTGAATGTGGGCTCCTGCAGTGGCTCCCTTAATCCCTGAATGAGCACAAACAAGGCAAGTGAGAAACCAGTGGCTGTTCTGGTACCTTTACAAGCTGTTTTTCCCCCTGTGATGGTGGGTGCTGTCACCACCACAAGGTGACGGTCCATTCCCTCCTACTTCCTTCCCTCCTCTCCCCCCTCCCATTCCCCCCCTCTCCCCCCAGCATTCAGAGTCTGGCATTCAAATCAAAGGTTTGCTTTGAAGTTACAACCTAAAATGGGAAGTTGATAACTATTTTCCTCCCAGTGCTTTAGTGATGATGAATTGCTGATCACGAAAAGGAAATGACTTCTTCTTCTTCTTCTTCTTCTTTTTTTCTTGTTTCATTTACATGCAAGCAGTAACAGTCAAGGCTCCACACTGCAAATATGTGCAAATTCATCCACTGGCTGTGTGTGCTACAGCAAATCCTATGGAGATAAGGAGCTAAAGCAGCAGGGGTGCAGCAACATAAGCTCCAAAGCTAGACATGCAATTTAATAGGCTACAAACTTAACAAAGGGCAAAGGGATGTTTAACAGGGAGGTGAAATATTCCAACCATTAAAAAACAGTAAATTGCTGTGATGGCCAGAGGTTTAACGCTGCACCTCAATACAGAATGTATATGTGGGAAGAAATATAGAGGTTTGCCCAGGAATTAGTTTAGCTAATAATATTTTTTTCAAGCAAAGAGATGTTCTGAGGGATGGAGATTGTTGCTGTTGTTATGAACAGAATTAAGTAAAATAATATTGGGGGGGAAGGAGGGGAGGGCTTAGTAATTGGTGCTGAATGCTCAAGGTAATCATCGTGTTCATCACAAATGATGGTGTTTAACCATAAGCAAATTAGACCATGTCAATCTTTTAGGAGGCAATTAAAGCAATAGATTTTCTGTGGCCTGTTTTCACACGCATGGGGCCTGATTCAACTCCCGCTTACCTCTCTTGGGCACAAGCGTACCTCTTGTCTTCAGCGCAGCTGCGGCTGACTTACCACTATCAGTGGTAACTGGGTCAAGCCCACAATACAGGGCATAAATGTTCTTCAAAAGGAAAAAAAAAAATAATTATCTTCTAAAATTATATCAGTCCTTATTAAAATAACAGTTCCAGTAAAGAACTGATTCTGATCCAGATTCCTAACACTTAATGATGGAGAGACTGGAAGGTATTTAGGTTTGCTGAGCGCTTGCAGTAATAGCAGTTGACTGGTCTTTTTTCCCCAGCCACCTGGATCTTCAGTTAGACATATTAAGAGACTGCACCTACATTGCAAACTGGCCTTTTTCTTTCATTTTCTGCAGTTCATTTGTATCCAATCAGGTTGCATCAGGATTCATTGCATTTAATGGGAAATGCACTCTTCTGGATCAGATACCTGTTTTCAATTTGGGGAGTATCTGATTCCAATGGCAGAGGTGACAGGAATAAAGAGGAAAGGAGAAGCAAGTGCCTATAGTATAGATTTCTGCCACGCTAACAGAGCTGCCAGTTTCTGAATCACTGGGACCTTAGAATTTACTTATATTTTCCAAATCATGATGGTGAAAGAAGAAGTGAAAAATTAACTATGTCTTTATTTGAGCTGATTTGAAAAATTAACTATTTTCTTTCTCTAAGAATGATAACCGTTTTTTGACATAAAAGTGCCCTTACCACAGTGTCTCCCCAGAATCACAGCCTTCTAAGGAGCCCACTGTTCTGCAATGATGGTCTGCAGAAATATTCCTAACATACAGCCTAAGTCAGCATCAGGCTCACTACTGGTTAGAGTGGGATCAAGTTCAGCCTCGGTATCACCTACTGTATCTTTCAAGGGTCACAGAGGGAGGAACAATGGACAATGTTGCTGTGCCTCTGAAAACATTTTTTTTTTTTTTTTTTTCAAAATCATGTCATGGAGACAGCATATTTTCTGTACAAAGCTTTGATGTAATTCATACTAGGAAGAACACCTGCACAGATTTATCTGTGGCAGAAATGTAGGCGTACCATTTTCCTAACAAGCAGAAAGAAAAATTGTATGGTATCACAGCATTAATACTGTAGACCTCTGCTTCAGTTCAAAAACAGTCTGCCTAGATTTATTCTATCTATTTGAATTGTGGAGAAGCTAGACCTGTGCAGATTACCATTTTCAACTTGCTTACGTGCATTTGGAAGACATCAGTTCCTAAACAATAAGGAAAATTTGGGATCAGTTTTGCCTCCCTTGTATCTCAACATTGCACACGTCTGACATGCTTACCTTCAAGGTCTGACAGAAGTCACATTTGGAGAAGAGAACCAGGAGGGCAGGAAGGAAAGTAGTAATGTGAATGTGAAAGAGTAGGAAGCCAAGAGAGGCTTCCTGTCAACCTCAAAAGAAACTACCGAATCCTGCCCCAGATTGCTGTATACCYTGACAAAACACTTCATTGGACTTGGATGACCGTGGCACGTAACCAAGCTGAACGCTAGACAAACCACCAAGGGGCCACTTCTACTTTGCCAACAAGATCATGCATATTCAGGGAGCTTTCCAAGTGGCATAGACCTGCTCCTTCCCACCCATCAACGAACCCCCCCCATATATTCCCTGAGTTCAGCGCTTTCATTCGTCTCATCAGGAAGTAACAGATACCCTCAAGGAGCCGCAACCTGAGACCTGAGGAGTGGCCTATGCCCTTCCTCAGCCTGGGAAAGAAAACGCTCAACAGCTGGTGCCACTCCTGAGGGCAGCTGCCAGGGCGACACTCGAACAGAGGGACCTCCTCTCTGACCATCTGTCAGCCCAGTGCTGAGGAAATCTGCCTTGTAGGCCTCGTTCTTGGCTAGCTGGCACACAGTCTTGTAGCTCTGAAGCTAGCAAAAGCCATCTTCCGGGCTGCCGGAGGTAGCATCGTAGAAGTGGTCCGGTCAAGACAGAGATGTATAGACATTTTTAAAATAAAGCTATATTTCATTAGAAAGCACCCTATCACTAAACCTGAGATGTTCTATGAAAACAGACCAAATTTGGCCAAACTTTGGGTGAACAGTCAGCRGGCTTGCAAGGAGCTACAGTTGGGTGGGTTGCACTGGATGCTGAAGAGTCCACACTTCCAGCCCTACCTAAATATGTTTCCTAAACTCTGCCACCTAAAAGCCAGAGGAGTTACCTGGARCCCAACAGCTCCAGGATCTGGATCCCTCAGTTTCCATGACTGAGCCTGTAAGCCCTAAAAGGCTGTGGCTGCTGCTGAGGTTCACGGACCCGTAGCCCTGCATCCCACATGGGTGATGGCAGTGCCACCGCTCCTGACGCACTGGAAGTGGTTGGCCTGAGTTTGCCTTGCAGGCAAAGGCAGGAGCCAGGGTGGTTGGGAGAAAGGCAAACCCRGCAGGTTTCTACTGGCAGCAAAGTGACCGCAGCCACACTGCCTGCTCAGTCCCGCAGGAAGCCAAAGTTGCTGCGGGAGGGCAAGGTCAAAACCGGCAGCGGTTGCTCCCTGCTCGCCTGGCAGCGGCAGGAGGAGATGTGCCAGCCCTCTGTGGCCTCCCTTGGCTCCACTTCCCAGATTTACTGTCCTCGCCTTCCCTTCCCATAGCCAGAGCATCCCAGCTCCGACACCGTCGCCCCGGCAGAGCAACATGCAACTCCGYCGCGAAGGCTTGAGTCAGCCCTGCCCGCGACAAACTCCCCGGGAGAGCAGAGGCTGTCATAACCTCACCGCCATGGCTGGCAGCGCGAGGTGCACTTTCACCTTGGCCTGCCTCCTCGAACACAAATACCTGGCAGCACGTGTGTTTGCAAAAATCATACCAAAACAACACTCCTTCCCTGGGGAGACAATGAAGACACAAACAGCCTGTGACAGATGTTAGCTATGTTTACTGAATGGCATTTGCAAACCAGGGGGATTGTCATGGTACAAAAACCTACGCAAAAGAGAAGAATTAATTGTTTCGCCAGAAAATGCACCAAATAAAAAAAAAGGAAGTAAATGGATTTATAGTCTCAACATCTCCAGTTTAGCAGCATTTGTGAGCTGACATAGCTGAGAGAAGTGAGGAAGAAAGGTCTTTTTGTTAAGACAACTGGAATCAGAGACTAAGGAGATCTAGATCTGAAGCACAGCTTAAATGGACCTTCCTGACTCTGCCTCAAGTTTCTTACATTTCCTTAGGCAAAGCACTTAATCTCTCTGTACTGGAACTCCTCATTTGTAAAATAAGGGTAATACTTCCTTCCTCCGTCTTGTCTAATTAGTCAACCAGGGCCAAAGCCATAAAAGAACTTAGCTATGTAAAGTGAAATTTAGGTGACTGAATTAAAATACGGGTCCTCAGCATGTTCTTGCAGCTGCTGCCTAGAGCTGGAGACATCTGAAATCTATATACATGTACATTAAGTAATGGCATGTACCTCTATGTTCTCACCTAGGCACTAGAATATTGAACTTTTGGGGCACCTGAATTCCCTTGCAGATTTAGCCTTCATCTCTTTGAGGTTATCATTTGGGGATTTATTGTAGTGTCCATCATAACAGTTATCATTCAAGAGACAGAAATATCTGACTTCCAGGAAACACACAGTTGAGTTGCAAACTTTTTTTTGAGGAGCAAGCAGTTAGTCTCATAAGAAGAGACGTCAAAGTGAGAAGGTTTAGTGTAATTTAGTGCTGAATGAAAGATGYTGTATAACAAGGACTGTGTGATCACAAAGGCTTTGAAAGAGTAGGAGCATGCTTATCCTGTTTGACAGCATCACCCACAATGTGTCATTATAGATATTGATGATTATATAGGCATAATTAAAGTGTTGTGCTTAAATAGCTAAATGCAGGAAGAAGTGTCAGATCATTAACACAACTTTAAGTCAAATCATCTACTTTATGTCTGGTTATGCAGCCCGCACATAAGAGCCGAGGCAAATATTTGAGGTTCCTTGCTTAAAAGAAGAGTTACTATGTCTAATCATCAAAGCAGAGCTGCTTGCCAAGAGCATGAAAACCTAACGGGTTTTGCAAGAAAATTATGTCACCTTCAAATCAATGTTGATAATACAGGTGGCATTTATAAAAGGTAAAGTCATTCATATTAACACAGCCTAACTCCAGCAACTGTCAAAAGAGATTATGAACCCACTGTCCAGAAAGAGATTTTGCAAAAGCAGGGTTTTGTTAGAATAAGACAGGCTGACAAATCAGAGTGACTTTATTTTTTTCCTGACAATTTCTTCATTTGGACTTAAACAGTGACATATGGATGCCTTGTTTTGTGCAAATAATCAGGATCATTCAGGCATCTACTGGTGTTATTCACATGCTTTTTCTTGTGATGCTCACAGGATCATCACTGACTCTGTGCATGAACGCAGGAATGGACTTCATAAAACTTGCAGGGAAAAAGTAGTTTTTCAACATAACATTTGCTATGAAGGATGAAAGAAAAAGTCTAGGAAAACATCATTCTCAACAAGTCTGCAAGTCCAGGTGACACTATGGCTTAGCATAATAATAAAATTACCTAATGATGCGACAACATAAAGGTCAACTCCTTTTGAAAAAAACATGGGGCGGGAGAAGGTACAAAAATCTTGAGCAGAAAGATACATATAACACTTATTTAAAAAAAAAAATCAAGAGGGACCCTTGTAAATGCTTCATATTTGTAAAAAAAAGAAAAATCAGTTTAACTATAGAAGTTTCATTGCTTTATTTGGATAGACATACACTTGTTTGAATGCTCCATAATGCATTTCCTGAAACCTTTTTCTAAAACCTAACTGAGATATTCTTACACAGAAAAGTGTAATGTATATCAGAAGTTGTAGAAGACAATAGGTAAAGAATAACGATGAATAATGAAGTAGTGAATTGTTAACATCCTGCATTACACCACTGGACATAGAGAAAGACCCTATCCATTAAAATTATGTGGTGCTATTGCGATTTACAAATATGAATGATTTCATACAGGAGAACTAAGTACAGAAAAATGGCATAAATTGCGATCTGTTAGAAACATGAACATACATAATAAAATGAGACTGAATTATGAAATATATGATCTGATGGACACTAGGAAATGTAATTCCAAACACAGAAGTAAAAGGACTGGGGACTGGTGCTAATGACAGAGACTCACTGGTGAGCATGGGCAGTGAATTTAGGCACGCACTTCAAGTACAAGCTGACATGAGAGAAATAAAACCACCCTCAACAGTCAATGTGCTGCAGAGGCAGAGGAAATATTTTATGCATCAAGGTTGTATGAGAACCATCATCTGGAATATTGCATCACTACAGCAGATACACTGTGTATGGGAAAGATGCCCAGAGGGGATCAACGTAATTCAGGAAGGGCCTGAACTAAAAAAAAAATTCACAATAAAACTCAGTCTGGCTAAACAATGACAAAGACAGGATATTGTGACATTCTACCAACATTTGGGAAACAGAGATGAATTTTTTGGTATAACTAATAATTGACATTTAGCATAGCATAATATATATAACTCTGAGTAAATGGAAGGAAATTAGGAGTGAAATTTTAAGAGGAATTTCAAGAAAAAACTTCTTGATAGTGAAATATATTAGATTGTGGAGTCGTCTCCCCAGGGAAATAATGAAAGCACCGTCACTTGGGACTTTTTAAATTACACTGAAAAAAACCCCCACAATAGAGTATCTAGTAGAGAGAACAGTCTTTGAATTGGCCTCAGGGAGTCGAGCTGAATGACTTAATTGGTCTTCCCAGTCTCTAATTTCTGCAGGACAGACCATGCCCTGTGTGCTTTCCACACAAGGGAAAAACAAGCTCAGGCAGCCTCCAGTCGGGGTATTGAGTTTCCCGTTGCCTGCGCTGAGGCGGGAAGAGGGCTGAGCTCCCCAGCCCGGCCCTGGCTGCTTCGTCCTCCCGTGCGCCCACCAACACCCCCTTACTGCCCCTGTCACATCCCGTAGCTCGCGAGGAGCGGCAGTGGGCCCCGGATTAATTTATTTCAATGATGTGTTGCAGCCTCTCATCTGGGGGGATTGGTGGCAGGAATTTTCTTTTTTTTTCCAAGAGACACTTCTGCCCCACGCTCTTAAATTTAGAGGATTCTTCTGTATCCGGACATTTGCTCTGGAGAAGTAATAAACAAATGTGGCTGTGATTTTTGGGTCCTACCTTTCTGTCTAACTGATTAGAAGATCCTTCTTTGTCTGAGCCCAGCAGCTGATTTTCTTCATCCTGTCTCTTGGCGTGACTTTTCTCATCGTTTGATCATCTAGAGAAAGGTTCAGCTCATGTTTCAAGTTTCTGCATTCTGTTTTTTCTCAACAGAAACAGCAAAAAGAAAAAAAGAAATAAGAAAAACACATCACTTAGACCAATAAAGCTATAACCGTGGAAAAGATTTTGTAGTGTAAAACCGGTAACCTCAATTCTCTGGTATAACACGACTGTTTTCTATGATGTACCAGCATGGTAAGGGAGGTTCTGTGTGTGATTTGGGATTTCATGCAGAAGAGAAAGTGTGACTGGAGCATAAGATACTCTTGATACTACATGTGTATATAATGGTTTGTTAAATTCAATCACTCTTAAGTTCATAGGCATAAATTCAAGCAGTCTTAAGTTGCACTGGATTTGTACTAAGGCCACAGACAGGGAAGTGGGATGACAGCCAGATGCAACTTTTGTCTCAGTGCATTTTGTATGCAACGGCGATTCAGCAAACTAATAACACATAGCAAATTTTAAGCATGTAAGCATCTCTATCAAAACCATTCTGCCTCAGCAAGTGCTTAATTAGTCTTCATTTACAGAATGGAGACCAGCAGATCAACATCATCTGGCCATTATGAAAAGTATTAGCGGTTCTTGTAAATGAGAAAGGCTGTCTGCTAGCCAGAGAAATCTGTTTCTTTTCTGACTGAGGACCACCAGATGAAACCAGCTAGCAGTTGCACAGCAACCGTGCTGTCCACCCAAGCTCCCCCCTTTTACACAGGGGGGCTGAATCTTCTAACGAGACTCCCTCAACTGCAAGCCAGGCTCTTCTCTTGCTCAGTGTTCTTCATGCCCTTTTTGCTGTCTCTTTTAGGTTTCTTCCTGCTCAGCTGTTACAGGTCATATTCTGAGTCATCCTACTTTCTCCTTTTACTGTAACACTGAAGTGCTTAGCACCTGGGTCTGGATGCCACAGGAGGAACAAGGTGTTGAGGTGCTGCAGGACTAACCATTAAGCTCTCAAGTCTGAACTTTCGGGATCTAATTCAAATAACAGTAAGGAAATGGACCTAATTTGGCCCAGATTGCCCCTGGGTTGGAAATGGCCTCTGACTTCGTGCATCTCATAGCAGGCATTTATTTATCTACTACATATCAACTATTGGTTATCTTAGTGGAACAGGATCTAATGGTGTTTGAAACCAATGGGAGCCCTTTCCTCAGTTTCAATAGTCTCCTGAGGAAGTCCTATGTTAACAAACATGCTAAAAATGACGGGATCAAAGTATTGCTTGCAGTCAGGACACCTGGTTCAAATTTTATTTTATTTTTTTTTCRTTTCAAATATGTTTTAAATGGTTCATTTATACCCAGTTTACTTCTTTTCCCTTTCCTACCCTTCTCTCATGCTGAAGGACATTGATGCAGTAAAGTGCTTGAACTTACTGCTGAGTTTATGGACACAGATAGTAATGTTATCTGGCTTTTATGGGCTTTTTTTTAGGTCCATAACACTGTCCAAAGGAGGCAAGTGCTGCTTGCCCTATTTTACAGGTGGGGAATTGTGGTACTTGCACTGTGGAATGGCTGAGCTGGGAAGAGAACCAAAGCCCCTGGCAGGTATACTGCATTTCCAGTGATTTCGGTGAACWTATTCATGTGCTTATAGTTAAGCAAAAGCTTTAGCACTTCCCTTGATCTGAAGCAATCTCCCTTCCTCCTTCCCTTCCTCCTAAARCACAAATCAGAAATGCTCCCCCCAGATCGTTCGCTGAAACTAGACTGGAAAAAAAAAAATTAATAAAAAAAGGCATGAATGAGCATATSAAAGGTGCTGTGGAGTATTAGCAGAGCCCGTCTTTGTGGGCCTGAAAAGCCCGTGATAATGGGGGTGGAGGGAGGCACACATGCAAAGGAGGGTCTTGGGCTTCGCGTTTCATTAAAGAAAGGTTTCAGCCTTTTTCCTTGGAAAAAAACAGCTTTGAAAATGGAAAGCGACGCAAACTGATCATTATGGTTGAAAGCGCCATCATTAWAAAGTCCCTCGTCATTCACAGGCTCCTGACAGCTGGTCGCTGGGGCCTGAATAAACACAGCCAGCGCCGCGTGGATTTTGGGGAAGACGCTCCATGTTTCCCTGGCTGCGGGGGGCTGTGCCTCCGGGACACCTTGGGCCCCCCAGGCCACCTTCCAGCTGGCCACCTCCGGGGGGGAAGCAGCCCCTGCCCCCCGCCGCCAGCAGGCCCCCGCCCTGGGACAATGCCCCACTGAGGGGTGTAGGATGCCGTGATTACCCACCAGCCCGCTTCCTCCTCCCCCTCCTTCTCCCCTCTCCGCCCTCTCCCAACCTCTCCCTTTTCTCTGACGGAGTATTTCCCCATCCAAAAGCCCTTCGCCGCAGCCGGTCCTCTTGTCCCGTCACCACGCCTGGCTGAGCCCGCTGTCCCGGCCGCGGCCTGGCCCGGCGGAGGCCGAGGGGAGGTGCTGAGCTTTACCCAGGGCGGCACAAAACCAGCCCCGGCGGCTTCCCCGCCGCACGGGCAATCCCAACGCCCTCACGCTTAACAGGCTCTTAAAAGCGGAATGGAGGCCCATCTTCCGTAACCCACCTGTTTCTGGGGTAGGTTTCTGGGCAGGGGCACCTACGTTGCCTTTCTGTGTGTCGCTGGCTTGTCTCCAAAGCAATTTTAACTCTCCCATCAGCTACGTAACCCTATCTATTCCCCGCCGAGCCAGACTATGTGTCACTGTTATTCCAAGGCGTCTGCAGACTCTTAAATTGCCAACAAAGTAAATATTGTAAATGTTTCACAGAGAAAAAAGGGGAAGGGAAGGAGAAAGAGGAGAGGGAGTGAAACGGGAATGGAAATCAGCATTGGACTGATTTTCCTTGCACATTGCTTGCTAGTGAGCAGCGAGGCTGGAAGTCAGGAAGGGGAGGGAGAAGGGGGGGAAACAGGGAAAACGAAGGGGGGAGGAAGCCAGTCCTACAGGCAACACCGAATGGAGCCCGTAAACAAACATCTGCTTTGAGACGTCTAAGGAGAGAGCGAGGCTGTGTGCAGTTTGGAAAAAAGGGGCTGTCTTATATGTATTTAATGTTTTAAGCACACTGAGTCTGAGAAAAGTTACTGAGCATTTAATGCTTTATAGAAACAGCTAAAGACAGGAGTTGTAACTGAGTGTTTGCATCCTTTAAAAAAAAAAGAAAAAGGTCAAAGGCTTCGGTTTCTCTTTAAATTGTTTTTCCAAATAAGTGTTTGCAATCATTCAGGAGTAAATGCATACTTCCCAGGGTGTAAAATAGATTTTTCTGGAAATTTCTACATGGCAAGTGTCACTATCCAGTGGGTTTACTGCTACTGTGAAAGGACTGTCAAGATGACATATCGGTGACACTAATGTGACACCGTTAGCATGCAGAATAGAAACAGAGAGGCAGGTTTACACTGCAAGATTACAACAACCCCCACCTCCCACTAAAAGACTGTGGATTATTGCAGGTTTTAAATGAGGGAAACTGAGGTCGTGTGCTGGGCAAAACCTGCTCCGCAAATTCTGTTCTCACGCTGCTTTCATGCCTTATAAAATGACAACCTCTCTTAAATGGTTCCTCTTTTCTTTTTCTTCTTCTTCCTTAATAATTGTATGGAGGTTGGCGATTTAGAGTTGTTCTGGTTAATATTCATACTACAAAATTAAATCAGACTTCCTCACATCACATTCTTCATTTTAAAAGTTCCTTCCCATTTAGAATATTTCTTTTGATCTAAGAGAGATGAACTATGATTAAAATGAAATATTTCATTATTTATTTAGCATTTTATAATGGCAGGAGCATGATCGCTGTTCTCAGTGTCACCCTGAGTTTCTTTCACAGTAGCAGGCTCTGAGCAAACCCACAGTACTTTGCAATCTTCGTCAYGGGTGGAAGGATGGAAGAAAGGAGATGGAGGCCAAGAGAGGTGGAGGAATGTGCACAGGGTGGGTTACAGGTGACCAGCCCTGCTGAGATGGGAATCTGGAGGTGAAACCTTGGATTCCTGAAATAGAAGAAGTTTTGCTGATGGCATCAGTGAAGCTTATTTGGGACCACTGCCTCCCACACCCAAGTCAGCAAATATCTGACCCATGCAAGTGCACTCCTCCTCAGACCAGGGTGTTTCTCAGGAGAGTCACCATTCTACAATGGGAAAGAAGTTGCCATTTATTTTGAACATTAAAAAACATTAACTTATTTTCAAGCATTTACACTGCTTGCTTATTATCTGTATTTAAAAATAAATGCACACTTCTCTTGGAGTAATAAACCACAGAGAAATACTCTGATTTTTCTTAGATTCTGCAGAAACTTGTCTTCCAAAAATTCAATTTGCAGGCTGACTCAACAGAACCCATTTACAATAGCGTAAAACTCAAGTCACAACATAGTGCCAAAATTAAATTTAAACTTTCATCAGATCTAAAAATAAATGTTGGCCAATGGATCAAATTCATCATTAAATTTATGTATGACAGTTCTGCACAATAGGTCTGGGGATCACCCCAGCAATTTCCAGTAAGAAAAGGAAGAAGCACTTGTGATAATGTTAAGTTGTATTTTCCTACAAGCTCAGTGTTTTTTACCTCTCCGGACTTGCTCACACTGCAGTTTCATGTAAGTAACCATAACTGGTGGCACTATAGAACCATCATGTAACTCATATTTTCAAAGAAGTCAGTAACCTATACATAGACAAGGCAAGTCCTCTCATTCTGCCCAGAAGCAATGTGGGCAGAGCAAAAAAACACCCAGCAGAGGAAAAAAAGCTCAGCACCTGCAAAATGAGGACCATATGTTACAACGTACAAWGAGGACT
This sequence comes from Oceanodroma leucorhoa, assembly GCA_030449065.1. Classification (NCBI taxonomy): domain Eukaryota; kingdom Metazoa; phylum Chordata; class Aves; order Procellariiformes; genus Oceanodroma; species Oceanodroma leucorhoa. The sequence continues at coordinate 10,875,444 of JASVER010000026.1, read as the reverse complement.
GGATTTAAGAAAAATGAGGAGAACAGACCCCTTTAAAAAAAACCCAAACCACACTGGTTTTGCAGTCTCCCAATGAGCCACGGGCACATTTTTGCTCTCTGGTAGCAGATTAGAGAGGCCATGGGATCAGTATCCGCTGATACAGTAAAATGTATAGCCCTAAAAAGTGATGTCAGGAAAGTACATAACTAAAGCATCACCAGAGACACCCAACAGGGTGAGATTTCTAGCTACTGATAAATCACCATGTCTGCTCTTAACACGATGACATCAGCACATCCCCTGTGAAAATACTTCCAAATTTTGCCTCAGTAGCAACGGATGTATAAACAACTATGATCAATTCTCCAGTTACTCTGCCGTGAGCGCTCTATGACTACTTCATCTTGTTCCCTTTTACTTGTCCACCGGTAATAACCAAGACGTAGGTTTTCTCTGTTTTGTCGCGAGCTTCCCAGTTTTTGTGGAAATCACTGAGGAACTCAAACTCCTTCCCGAGTCAGTGTTCATTTCTCAGTACTCTTACTGCTACTCATAAAAAAGCAAGGAATGTTACAGCTTTAGGGCGGGCCCGCTGAAGCCGATTACAAACTACTCACTGAGTTGACTTAACACTCAAATACCGCGTAAAACCTAGGCTCTTCTTCCACAGCAGCAATGCTTCCCTTGAGGATGCAGAATTTTTGATTGGTGAATGTTTGTATGGCCTTGAACGTAAAGATGGTGCGGGAGTAACATTTGCTGTTGAAGTCATCCTAACAGCCCGCTATAATGTGCAAATGGCCGCTACTGACTTTTTTCCCCGGTCCCACAGCATCGCTCAGGTGAAGTGCTGCAGCTTTTCACCAGCTTCGCGTTGCTCACACCCGTCCCACTGCTGCGTGGGGAGACCAGCCTTCTTCTGCTGCGGGCACACGGATCATCAGCTTCCCCGAGCTGAGTGTCTCTTCACGCTGGATTTCACCCTGGGTCCAGCACACGTCATACATCCAGCTTAAAAATGGGAGTTGGGAACCGGGTGTCTGCCACTCAAGCAGAAGGAGGAAAGGGAAATTGCAGCTTCTTGTGATCTGCCGACTCCTGTGGGCTGCTCCATTACTGCCTGCCAGGAGAAGCCCTGCGCTCAGAGACTTGCCGTTGCGTGGGGGGATGCTTGGCAGGGCCCCCGCCGCGCTGCTCTTCCACCTGCCAGCAACTCCAGAAGAGCAGAATTGTTTCTCAAAGACCATTCCTGCTGCTGACCTCTGATAAAACACTTACAGTCTGGCAAGAATATTGCGCTACTTAACGTCACGACTGGAGGCTTTCTGCAAGGGAGGGAGCACAGAGGCTTGCTCTCTTTAGCCAGYGTGCAGAAGTTTGCTGGTGCCACCRTCTCGGGGCAGAGACTACAGCAGCCACCACTTGATCCGCGCTCACGCTGAGCTCGGCTGCACCAGCCTGCACAGCTTAGCGCTCAAAGGGGATATTTTCTGAGGCGCAGCATTCACCAAGAGGAGACTTGAGCCTTGAAAGATGTAAAAATAAAAGAAAGTCCCTAGGTGCCTGGGAATTCAGTGGCTCTAACCAAAAAAAAAAAAAAAAAAATCAAATCCTGTCATAATTTCAGCTAGGCCTCAGGGGGGAAAAAAAAGCAAACACCCAAACAAACAAAAACCCCAACAACAAGGAGAAAAGGCAAAAAGAATGCCTCAGTGGCCAACAGCCAGTTTGGGACTCCAACAAAGTTGCTAATTTTGGCYGCACTGCCCTTTGCTGCTCTTGTACAACAATTATTCACGCAGGTCTGGGGCTTGCCCTAGCTCATGATACATCTGTGTTTAATTATACCTGAGGTGGAGACGTGAGTTAATTTGGTAGACACAAACAAAGTCATTTTTGTTTCAGCTCTGCAGGCCTGTGAGAACATGTGTGAGTGTGATGGATGGCAGCGGGAGCGCACGCATGCACGTCCTGGCTGTCTGAAGCCGGGGGTCTGGGAGGATGGAAACCCTTTCTGCCAGGGTTTCCATCCCGCCCGTTTCTGTGATGGCTGCGTGGAAGCTCTGCAGCTGGCAATGTAGCAGAAGCACCGCTTGCCACACCTCGGAGCATCTGCACGCCAGCCAGCCGGGAGGGAGTGCTGACAGCGCCCGAGCATCCTGACGAGTCACCTAAACCTGCTCAGGATATCGCGCTGAAGGCAGGGTGGTAAAAATGCCAGGCAGTGACCATCGGAGTCCAGCCAACACCAAGTCATCTCTTGGTTCTGCCAGGAGCGCAGATAAACTGGTGAGCTTTAGCTTCTGCGTTTGTCAGAAGGAGGTGGTATGAGGAGTACCATGAAGCTTAGTGAATGTTTGTAAAGTGCTTCCRAGCATAGAGAAAAAACCTCCAATATAAAACTCACTTGTCAAATGTCAGGCTGTCAGTGTCAGTCAAGCGTACGCCACCTTTCTTCTGCTACTCAGCCGCATTATAGTCTCCTGTGCATTAGCGTGACAGCSACATGACATTTCTCTGACTTCAGGTACAGCCTGGTGCATGGGCAGTAGGGCAAGAAGTAGCCCTCATGCCGGATGGCATATGGCATACATAAAGTGGCTCACCTCGGGATGCACCCTTCATGAAACGCCCTGTGTTTCCCCCCAAAATAAATCGGTCACTTCCCATACAAAGTGCTAGACTTCCCCATTACATCTCCTGAAACACTCAGGTTAACTGAGAGGTTGCTAATCACCAACACAACAACTGACTTGCCATCCAGCGAGGAGGCGTAGTAGAGCTTCAAATCCTTACTGTGGTATGAAGGCAGCTCCAGGGGGAACATCTGCTCCATCACTGGCTCTTACTGAAACAGTGGAGAAGCCACTCAGTGGGACCTCTGTGAAAGTAGTCCCAGAGACAGCTTTCAAGTGCCAGTCGCAGGTACCAGAGGCGGAGGCAGCATTGCCTTGCCCCTAGGACAGTCACTCTTCCATGCAGGCCGTGCAGAAGTTGTTCTCAATGGAAGTAATTTGGATGGTGTGTGATGTGTAGGGGCTGCGGCTGACCAGAGACTGCATTAGTATCACTTGGCAGAGAATTTTGTAGCATCCTAGGCCATCTAGTACATCCCCRCCCTAAGGAAGGATTGATGGTATCTGTTTTTATTCTTGATCAATGTGTGTCTAATGTGTCCTCAAAATTCTCCAATGCTGGCAACCCTCTGAGGGCAATCTAGACCAGTGGCACCCYGTCCCTGCTGCTAGAAAATATTTTTAACCTCTTTGCTGATTTTTTGCTGCTGTCATTTAAGACTCTGTATTATTGTCCCCCTCCCTCTCCTACCCTATCCCTCTTTGCTGCAGCCTTTAACCTGTCTGGAGACTGTTTTCATGCTATTCCTCCAATTTTCTCCTTAGGCTGAATAACTCCAACTGGCTCAATTTTTATTCACTGGTCATGTTTTCTAGACTGCTGAATAATTTGGRCTCTGCTGAATTGACCCACATCTTTCTTGAAGGGGCAGAGATCTCAGCTGAGGCTGTAGGAGAGCTGAGCAGAATAAGAAGATTGCTTCATGTGTTCCGTAGGCAAGACTTCGCTACTTGCCTTATCATGACTTTTTTCTTCTTCACAACAACATCTCAGCACAATCTGGTTAGAGACATGAGAACTCCAGATGCCTTCTGCAGAACAGCTACCCAGCCAGCTGCTCCTCACCCTGTACTTGTGTAGCTGGCTATTCCTGTCTGAGGGTGGGATCCTCAACACAGGAAATCATGGCCCAGGACACTTGCCAAAGCAAAGCTGGATGCACGCTATACTCATTTGTATATCATTATCTAGAATGGGTTGCTTCACAGACACATTTAATTCTGAGCTCTGGGAATGATCCAAAGGCTTGGCTGGCTTTGGCTTGTGTGTCAAAGTGATCTTTTTCATCTGTGTTCTAGCAGGAACTACCTTCAAGGGTGCTTTTGAGAGGGCTGGTTCTCTGTAAAGTTATATTGAAAATTATGCACTTCTTTTGTACTTGGATCTGTTAATGAGACTGCATAGATTTTACCAGTGGGACCAAAGAAAATATAATAGTCTGTAGATTCTGTCAAGAATAAATAGTCAGCTAGGAAGTCAACATTTTCTTACAGTAAAAGAAAGAAAATATCAGTTTCCTGAAACCTCTGGCAGTACATTTTCTTTACTTWAAAAAAACCTGCTATGGATATGCTGAATGACAGATCCCTGCTCCACTGAGTAGGCATAGGAACATGCACAAGATCCCTTTCCATAGTATCCTCCAGTTGTTATTATTTCTGGGTTTGGTGACTAAAAGGAGACAAAGAGATTACTTTGGGGAGGGTCCATTGCAATGGCTTCATTCACCATTTGTATCTTTTGCTTTTAATAAAAAAATTGATTGCCTCAGGAGAATAGAAAGGATGCTGGTATAAAGGCTCCTACAGCAGAAAAAATGGAAAATAAAAGAATGAAAGGGATCTATTTTTTTTTTTTCTCTCTCTTTTTGTTGCCTGGAGCTGCTCTATTTTATCAGTAGGGGGGGAAATAGGTATCAGTAGCTTTTCATTCAGTTATTTTCTTACCATGGCTTTGATAACGCTGGAACAGGATAATGGGAAACTCTGACCTTTGACTGAGAGCAGGATTGTCATAAAAAGCACGAAAAAACAATATTCATATGACATATTGTCTCAACCTTTCAGCCCCGAAAGAGATTTCCTCTCCTCCCTTCTATCTCAGGTCCAAAGCCCATTTCCCAGAGCATCAAATGCAGCATGAAAGGCAGTAATGACGCCTTTGCCCCAGAGGAAAGAAGCCCCAGTTGATACAGGACATAATGAAGCACTTTGTGTAACATCACTCTCCGCTTCGTCTTGGGTGGTCAAAGAGTGCTAAGGATGGGGGGCACCTGGGGGTRACCACATGCTACTCATTCTTACTTGGGCAGGTGCAGAGAGGTAGCTMTCTTCTCGCTGTTGGGATGCGTCTCTCCAGCAGGCACGTCCCGTCGTAGCTGCGACAGGCTTTCCACTCGCTCTACGAGTAGTGAGCGCATTTTTCTAAGAGAAGTCCTTTTCTTTCTCACAGACAGAGGTGGTGGGGAGAGACAGGACATTACATCCTTCCTGTTCTTCCCATGTGGATTTTTTTTTTTGTTCCATGTGTTGTACTAAATTTGTGGTTATTTCCCACGTGAGTAATACCTGGATAAGTTATGGCTTACATAGGCTCGACGCTTGAAATGAAAAGCAGATTGCCGTACAGATTTGAATTATCCTCCAATATTTCATGATATATATTCCATCTTCATGGGTTAGTATTGTTATATATTTCATAGTTATGATTTCCATGGTATCAAACTTCTCGTTATCTGCCAGTGCTATCCAGCTATAAATGCCAAAGCTCTCCAGCAGTCAGTGCGTCCTTTTTCAGACTTATAGTTCTGTGTTGTGTGGATATTCAGCATTTAATGGTGCTGAATAAAACAGAACTGCCATCACGCTCTTGCAGAAACCCCAGCTAGGCTATTGACAGTGTAAGTTTCATTTAATTCCTTGATTCAACAGCCATTTCTGGATGTTTCCTGAGCAATGCAATAAACACAAAATGCAGTGCTCAAATTGAATATTTAAAAGTCAATCAGGCTTGAAATTTAATTTTATCTAATTGGTTTGCTACATTCACACACAACTGAATGACATTTAGAAAAATCCAACCATCCTATATAATTTCATGTTTACTCCAATCATAAGATGGATTTTTTTTTAACTTCTTTTAATCTCATTTCAATGCTTTAGCTAATTGACTACCCCCTCTGCCACGGATTTAATATAGTGTTTTGGAATCCATCTTTGTTCTACTGATACACAGTGCTATCAAAACAATCTCAAGTCTTATTTAGCTTCCAGTGCTGGATGCCTAAAGGAAAATCATATATACCTTTTTGGATCACATTTTGCAAGGTGGGGAAGGGGTTKGGTAATTCTGTGACATTTACAGATAAGTGTTGAGTAAGGAATTATACACAAGACAATGTTAAGTTTCGTTGGTCCTATAGAAAACCAAGGGCTGGTACTTCATGTTCTTTAATTTCCTTTAYGGTTTCCTTGTTAATTAATTATATACACACACTGAGAGGCACATCAGTCCCATTTATAGCCAGCGGGTAGCATTACTGCAGATTTCCAAGATTCTTCTCTGAAAAAGTTGTGCCACAAGCTAAGTCAGTGATGCGGCCTTGTGCAGAATAATGGGTACAGTGCTTGTCACCTCAACACAAACAAAAACTTCAGAAGGTTTTCTGAAAAGCGCAAGGAAAATTATAAAGGGGTGGCAGATAACATATAGGGTAAATTTGCAAAAAAAATTCCCTTGACCATAAGAAAGAGACCACTGTGATACRCAAGTTTAAAAATAAATGCACAATCAAATGACATAGATGAAGAACTCCCATTACATCTCTCCTAACACCAAATTCCCGAGAGCCTTCAGGGCTGGAAACTTGAAATCCCAGAAAGATGCTGCRGGACTGATTGCCACAGGAGCCTCACCTGCAGGGCACACTGCGGGGCCACAGGGGAGCAGCTCCACGCAAGTGCTTCCACCCGGGGGAGGACACAGCGGCTGCTCTCCTCAACACAGCCAGTTTGGAGCTACCAGGGTGCTCTGCACAMCGCTGTTGTGCTCTGCACAGCCACAGCCAAGGTCGACCACGGTGTCTTTTAATGAGGAGTAATGCACTCCTGTAGATAGTAAGACTATGCATAGCTACATTAGTTAAAGCTTTAAAAGGTGCGTCAGAAGGTATATAAAAAGCCACGGTGTGGGGTCCTTCTCTAWCTGCTGCAGAAGACATTTATAGGAAGACATTTATTTGGAGAGGACATTTATAGGGCCACAACTGCCCACTGGAGAAGGCTGAGCCAGGGGTTTCTGGCTTCTTCCCCACGACAACTAAGGTCAGTCATTTCTGCAAACAGGATACCAGAAAAAGCAAACAGCAGTTTGGATCCCATATGTCATTTGTTCTGTCCCTTAAAACATTACCTATCTTTGTGGACATTTTACATGATATCACCCTAACTTCAGGCAAGATCCCACCTCAGTGAGTACCTGCTTTTCATTTCACATAGGAAAACCTGAGCAGCCAGCAGCATGGAATTATTTTATTTTTATTTGAGCATTATTTTTCTTGATTCCCCTTTCCTTCATACTAACAGCTATACAAAAGAGATGAATCCCTGCTGAAAACATACCTAGGGCACAAATGCTGCTGAACATAAATATTATTTTTTGGCATATAACATCAGAGCAGGTATTTAGTTTACCCTTAAACTTAGTAAAAGCTATTATCTCACCTTGATGTGTGAAGCTTTATACATTTAAYTCCCAATATAATGAGGTGAAAATACAGCCCTCCATTCCTGGAAGCTTTGCCAATTTGTCATATTATACAAAGATGGACAGTGCCTCTTTCTTTAAGAAATAACTTATGGATAACAAAGTGATTGCGTAAGAATACAGCTATGCACAAACTACTTACAGAGTACCTGAAAATAGAGTGTGTTTATAAAATCTGTAAAATATTTGCACCCAGAACTTTAAAATTTGCTTCAATAGTGACTAACTCATGCCTAGTCGGCTTGTGATGAACTAGGATACAGTCAACCACAGAGCACTTCAGATGTTGTCTTCACTTTCTGCAAAATGTATGCTTTCATTTTTCTAAATTTGAAGGTTTTTAAACTGCTATGATTGCCAAGACAACCCTCAGAGAGGGAAGAGAGGCAGTGGTATTTGACAGAGTCAGCAGGCAGTCGGGAGCAATACTTTCTGGAGAAGTGTGAACAACTTCATTTGTCTCAGAAGAGCATTGGCTCTGACACCTAATGATGACAATTTAAATATYACCCTTAACTGTTCCAGACTAAGTAATTTGAACAGAAGCATCCAACTTTGCCTTTAATCCAGTGTTGATGGTTATAATAAAGATTAGGGATGGCAAATAGCTAGTGCGTCATCTTTTCCRTTTCCTGAAAGGCCAGCCTAGGTGGTTTCCTAATGCACTTACGCCTCACATGTTGCCACATCTAGTTTTAATTCAAAGCCTTCTCTTCCGCAGGTTCTCCCACCAGAATAACTCCTGGGAAAAGAAAAAAAGGTAAAAAAAAAAAAAAAAAAAAGCTAAATCTGCTGGAGGATTTCAAAGTTACGCTGGGACAGCGGTAGCACTTTGAGTGCGGCAGGTGCAGGCTGCACCTCCCCCTTTTGGGACAGATCCAGCCCACCCAGGACGGGGCTTTGGGATGAGARAGGCTGTGGTTAAAGAAAGGAAGAGGAACGGTGTGACCCCTAAACACAGATGGCTCTTGTCTGGGTGCTTTGCGTGATTACCCTAAGCATAAGTAGGGTGGAGGAAAAGACCGTCCAGACCCCCGAGGTAGCRATGTGCACTTCTCCCACCCCCCGGGCTGCCCTAACGCAGCCCGGCCTCTCTGCGGCATGGTGCGTATCAAATATCCCGTCGAGGTACAGCAGCATTTGATGTACTTTGAAATGCAGTCCAGAGTCAGTCTCTCAGAAACCTGATATGCTTTTAAACTCCTCCGGTCTCCCATTAGTAAACTCAAGAGATATAAGTAATGACTTTCCTTAATCAATTAGCTTGTCTGGAGAATGTTTAAGTCTACACCTGCGCTATGTGTTGAACCCATGATCCACCGGCTTGTTTAAAACTGTCTTTTAGTTGTTTAAAAAAAATATGCTTTTGGTGTGTTCAGCTGCCAGATCCTGAGGGTAAAATGGTTTTCTTGACACTGCTTCTGTGTTGTCTCACATCTGCGTATCTGGCTCTCTAACACCTAATAAAGTAAAAACCTTGCCTCGGCTTCTCATGTGTAATTCCAAATGTCAGTCGATTACGGCTCTGGCTGTTTGAGCATCTGCGCTTGGGTGGATATTGCTCTTTGGCATATTGACTCCATACCTTGCGTCTAGCCTGAAAGAACAGAAACACAGTTTTCAGGCAGTCAAATTTTCTACAGCCTCAAGGAATAAGGACCCACATCTGATTTGGACATGGATAATTTAGAAGGAAAGGTAATCCTGAGAAAGTGTCAGAGCAGCTTATGCTTTCAGTCAAACTCCGCTAGGTCATGCCATGCATTTATGAGTATTTTTTCACTAATGCTTGTCAGTAAAAAGTCCAGATTCTGAAGTAATTGCCATGAGAGAAATAAATAAGAATGTGCTCATTAGATTAGGAGTTTCTTCTATGACTTTTTTGTGGGTGCTATTTGTGGGTCCTATGTCTATTTTCTCAGAATGGACAACACAGCCTCCCATGGAGGGACCCCCTCTTTTTCCCTTTTGAAAGAGCTGTGATCTGCAGCCAGATCTTGGCTGACCTGGCAAAATCAAAGCTGTTCAGTGTCAGAAATCTCTGCTGTGTTCTTAGGCTGAAAAGGGTGCTCCCAAGGCAGCGCAAACAGGGAGCCCTTCCAGTTAAAGCAAGGAGCACGCTGAGGGAAAGCAACCCCCATCTCCTGATGCTGTCAACACAATGCAGGACCACATGCAGCTGCTTCTTTTGGAAAAAGCAATGTCAAAAGCATCCTGACCATTCTGCAGTGTGACACAAGACACCACATGGATTGCAAACTTTAGCTAAGCCTCCRCCATATGGTTTGAGAAAATTAACTACATATATTACACGTGGTAAGAAATGAAGCAGAAGCTCAAACTCTTTATTACCTTTTCTCCTATGTTGTAGGGGTAAAAACCTTTATTTCTTATTTCTTTAATTTACACTAGTATGTCTGTCTATAGGGAAAGACAGGAAAGAGGAACGATACCTTTAATAGTGGGACTAAACACAGCTATCATTCATTTTCATTGGATTAATTTCATTGAGGTTAGTTTTGTTTAAGAGTGTCTAGATAAAGCAATCATAAATAAAAGGGAGGACTSATTTAATCATCACGAAATGACTGAGAAAAATAAGGATAAACTAAGAACACATAATAAGAGATCAGAAGATACAAGGGTTAAACTGGAAGGTTCTGTGAGCCCTTAAATTGCTATACCTTTTCTCAGCTGAGTCAAAAAACATGTATTATTTGCTTGAATGATTTAATCTGACTAGGTSTAGGATGAGAATGGACATTTAGATCCTATGAGCATTTCCATCCTATAGATGCGAATGCCTTTCATCAGACAGATCAATCARCTGTACTGATGACTCTGCAGTGTTGGAGAGTCTTCCTTCTCTSTTAACTAGGGTCCCCTTTACAGTTCATCCTGTATAAAGTGAAAGCACAATTATTCCTCCTAGAGACAACCTCTTAATTGGACCTAATTACCTGTTGTATTAATTTGACAATAGATCCTGTTTGCTCAAAGATTTATTTTCAGCTATGACCTCAGGTTAGTAAAATTGTGATACAATCAGCAATATATATGCTATGTATATATTGCCCAGCTTACTCTTYTTAATAAAATCCATAAAAAGTACACAGAATAGGTTTTTTCCATTAAGCAGCAGCACGGCTCATGAACTTTGAAGGCACAAATATCCTTAGGTTAGAAATCTTCAAGGTATTGGATTCTGCTTCCAAATTAATATCAAGGTCCCTAACAGAATGTTAAAGCCATCCATGACAGAGCTATCACTCATCCATTTGATGGGTCGTGGATCTGGGAAACTAATATAGTGCTTTGAAACAGAATCCTCAAGGTTTAATATGATATTTTTTTTCTTCCTTAACMCAAACAAATTAGAAAGACTCAGATTCCCTTAATTTTGATATACAAACAGTCTGGGGAAAAGCATTGGGAAGGAAAAAAAGACATATGAGAAAAAATCACAATTCTAAGTTTAAAATGATAGCAGCCCTCAAAGACCARACTATTAGTAAATTTATTTCTCCATACTGAAAAGGAGAAGAAGGAAGAGTCAAGACATTTGAAACCCATCAAAACCAAAATACCATTTTGTTATAAAGAAGAATGAAGAAATCCATCCACATAGTGTAACTGTTGGCATACCATCTCGGGTGTCCTGAGGGCCATTTGGAATAGCAATACGGATATTTCAGGAGCACCTAAGATTTACAGTGAACTCTAGGATGCACTCCTGAGTGACCTGTACTGTGCATTGCTCCCATTTGGCATGTGACAAGTCTGCCAACATATTTCTCACAATTGTGGTATGGCCCTCACTGTTACTCTCCCAACACATGCATGATAGAATTAAAATTTTCCAGTAGCAGCATTCTTGTGACCTCCACAGTGAATGCTGGATGGGTCGATAGCAAAGGTGAACATGCTGTGCATCCTGAATGCTGCTGTGATACCCCTGTAGCTTAATTGCAGTATAGTCTTCACCAGGAAAGCAGTGAGCGTGTGCAATCTGCTAAGCAATCACCCTGTGGGTTTCTGGCATGAAAACCTTCTGAAGTCTGATGGATTTGTAAGGAATAACTATGTAGGTGATGTCTGAGAGCACAGAGATTTCACACAGTTTTGAGAGGGGCAATTTCAGAACGGCGAGGTAGGCATTTAGGGCTGGAACAATAATAACACTGCCAGCTGAAGCAGGTTAGACAAGASGCTTGCCCTCTGGAGCTTCCCAACAGCTAGGATCTTCCTGTGGTGTAGTATAAGATTGTTCTTGCTGTTACYCCATAAGAAAGTAGTATTTTAGGGTTACAGAATGAGAAGGAAGGTCAAAATGGAAGAGGCACTTTAAGAAGCCAGTTTATCCAGATCCCTGCTGAGTTCCTTCTTAGGTTGTTCTCTGCTCTTCCAGCTTTGAGCAATGGTTTGGAGGAAGGGGGGAGTGGTGAGGAATAAAGGGGGGCTGAGAAAAGAAGTACAGTGTAAAGGAGGTGATTGATGAGAGCAAAAACAAGAGGACATACCAGAAAGTTCAGATATGGTTTGAATTTTGGGCTTGTTAATTATATTGAAGCACTAAATTATTTCCTTCATACTGTATTGAAATCCTAGTAYGTTTCTCTGTTACCTGATCTTCCCCCTCTTTCTCCACTTCACCCTCATATTTTTACACCTTTTTGATCTACTTTGATCTGTAGTATAAACTACTAGCTTCACGATCTACCATTCACATAATTCCATGACGGACGTTGTGACTGGGGATCCCATAGYAAAGTGCAAGAGATCTGCTTTATTCTAACTCCAGATCAAGGAGCTGGTGGTTAACARCACAGAGGAGCTTCACAGCTTTCTACCCAGTCTTTGCATCTCAGAAGTTCAACCCCTACTGACTCAATCCTCTATAATATACAACATGTATTGTATGCATTATGTAGTGCAACAGGGAACTGATAATTATGGATGATAACAATAAGCTCYTGGAATGAATATTTAAAGTACCAGCTTTACTGCAATTCCATTTTGGCTCAAGTAAGTCTGAGTGCTGTAGGAGAAGGTGGTCCTTACCAGTCAGAAAAAAATGAAAAGGTGAGGTAGCTATCTGCTATCTGTGTCAATAGCTTGAGATTCAAACAGTAGATCGTCACACGCCCAGGAAAAGTTCCGTAATATTTCCACCCCTTACATCCAGTCCTTCATTTTCATCATGGCACCCTACATGTTCAGAGGCAACGCATTCGTAGGGATAGCTAACAACAGAAACAGGATCAAAGGACAGTGTCAGCAACTGAAAGAGGTAAAAACAGTATCCACAACTGCAATACAAACCTATCYGGAAGTATGTGTTCCATTTTTTCCTCTATCTGCAATAATCCCAAAGGATGATAATATAGGAAAGGAGTTTCAGTATTTGATACGAAGAAGCATATGAAGCCAGCTGTGGGTATTATCRCTCAGTAGTTTGTGTCATCCCCAGTCCGCTCCTCCATGAAGACATTAGTCCCAATTAAACCATAGCTACAAACTCATTCCTTGGATTTGGCCATAATTCAAAGCACTCTTGTGCTCTCATGTGCAGACACTTGGTTCGTATGATCAATGGCTTTTTTGTGTGTCTGATGTTATCCCATTGGTTCATTTTTTGGCTCACATGCATATTGTATCACACTGGTTCATCATGCTGTGCAGTGAATAATGGTGGGAAGCAACATAACAAATGTAACACAATGCAATAACCAAAGAAAAGACAAGTAATTTTCTGATCAATAAGCCAAGCCATTTGGTGAGATAGAAGGGATCAGTTTGGAGACATGATTTATTTTACCTTTAAGCAATGCATGAAGGCCCTTACAATTATGAGTCCCATGTGTTCGACTTACCAGAAATCTCCTGTGTAAGTGCATGTGTGTAGGTGATGTAATACAGCTGATTGATGGCTGATGGTTTTCCACCGTTCTCTCTGTGGGCATGCTCTGCAGAATGTAAGGGGTCTGCACAGAAGTAGTTTCCCAGATGCTAGAAGTGTCCCCTTTTTCTCTTTTTACTGCAGAGGCTAGGTTTCCATCTGCAAAGGACCTGGCCCAGTCGACGTGATCCTGCCTATTTGACGTCACCCTGTGCTTAGGGAGCCCTGGGCTGCGAGATGGAGCCAACGCATCATATATTACTCACTAACACAACTTCTGACCAAAAGCAAAATAAATCTGGGAGGTCTAACATACAGGCAGTAGTCAGAGCTACTCAACTAAAATCTAGTGCTCCCAAGCAAACCATTAGGTTCAAAAGCGCCAAAAGAGCTCTGCTCACCTAAATGTCCTTTCCCTTTTATGGGGACGGTCCCACCTGCATGCATAGCCCTGTCTCTGAGGGACAGCACTGTCCATCACCCTGCACAGCCAGAAGATCTCACCTGTGCCTGGAGTACAAGGTGCTTCTCCATACAATACCTGGGATGGTCCCTGGCCGTCCTTGGCCTTGGTAATATCACCAGTCCCCGTACTCTCACCAGTACTTCCAGGGCACTCCTGTGCTTGAGAAATGGTTTTACCGGGGGCAGGCAAATAGTTTTCAATACACATCAAGGGACTGTAGCTCACTGTGTGTGTCAATGACACTTGTGCTTACTTTCTGCAATGGGTAAAGGGGTATGTATAGTAGGAGAAAGCCTCCTTCCCCCTCCCTCTTTACTCTCCAGGAGTCTGAGTGCATCCTGTCTCTTCCTCCAAAGATTTATTGACATTCGTTACATTAAAAAAGGGGTGGGTTCTTTAAAGTTTTTTTAATGAGCTTCTGAGATTATACCTGATGGGAGAAGTGATCAACACAGAGACGGAGAATTCACCCCAGGATTTCACTCATGTTTTCTGGCAGAGTGTTACCAGGAGCTCTGAGGATCCCCTGCTAGCACATCACTGGTTTTACGGCTGTCAGGTGGGAATCCCGGTCTGATTATTTGTCTGGGAGAATTTCAATTCCTCATTTCAAATTTCAAAAGGATGGGCAGCAATTTGTTTCATCACCTTTGTTCTTTCTTCTTCACAGCCACACGCTAAAACCAGAATGTTTTACTATCAGCTATTAGTAGTTGGCATAAGATTCTTCAACCCGCCTTTTCCTCTTCCGCTCTCTTTTGCTTTGTCTGACATTGTAGAGCTGACATAAACCAAGATAGCTCAGTGCCTCAAAGAAAAGTTAGATGTCACTGTCATGAGACACAGCTTGACTGCATATTAGCAAATACTCAAGCAGTTTGAAAATCTCCTAAGTCTGATCCTCTTTATGTTTTCTGGTGGTTTAACAAGTCAAGATTTAAAGAGAGAAATGAGCAATTAAAAAGAGGAGAGAACAAAAGCCACCATCATAAAAATCTGGTAATGACTTATCCTGAGGGCTGGATGCTAACTATTGCCTTTAGGATCCTGCACACAAGCTTTCATCTCTTCTCCCCTGTACGTTGCTGTGACCCTTCCTGGTATCCAGATGTTCCCTCTTCTTTCTTCACTAACTCATCACTTTCTGAGGCATTCACCTTTCAAGAGGCATTTTTTCAGTGTTGGTCCCTGCCTGCAGCTGATTTTTTTTTTTTTTGCTATGTTGTTAAAAAAAGCCATAAAAAAGTGTAGTTAAGAAAAATGTACTTTCCCTATTGAGAAAAAAAAAATAATCCAGGTTACATTATAATAATTACAGAATCCTAAGGGGATAATGGGAATAGTCAGTGTGGAAATAACCCAGGGGGAAAGGTGCTATTTAATCGTCTGTTGAAAAGTCTCAATGAGTAGAGCATTTAGCAAAAATAGTGATAAGCGTGTGAACAATTACGGCTATGCAGCTAATGTATTTGTGAAAGGTAAGATTTAACGTGGGATGGACAAGACAAGAGCTGTAAAGGTGACCTCTATTGTTTCACTGTATTATTGGTAAAGTCAAAGCTCCCCCAATTCGTTTGTAGGCTTCGAGTTTGCAAGGCAGGGACTTGTTTCTGTGCAGCCTTTGGCAGCTGACACACAGCAATGATTACCAGCTGGTTTAGAGGAAGAGTCCTTCCATCACTGTCTCCTCTTCTCACTTGTACACACACTCTTGTCCCAAGCTTGCCAGCCCTCTTCCTCTTTTGCAACCCGCAACTGCAGCATCTCTTGCTCTCCATGCTTCTGGATGCCTCCTTTGCTCGCTGGGCTTTGGCTGTCTGCCTACCCATTCCCTTCCCTCCAAGTCCTCCCCAAATGTAGGTGCTTCCACTGCTGTTCCCTTCTTGGACATACCTAGTTACCCCCGCCTGTTGGAGAGCAAGGGAGAAAAACCAATCGACGTTTTGGGCTCCTGTACCTCGCCTCAARTGTTGAAGTGACATAGACGTGAACATCACCCATGGGGAGTCCCAGGGAATACTGCACTCTGGAGCGCCTCCTTAAAGGGAGGGAAAAATGCCRTATAGAGGAGCTACTGTTGTTATTTCCAGTATTAAGAAATTACATTTAAAAAATAAAAATTGCTGAATTCATGAGTCAGAGGCTCTAAAAGTCAGGTAGTTAGAAAACTTTATTTGAACATCCAGCCATATCCCCTTCCCTTGCACAGACACATTTTACTTTAATGTTTGTCATATCCCTGCTTACAACTAATGCTGTATCATAYGCTTTTTAGAAAGCTTATTTTGATAATAGACAGCTAGATGATGGATAGGCAGACAGATAGACAGACAGACACAGATATAATAACCAAACAGCAAGATTTAGCTCTTCCTCTGGCAGGGCATGTTGCTTATTCAAAGCAAAGAACAATACTGTCAGGTTGCTGTCTAAGGCTGGCCTGGTCTGTTCATGCTTCAGGCTAGGTTTTACGTTAAGGTAAATCCTGACCATGAGAAATCCCTTGTTTACGGCACGCAGGCTTGGTGACACCCCTAGTAGTGTCTGTAAGGCTGGAGGGGTCACTGCCCAACTTTGGCTCCAGGACATCTGGCAAGTGTAGCCTTATCTCGATATTAGACCTATAGAAGGCTTTTTAGTTAATGAAGTATTAATGGCTGCTTTAAAGTGGAAGTTTAAAACTGGTGAGTGCTGGCATCAGTTGCACAAAGTCTGTTTTCTCAGAGAAAACATCTTCCCACACAAAAGACTMGAAGTAAAGACAATGGCTGATGAAGGCAATAAAAAGTTTACAGATACTACAGCAGAAAATAATTACACAACATATTGTTATATATTTTTAAAAAAGAGTTAATGATAGCTTGGGATGTTTCTGCTATTGATTCCATGATTTCTGCTTTAGCAATAAAATATTTTATCATAGAACTGTTGCATGACTTCATCACTTCACAGCAGCACTAATGAAAATAATCAATCTTTATATTGATAATATGTAATTGCATATAACCATCACTACCCATGTATAGAAGACAAAGAGCAGAGTCTAAAGGATTGGAATATTTTTTGCAACAAGGCCTTTTAGAGAGAAACGTGTGCAGGYCAAGTAGAGTTTTCAGCTCCAGATTCTGAAGGTGCTTGGTCGYATTACTCCGTGTTGCCATCATTTGGGTCCCACATTGAACAGTAATCCTTGGACTGAGCACATTGAATTAGAACTGCATGTTAGACTGAGTGGAGAAGTCAATTTTGATAGCAGCCATCATTCCCGGGGAAAAAAAAAACCACACAAAATGTGGCAAACATGTGTCACAGGTGTATTTGTAGAGAGGACAGAAGCATCAATAGTTGTGTGTCATTTTACATCCCCTACATCTCCACCATCTTCCTCTTTGAAGAACTTATCACTGTTTTTACTAGGGCTTTAACAAGGTGCTGTTAAAAATATAACAGCTCCCGTGGGAGCCTCCTTTGTAGGAAACCGGAGTACGAGGGCATAGCCAAGACGCATGTTGTGGCAGTGAGCTAGCTACGGCCAGAAATCCCTTGCAATCCATAACCTTCACTTTTGGGCTTTCAACACAGACATCAGATGGTGGTTAGAGCAATTGATTATCTGGCTCACCCTCCACCTCGTCACCTGTTTTTACAAGGATGGCTTGGAAAAGAGCTCAGCTCCCATAAACTTTTTAATGGAAACATACCACTTCACTGTAACCCCTTTTATTTCTTCAGCTGCTCCTGGTTGTTTCCCTGGCTATTCCCCCCACCCCGTCCCCTCAGCATCAGTAAATAGAAGAGGGCTGGTGTGGTTTTTCTTCACAAAGGCTGCACGTATGGGCTCTTCAGACTTGTTTGCAGGACAGAAGCCTGTGAACGAGGATAATCTGTTTTAAGGAGCCAGAACTCTCTGCTTAGATGAGACTTGTTCTGCACCTTGCCATATGGTCAAGTGCCATACATTACCTGCTTAGGACAGGGCCCTTTGCAAAACCAAGAAGTGTACGAAGGAAGCCATTTATAGCACACAAGGATAATAAGTGCAGTAGTCCTACAATAACGATGCAATCATAACTAGTCTCTCCTGGCACACATGTTCTTTAACTCTTCACAGAGCACTGATATATAAAAAGCAGATTGCACTCATTTTCTTCTTGCTGGAGAGGTGCAAGCCACAATCCCCTTGTCCGTGGAGCGAGAAACCTACATGGGCCGTGATGCTGCATTCAGGGTCGTGCGAGGTGCCCTGCAAGCCTYGCTGAGGGGAGGGATGAAATGGTGTTTGGGGGGCAGGAAGGATCCRTGGAGAAACGAGAGGGAAGAGATGGAAGGAAATGCAGCCATACCGCTGAGGTTATGGTGTGGTAACCAGTGGCTGGATCACGCAAGTACGCTGAAAGGAGCTGAACGCCTGAGGGAGGGCATGGATGAGAAAGCCGTGTCGCAATCCAGTGTGACCACCTGAGGCAGATACACCTAGMCAGTGAAAATGGCATGGAATAAAACAAAGTGCAGAAATCCTTTTCATAGACGAGGTTTGCAGCCCTGCCACCCTTCCCCTTGCTGGCATTTCCAGTGGGTAAGTGCTTATTAAGTGACAGTGGGGCTGGTCAGTCCAATTTTAAATGAACGCTGGAAAGTGGGCTTTTGGCAACTTATTAAAAATTTAAGTATAATTCCAAACCCTCGGGTTAGTTGATTTTAYAGTTAACAGTTCTCTGTTGGAATAGCAACACATGGTGTCTGTCAGCAAGCCAGCCACAATAGCCCTAGGCTGATTTTCCAAAAATAAAGTAGCAGTCTATATCTGTCAGGACTGTGCTGGTGCCGTGTTCTACACAGGCATTTCTTTAACCTGATAATTCACACAGCTGAAACATGTCTAAGAGTCAGCTGAAGTGTTCTTGCAATCTGAAAGAAAYTCTGTTCTCTTCCCCAGTGTGGCATAACTGGAGCAGCTTCTGGCAACAGGCTTTCAAAACAGTCCACAGGTTATGTMAGAAGAGCACTGAAAAGTCACAACTTACGAAAGTTAGACAGGTACATTAGGAAAAAAAAATAGAAGAGGGAAATTGGTCCATTTTAAAATGAAAAGATGGTTATAGGAAATTTTTTTTAAGGGAASTAAGATCAAGGAAACAATGTGCTTCAACAGATCACTGACCCTGATTGCAACAGACACCTAAATTTGTCCAAGTTCATGAATGATTTGGTATTTGACAGCTGGCACAAACATAGCCTGACTGGRTTTGTTTTCTGTATTTATAAAAAAGGTAGTAATGTCCCAACTGCGGTTTTTATTTGCAATTGCAGTTGTGTGTGTACAAGCACCCATACAAAAAYGCAAATAGGTTTACTGAAAATTAAGGAGGTTAAATTTTAGTTTTGTTTTAATATAGACTAAAATCAATTTTGCTGAAATATTTTAATGAAAAAGGCACACCACTCCAGAAAACCTAACAGATTTGGAGGCTAACAAGGGACCCACACACAAGCCCCTATGTTGACTGACTTGCAGTGACAACTTCTGCCTTCCTCTCCCTAATCTGATATCTTAACCAAATGGATAGGGAGTCAAGCTCTCTTTGGAAACTAGTTTTTGCAAGAGGAGATAACTTTACCTGGTAAGATTGGCAACTGGAGGAAGAGAAGGAACAAGAGTTCAGATGCAGATAAAGATGGGCTTAGCGTGGGTCCCAGGTGCATACCAAAGTGCTTGACTGTTCTGCAGTAATGGAGCATGCAATACTTTCCTCAATAATAAATGCTACCCTAACCATGAGAAGTGTTTGCAAAAGCAGCTTTCCTGACTCCAGCATTTACTCCATATAATTCTGTTATTTGGGTAAGCTTGCATTTTTTGTCCCTTCCTCCCAGTTAAAACTTGCCCAACTCATACATAAGTGTGTGCAGTATTTGAATATTTAAGAATGTGCATATCTTCTGCACATATTTCAACACACACACATGACTTCCAGTTACAGTAGGACTGATTGCTGGACTGGGTGATCTTCTTCGGAAAAAAGAAAGAGCAGAACTAAGTAGCATTTACTTTGCGAGTGCTTCCAGTTTTGTCAATTTGGAAGTCTTTTTAATCACTCATATGGTATGTCTATAGTACTTAMATTTCTGAGTATTACAAGGGCATCACAGGGAAGGATTAATTTATAGTTTCTTTTTTCTATTTACAACAGTAATGAATTCTGACAAAGTTACAGAGCTATTATAGTTTGAACATGGGAAATGACATGGAACATTCCCATTTCACTGCAAAAGTGATTGTTTAATACTCTGATTTTCCTTACAGAATGGAGATCCATAAGGATGCCACTGTCTGCATTTCAACTAAGAGAACATATGAAAAACCAAAACATGAGGCCATGGAATACAGCCCCTTTTTAGAAATGATGAAGTGACAGTTCAATTTGTCATTGCATTGAACGCAGCTGACCACTAAGGAAAATGGATCCTCTGTCTACAGTGGTCACGTTCTGAAATGAATCCTTTCACTGTATCACACTGTTAATAAGATTTATACATTCTGTGAAAAGCAAGGCATTCCCATCAAAAYTGATCAAATTTAATGTAACACAAGTTACAATTTTTGCCCATATTTGTGGTAATAAGATTCTGCTCTAGAACTTCACTTCTTGGATGGGACTTTKGTTTTCAGTTTCAACCCCAAATTCATTCATAGGCAGTCTATAYTTACTTATTTTTGTGCCACCACTACACGTCTTCACTCAGCTCTCATTTTGCTAGGCCAAAACAAGCTAAGCAGGTTAGGCTTTCTAACTATTGTTCTATTCATTCTGTCAGCTCTTTTTCTGCATCTATTCCTCATTTATTTCAGTACCTCTTTCCTCATCACAGACCATCAAAATTGCACACAGTRCCTCATCTGGAGTCTTCCCATATTGTCTAGAAGGCCATTAACAGTACTCTGGAAAATACTCTTAATTCAACAACACTTGATTTTCTAAGCAAAAGTTGCTTTTCTTCTCAACAACCCCTTATCTTACTGAGCCTAAGGTGCTGGGCTGTTGCCTCTCCCTTAAGTCAGGTCTGAGAGTCAGCAAGACTATTATTACTGCACAACAGTACAGATGGATATAATTGCAAATGGATTTATTGGATGAAAAAAAGAGGTACAAAACTGTATCTACAAGACAGGACAGAAGCAAAAAAAAAAAAGAAAAGGAAAGTGGGCACCAAATGTTTAAATGTTTCTTAAAATATTTAGGGAAGTGCTGAGTATTGTACTTATTGCTATATCACATAGAAGTTATGTATGTCATTGCCCAGTTTATGAGMGTAACTATCACATCTGTTGTGGCCATTATCCATCTTGCGTTCCAACAGAAGGGGTGTTTTTAGGTTCAGTCCAAAATTCCATAGGTTGTATTTGCTTTACTAAAGAGGATAGATAGTATTACTGCTCAATGATGTTTGCTGGAGGCACTTTAGGACCTCCAGGTACTTGAACCTGAGGTACTTGATCTAGTACCTCAAAAGCTAATAAAGATATAGAACATGGGCAAATATTTCAATTACATGGAATGGACAGAAAACAGTTTTTCACCCCTTTCCTTCTCCCTCACTACTGAATTAATCAATAGCGCTTGTCTTTATGCCATTGGCTCCATCGTGGAAAGGTCATGATTCGTTCACATGCATAAGTCATTTTAAGCACAAGCATAGTAACCTACACTGAGCAAAATTAATTGCACCCTGTGCTTGAAAGTACATGCTGAGAAGCAAGGGGTGAGTGTATTATGGAAACAGAAGAAATACATTAGGAGAGATGGTCTTAAATTTTGTACTTCACTGTGCAATACTGTATAATATAATAAATTTTATACTTACTTTGATGTCTACTTTACAGATAAGAATTGTTTGAGGAACTGGATAGCACCACTCGCTCCTCCAGATTGTTTTACTCTTCTTTGTCCCATTCATCACTAATGTGCATAACACAGGAATAAAGGATTAGTAGGGACCTCCTGGTCACAAAGCTGAATGCCAAACTATGTCAGCATCCCTGTAAAAATCTCTTTCATCAGATGTTCACGAACAAGTTTCTTCAGACAGAAGTCCTGTTTTAAATATTGGCTGGGCTACCCTGCCTTCACTGCAGTTATACTTTGCAGTATCACACCATCACTGATATGAAAATGCCATGTAACTACAGCAATAATGAGATGAAACTGCCATGATAATTTATTTTTGTATAAACTACTGATTCTTTGCAGGTTGACTAACACATCCAGGTACTTCGTACTTCGTTCCCAGTGAAAATTTCCCTATGGACACTATCCTTAGAGAGATTTTATACAAGGACGTTATCTATAGATCAGGAATATATTTGTGTGAAGTTTAAAATGCATTTGTTTCTTCTCTCCAATAAYGTCCTTTCATTTGACTTAAGTTATTTCATTTTCAATAAAATCTTTCTATCTCACAAATCCAGGCCTTTGCTCTTTTGCAGCAATGTTATATAATCCTTTCTTTCTATCAAATCTTTCAAGACATACTACGTAACAGCAACATTGAAACTTTAGTGAAGGATTTGGGTTTTTTTATATTTATAGACATCTCTACCRAGAATATCACCTGAGCACTTGATTGAATTGGAACAGGTGTTCAAGAATGGTACGAAGAAAGAAACCTTGGTTAAATGTGAATGTCTTTAATRATTGCTCATTGGAAGGGTGACTCTGATGGCACTGTGGGTAATATGTGAGAACCAGGCTATGCATCTAGCCAAAGAAATTCAGAGGGCCACATCTTTTGTAATGTGTACCTTTGCACGTGTGTGCATTAGGACAAGTCTGTATTGTTTCCAAAGTCCTCAAATTGGCATGGGAGAGTTCTTGGGCTATATTCAGAGGTATCCAATGTGTTCAAGAAAATCTGACACTGCTGCAAGGCTGTCAGGCACTTGCTGGTGACAGTTCATATGATGAGTTAAAAATGGAGAGGTAGATATGATACCAAGCCTCTTCCAGGCCAAATTAGGAAAGAAAAAAAAGAGAAACAATCGTGGCTGTAAAACAAGCATTAGTGGAACCATGTCAGGGGTTTACCTTGCGACTGTATTGAACTCCCAGTATGCCCAGTCATATCTCGGGGCACRGAGAGGAGAATAATCTGGTACAGAAAACAGAGAGAAAAGCCAAGTGTATGGAAAAGGAAAAAGAGAAAGATAGAAGTCCTTAGAATATTCAGACTCAAAACTCCTCTGGCATTTCATCTGCACCTTTTTCCCCCATTTAAGCTGATAATTGCCCAGAATGGCAAGGAAACCTCTGAAAGCACTGCACTGCTTCCAGCAGATTCCAAATTTCAACAGGAACTATGACTACGTACTGTAATGTTGTTTCCAGGGAGAAAGTACCCTGACATTCAGCCATATATCCTGCTCTTTAGCGGGCAGGCATGATTTATCAGAGTTCTGGCAGAGCTCTCACTTTGAAGTATTTGTCTTGCACATTCATGTCAAGCTCACTATGTCATACGCACATGCCTCTTATCTTATGTGCCAGAAATATCCCTTGGAAATATCACAAGAGAGCCGAATGAGAACTAACTGATTTTCTGGTCCACAGTGGACAGTTTGAAGCTGCAAATGATCCAGCACATGTCAAGCAATTTAGCTATGCAGGACAGGAGTGAGCATGTTCTAAAGCTGCTTAGCATATCCAGTAACAGCACTTAAGTCTATTGGGTTCTGTCTGGTAATGGTAATACAGGAATCATAGTGCACTAATTACGCCTGACACTGCTGGCTCCTTGAAAATGTCTTTTTAATTAGAAAATGTGGAAAAAGGTCTAAAGCACCTAGGTTAAACTACAAGTGCAAATATGAGATGTACAGATACAGACGATTTGGTTAAGGGTTAGATGAAATAACACAACTGTCATCCACAATGAATGTTTTCRGTCTTTCAAATGTTGTGCAAGGAATATGTATATCCATTTTCACTTCTCTTTATTGAGTTGCTTCGCCTCTCTGCTGTTATTCTCAAGCAAGGAGAAGCATTAGTGTGACAACACAGGACATTTCCACAATGATGTTCAAAGGTTTCAGAGGCTTTTGCTATTTTTCTAGAGATGGTAGRAACATCCATTTACCTCAGGACAGTGCAACCTTCAGACCCAACACTTAAAAACGCACTGGGACTGCTGTGATAACTCACACAACTGAGTTTGGGATGTAGATAACCAAACACGCTTATGTCAAGGAATGAAATCTTGGCCTTACTGGAGTTAACACAGACATTGATCTCAACGTTACTGTGATTTTAACAGTCATTTTAGAAATGTCAGGCATGGCTCATGAGCCTAATTGATGGAAACATTTTCATTAATGTCAAATTTAAAAATGGCATTTTTACCTCAAGCACATCACTTGCTTCTATACTGATCCCAGGTGCAGGTTTTTACAACACGGTATAGGACATACTACACTTTGATTTTTCCGCACACAGCTCTGATAGTGGGATCCTYGATAGCTGGAGTTATTGCTAGGATGTGGAACAGCATTAAGGAGCTCTAGCTTTGTGCCTGCACAGCTATTCTATTAACAATACTGAGCTGTGCAACAGTAATTTCAAATAGTTAACTGGGAAAACAAAAAACACTTTTATGTGATTAAGACTTCTGCTTGAGTACCCAGCATTTCTGCAGTGCATTTACAGCAGCTTAGGGAAACCAAACTAAAACCAGCTTTTCTACTGCATCTACATTTCCTTCCACTATTGCCATAGAGGTCCTACAAAAACAGCTGCAAGTCAAGTACTCAGATTGGAGAGCAATGTAAATTCTTCTTCTTCTTCTAGTCTCCATCATGTGCTTTGCTATCAAACAATGCCAAAGCCAGAATATAAATAAGGCTAGAAAATATCTATATAAAATATACACACATATGTATACACATGCTGTATACATTAGCCCAGGTGCATATAGCACACTGAACTGCTAAAGACACTCTCTTCATGGGCTTCACAGGAACAGAGACCCTGTTATGAACTACTCCCCTCCGTTTTTTTCCCCATACACTCGGGCTATTGTAACATCCTCTGTCCCAGCMGTGCTTCCTTTCTCTTGACCTTTTACCCTCTGCTTCAGCCCTTCTATGAATGGCAGTGAAACAAAAGGGGATAAAAATCAAGAGAAAAGTAATTAACAAGACGACGACTGTTTCAGCCCCTCAGAGGTATCCTTACAGACTGACTCTCTGAGATCATCACTGCAACAGAAGATACCAGTGTCAGGGACAAA
This sequence comes from Oceanodroma leucorhoa, assembly GCA_030449065.1. NCBI lineage: Eukaryota > Metazoa > Chordata > Aves > Procellariiformes > Oceanodroma > Oceanodroma leucorhoa. The sequence continues at coordinate 10,850,416 of JASVER010000026.1, read as the reverse complement.
CAGGAATGGGCAGAACTGAGAAAAAAAACCAGATAAGCTAGAGACTGCCTCAGTTATTTTTGAGCCTCATTTTTTTAGAAGAATATAACATCAGTGAAATTAAGAGATATGCAATTTAGGCTGGCATTATGTTTTTAAGCTATAGCTGTTCAAGTGGACTGTGTGGTTATAACTGTATTTCAGCTTCTTGAAATCTTATGYCATGTGTGTTTGGACAGTATCAAAAGAGTAATATTGGGAGAAAAACAGAATAACTGTTAATACTCAGTTATTCAATACAGTATTGCCAAATTACGTGAAAAGATGCTGTAGATAGACCATTGAATGTTAAACAGCTACCCAGCCTTACCTATTTCATCTAGCTGTACCTTGAGTAATACAAGATCTAATACAGATCGGGGAATTTCAAATGCATGCCCCAAGCATRCACATATATTACAGCAGTAAAACGCAATAGTGAACCTGTTCCTTAGGCATTACTAATAGGATTTGGATAATCACAGGAAAAGCCCTTGGTGCTGAAATGATATTCTTTTTGTTGACAACACGTTACGTAATGGGACTATGTGAAGCTGAAAAGAAAACACACCGTTTGACGTGAATATTACAGTAGAAAAAATGGCAACTTCAGTGAGGTTTCCCTGCGAGTTAATAATTTGTTTTACTTTATTCCCCCTTTGCTCATCTCCAGGAATATTTTCAAATAAAAATCACATGCTCATGCCTTCTAGCTGGAGTTAAGTACTAAGATAGCAGGTTTTAAAATGCCCGTTGTGGGGATTAAAAGACCTCCTACCAGGAAGCCATGCCTGGTGCACACTTCACACGGGGRCCACGGGGTGGCCCTGCTCTGAGAATGCTTCTTCTCACTTGTTTTCTTCATCACAAAATCCATCAGTGACATTTCACGTGTCCTTTGCTGCTGGAAGCTGTYCCATCCTGGCCCTTGGCCAATGAGGTAAAATTATATATTCCATACAATTACTGAATATTGCATTTCTGTTTCCARCATCTATTAATACAATTGCTTCTGCCTGCTGAGGAAAGATGGACCAAGTTAGGTAAAGAGAGGCTGCAGCCAAAGTTGAACCGTTAATTATTAATTGGGAAATGTGAAAGAGAGATGCCTCACAGGGGGAGGCTGTCCCKTGGCTGTCCAACATGCCCTTCTCCCAGTCATCCCCAAGCTTCTCCTTACGTRCAGTCTGAGTCATTCTTCCATGCAATGGCATGGAAGGAAAAGCATATTCTCCAGCTTTTCCCCCTTGTTCCTGGTTTCTGTCTTTTGCCAGTCAGCACACAGTCCAAGGAAAGGATGAGAGAAAAGAGGGCATGCGTAGAAGTCGTGCCAGACTACTGTGCCATGAGCAGTTATTGGTTACACACTACAAACTTTTACTTTCCTGCTTGCCAGCTACATGGTACCAACACTCCCTGACAGCCACAGAAGGTAGGTGCCTGCTGCTGGTGCACAACCAAAGGAAAAAGGAGGTTGCAAGACTCCTTGAGCTATTACATGGCCATTTTCCTAACCAATCTTTGGCTACTGGAGCTCTGTACCCTCTCATACTGAATGTCATGTGATGGGGATAGAGGCRGGGGGATGATTCCTTATTTCTACGATTTGTAAAAAGATAAATGTTTATCTCAGTTTTGGCACTGGAAGGAAGAGCAGAGGAGGGTTTTAAAGGCACTTTGCATGTAAGTACTCATGAAAGAATACTGTTATTCGCACACAGCAGGTGGTAAGCAGCAGAAACAGAGACATAACAATTTAGCAATGCAAAATGAGCTCCAGGCATCTGGTACTTGTACCTTTTTTTCCTTTTAAAACCCCTCACAACACTGAATTGCACGGGGTCAATCTGACCTGTTCTTGACGGTGTTCGCAGTGGTAGGAAGTCTGTATGAGTCACACTTTCAATCAGGAGAACATTTTAGATTATTCAGGTATGGAGAGGAAAATGCACAACAACAAACTGTTTATTTGCATCCATTTTATGACCCCAGAGGGCTCTGGTTTTCATGATTTGTACTGAAGTTAGTGTGCTTTAAAATGATTTATCCAAAAGATGTGTTTTCATCCTGCAGCCCGCAAGCCAAATTTATTTAGTTCCATTATSTGTGACCTATCTTTCTGCCTTTCTTTTAAGATATATAAAATTATGGATCTGTGGAAGCATGTGATTCAGAGGAGCAATACAACATGCCAAATRTTTGAAATTCAAAGACACTGGCAGTTCCCTGGGGCAGGTACTTCAGCATCATGACAGYCAGGACCCTCTGTAATCAAAGTGGTGGCTCTGGACGAAGTAGATGGCTCGGACTCAGCTTCCCAGAGCTTTTGTCAACTGATCCCTCATGCAGCATCTAAAAGCCTATGCTCTGTACCTGGCGCTCCTGCGGAAAGGGTGGAGAGAGGTCCTGTGCACACCTTCCTCTACTGCCTGGAGATGGGCTTTAGCCAGGAGGCCCTGTGCCAGCACAGCCCCTTTCCTGGCGAAGTGTTGCAGCTCTGTCGCGGGAGCCACACTGCAAGGGCTCAGGAGTCACGGGCTGACCGTTCCCGTCTTATGGCTAACCTTGGCACGGCACCGTGGAAGAGGCTCATTAGCCACGCACCATCCCAACGGCTGCTGGGCTGTGACCGCCAACTGGGAGCACCGACAAAGCAGCCCGGGTCCCCAGTAAGTCTGCTCTGTCCATCTTCGGGAACGTGGTGTACGTAGTGATTTGGTCAAAATTTGGGATCTGAATCCTGAACCCTTCCTCAGGTTGTATTATTTGTATATGTATTCTTTGTTCATATGACTTAAGTGTGCAGGCCCCCTGCAGTAAGTAAATGCCTTAGGATTCAGCCGAAAAAGTTTTGGTGACAAGTGGATGTAAAATAACTGCACGTGCCTATAGAAAAAAATCTATCTGTCTATAAACCACCTTTTAGTTAACAATACAAACAATATTAAAAAAATGAAAAAAAAAAATGTTTAACTCTCTCCACTAGTTCTACTGCTTGCAATTAATATAATCCATAAATGCCAAGGGATTGTCCATTCCAACCGTATTATATGTTTCAATTGTTAGAACAAGAAAATGTATCACTTTTCTGCCACGCGTTAAATTTAATAATAGTTACCATGTTGGAAAGAATAATGGGAAAAACCTTTCCTTGCGTTATCAGAGGGAGAGAGCTAATATCTGCCAGCAAATCCCATTATGATTATTATATATGACTCTAGATTGCACAGATATTACTAAATAAGGCTTCAGGCAACCATACATGAATTTTTGTAAATTGTGATCAGGCCTCAGTGCAGTGGCCGCCAGGTAATGGATTAACGAGCTGTCAGTATTAAATTCATTCATTTCTCCTTATCGTTTACAGAGCAGGTGGCCTCTAACTCCACCAGTCTGCACACACAGCTCTGAAAGRCTCGTAGCCTTTTGCAGAGAAATGGAAGGAGCAGCAGCAGATTTCATTTATCAGGAATAACATTTTGTGCATGACCTTTCATCTCCAGCACCTARGCAGACTCAATCTGCTGATGCTATTGACCCTGCACATTTTCYGCAGACTGGGGTGGAATGATGATAAATATACTGAAATAGGATAGACTTGCTGTAACTTGAAATTAAGCGAGGCCTTGAAAGAAAAACCTTCAAAGSCTTAAAAATGTGTGCATGTATGCATATATTTGTTCAAAGAAAGCACATAGTGATTGACTGGACTGTGTTCTGCAGATATGCACATATATTGGTTTCAGTGGAATTGTAAGGTGTGTAAGTCAGTGCAAAATTTGCCTTACCCTTCTCCAAAGTAAAGTCAGTCCTGGCTGCCTCTGTCACATAAGCAGTGTAAATTCAGATGCAATTAAAATACGAGAATTAATTTGACTGATTTATTAAAAAAAAAGTAAAACTAAAAATGCTGGAAAGGTTTCACAATTATTTAAAAATAAGAGGGATAACCCCTACTCTAGTAAGGATATATTGGCCCTTTTTCTCCCCCTCTTTTCACTGTACTAAAGCCAATAGAATATTTGGCTTGGAAAAATGAAAAGGGTGGGAAAGAGTTCCATTTTGACCTTTAACTCCACAGCTCGTCTGATTGAATCTCCATATGCCGAAAAAATGAAGGTGAGCGGGCGAGCAAGAGAGTTTCCTTTCACTAGTCAGGGCCTCACTGGGGCTACATTTCCTATCATCTCACTTGTTTACATAGCATGTTTGTAAAAATTACTGCAGCTCCCCATCTATTACTGCAGTATTCCCATTACAARCTAAAAGAGGACTGGAGAACTCGCTGGGGAATGAATTGTGATCACTCAACAAAGTGAAATGTCCACCCGCTCCGTACTGGTGGGCAGCTTTTCCACAGGTGAACGTAAAAAGGAGATTTGTTGAAAGAGTTTAGTAACGCTTCTCATCTTCTCTTACTATGGCAGCAAGTGTTGSCAAGGAGTGCTTTCACCAAGAAGCTGAATTACAGTCATCGTGAAGAATGAAGCTGTGCTRTTGTCAGCAAGGTTACTGATGGCATAATACAATGCCGGGCACAATGCAAATTTTGAAAGACAGGATAGATCTGCCATCAAAGGAAGCTTTTCCTTGTCCGGACAGGGTTTTTCCCCTCGCTTTTTATGAGAAGATTTTTTTAATTTAAAAAAAAAAAAAAAAAAAAAAAAAAACCACAACAGATAAAGGAATTCTTAAAGTAGCCATAAGAAAAATCCTGAAAACACTTGTCATCTTTTGGGCGGTAACTTGAAGGTATCAATTAGGGTGAGTATCTCCAAAAAAACAGCAGCCAAATCCTTCCTCAAGGAACTGTGTATGCTTACATTTCTGAGACCTAGACGTGCACTAAAAACACCTCTATTTTCATTCCTGAAGCACTACCGCTCTGAACAGTACTCAGCAAGAATTCAGAAATGCTGTACTTGAGCAGTGTGGCATTTAGAAGGCAGGTATCATGTAGGACCATTTCATTAAAAGCAGATTGCATCAGGACCCAAACAGAAAGATAGTTTATCCTGGAATGACTGAAAATTGGTATGTGTGMTCTGTTTTGCAATCGGCTTCTCCAAAGAATGTGGCCCAACAAGACCTTAAAATTGTACCCCAAAAGGGTATTCAGACACCCACGTTGCTCAGATAAATGTGAAGTCAGCTGATGTCCATTCCTAATTCTCAGGCAGTGACACCACAGAGAAGTCCACTTTTACAATTTTTTGAAAGGAAATAATTTCTTCTTTTATACTTCCACGTGGATGAACATACTCACATGGATCCTCACCTTGCTCCACTTATACATAATTTAAATTATATGTAAGTTCAAATGGTATTAAAAATAAAAAGGACAGCTACTGGTTTTAGAAAGTTACTTACGGTAGACAATAAACTCATTTTCAGCCTTTTGGCATGCACATGTCCTTTTTTCCTGAAAACATGAAAATTATGCTTTCATAGGACAAATCACCCAATTGTTTCCCCGATGGATCAGAAAGTAGATGTTTCTCTCATAAAAAAAAAAAAATAGTACTTGAAATGGCACACACTCAGACATAGTTATTTCTTTTTGCCTTTTTCCTTCTCTTCTTCCTCATTATTCCATCAGGTTAATGTTTTCCATGTGAAATTTTAAGGAAGTTGAAAAAAGAAACTGGTGAGATTAGCCTGCTTTTATCTGACTTGAGACCTATTGTTTATAATACTTTATGCGTAAACAATTATATATATAATATATTTTTAAAAAAACAGTTTTCCCATCACTTTTTTTTTACTTCCATGGGCAGCACTGACCTTTGTCCCCTGCTTCTAAAAAGAAATGTTTGCTCCAAAAATATGCTAACCATCCAGTGTTTTGTTTGCACTCTATTCAGGAGCTTGCATAAATATTCAAGATATACAGAGAAAGAAGGGAGCAAAATGCCTGATAGTCTGCTTCACGTTACTGGGATTCCTTGCGGGACTGAAACAAACCCTTAGCCACGCTTCTTTCACACACTTTTATGGACAACTCTTGGCAAGCCATGTGAATCCTGGAGGCTGGATCTTTTCTCGTTCCATCTGCCCTCTTTCAGTAKATGGGTTTTCCTTATTGTATACCACCTACCTACGCAGTGCACTGCCCTTCAGCGTAGCTTACACCGCGGACCGCACGCCAGCCTGCTCTTATTCCGGGTCCTCCCTCGCCCCGCTCCTCTCTGCCGCCCGCCAGCCYGCCTGCAGCATCCGCCCGCTCCCCTGGCTCCGTAGGCTCTGCCTGCCTCTTTTCTGTTACTGGCCTCTTTGTTGTACCTCCCCGACTACCTACTCCTTCCCAAACCTTATATATGAAGGGGTAGTGTATGTAAAATGCTTTCCGTTTGCCAGCTCAATGGTGCTATGCAAGTGAGAACACTTATTCCACTGCTTATCAGATTTATGAATAATTAGATAAATAAGACTTTCTCCAGGCGTGTGTGCTTCAGTGTGTGCAGGAATGCTAATTGCAAGGTGGGGGAGATAAAGACTCAGTACTTTGAGCAACCAAGCAGATACCGAGGAGGGAAGCCAACCTCTTTGAGCCGACGACCCTCACATCTCACTGCTGACGGGGACCCACAAGTCACAGCACGTAACAAATTACCTGTATTTTGGAACTGTTCACATCAGTCAACACACTCAAGTTTTCTCTTGGTTTTCTACAGAAACAAAGCCTACRCAGTCACACTCTCTCTGTTTCTACCCACAAGCATCTAACAGCTGCTTTGGCATTGGGTTTTGATAATGGTTTATCGCCTTTCACGTGCTACCAGCTATCAGCCAGGACTCAGGCTAACAGTTCTGCAAAATGGGGATAGTGCATGRGTTTAAATTCACATAAGGTAACCCACTCCCAGGCACTGTGAATGCAGAAACAGAAGAGACTCAGTACATGTCAGGAAGAAGYCCACTGAAGTTTGTGGGAATCTCTTTGTTATCTTAATAGCCCTTTGTATCAGCCCTGTGAGAAGTTCTTCTACCACAAGTCTCTATCTGTTCTCCCGTTTGCAACATGCCCTAGTCCAAAAGAGTACCAAAGCYGAGATCTTCAAAGGATACAAAGGGACTTAAGAACATAAATGTACCTGCAGGCTGATGGCACTTTCCTGCATCAGAAAAAATAGCTTGAGAGCTATTTTTAAAAATCCCTGTGCAACTGCTCTGAGAGGTCTTTCCTTAATTGTATGCCTTTGCTTTTGGTTCCCTTTTGGACTGTAAATCAGAAGGAGCCAATTTTCTGCTCATATAACAGCTTGCAGAAAACTAATTCAGCCTAAACTATACCCAAAATTGAGACACAATTCAAGACGGAATTTAAATACTATTATAAAAATAATAGGGATCAATAGTCTATCACTAACATTTAAAAGCATTAGCTTTATCACACTTTGAATATAGAAAATCTTCCAGAATTAGTTAATACTAGTATATTTTTCTTACACTCAGCCAGAAGTACCTATCTCCTCTCTAGATACTTTTTCTCAGAAAGCAATTGACAATTTGTAATACTTACTGAACTTAAAAAGTTAATTGCTATCTAACTGAAATAGCTTATTGTACAAGTACTGGGACTATGCCTATCTGCCAGCTGAATACACTAAAGCATTCCATTTAAGCAATTTAAATTAAAATATCTTTTTATAAAGTTGTTTTGATTGTGATTGCATATTGAGATTTTAAATAATTTTGACTTAATTTCAAGGGAGATGGATTCATTTTGTATATTATCAAATTGTAACAATTTCTGTGTGATTAACATTTAATTTATGTCTACACTCCTTCCCTATAGCCTAGTAGTACTATACTTTTTAAAAAAAGCTGAGTGTTCTGTGCAATGCACTGTGGAGATGAAGCAGCAAAAAGCACAATGAAGAAAACCTACATCTAGAGCTCTACGAGCAACCCCCAGTAGAATGCAACTATCACGTTTCATCATACAGCCAAAAAGACAGCTCTATAATGGTAAGAAGACTTTGCAATAGAGACAATTAAAAATACCAATGTGTGTTCTATAGCGTAATATAGCCACTTGCTGTCCAAACCCAAGACTACTAGAAGACAGCTCTAGATTAGCCTTCAGCCCAAACTTTCTTTCTTCAGGAGACAGTAATACAGATATAATGGATGTAGCACTATACTCTGCAGCACAGATGGGTTCTTTCTCCTTCATCCTTCTTCAGCGTCTACTTCAAGACTCACACACCCATTTTGAGAAATGGCAGTACACGCTCCGCTGCAAATGTGTGGAAGGTGGTATTTTGGTAGGTGGTATTTTTTTGGGAGGGAGAGGGTATGCAAAATAGTTGAATTATCAAAAAAGTGAATACTCTACATTGACTTTGGTGAATGGCTCTAGCCCAATTCAATAAAGCAGGAAAAATAAATGTCAAGAGCAGAAAGACAAAGACATTTTTTAAATTAACCTTCCTGATTTTTCAGCTAAGTTCACTGGGGGACAGATTTTCTARTCCTTAAGCAGCATTTGGGGTGAATTACCTGGAAATAGTCCAGTTCAAATAACTTGGATTGCTTAAGGAAYGATGCGAGAAAATATATGTCTCTGAATATGCTTTCAAAGTTAAAGGACTACTCTAAATTCCCTGAGCTGTTAGCAAACCAGTGAAGAACAAGTATGGACTAAGAATTTAGCTTTTGACTTACATTGAATTTCACCCAGGCAAATATTTCATAGTGTACACAGTAACAGTTGTGGTCAGTGCCACTTTAAACTGAAGTGTCCTAGGTAATTGCACAACTCCCCATATCTTTTCTGAAGGAAATGCCTTAGCAGCAATCTGATTGAGCTCATCGGAAACAAGTACCAAGCAGGAATTTACATCCTGTCTTTGTCTCAGGACTCGCTCTTGAGTTTACAGATTTGTTTTCCCTGCTAAGGTTTATAAATGAATCCATGGATGGTTTGTCAATGCGCACCRTGTATTATTTTTTCCCATTGTGAGCTCTTTCCTTTGGAAAGCTGATGTGAAATATTCCTACTGGTAGTCCTTTTGTTCAGTTAATATGCTGTAAATCAAAATATATACACAAATATATACACAAAATAGGAAAAAAATAGGAAAAAAAAATCTATAAAGTAACAGCACCAGTACAGCAGCTGAAGCCATTTAGAAAATGACAGTCTTTATAATGACGCAGTAAAAGCAGGAACAACATAATCCAAAGGGCAGATTGTTTTCAAAAAACTGCACATGCAAATTACAGCAACCATATTTAAAGTATATTCATTCAGAAAACTACAAGATAGTTTTTTGGGTTGTTTTTTTTTTTTTAATGAAGGAAATTATGTCATCAATAAGCAAGGTATAGAAGAGCTAGCTTTAAGGACGTTATTTGAGAAGAAGATTTTTAAGTTTTGAATATCAAAGTCAGGAATATCAAGGAATATCCTGGCAAGCTTACCACGAATAAAACGAGATTGGCTTGCTGTGAAATTAGATACTTTATCTGAGCTTCTCTCAAGTGCACAAGGTTAAACTAACTGTCACTTATATAGTTTTGAACAGATTTTCTTTCCCAGGGAAAGTATAGAGAGCATAGGCAGTCGYGGGTCCCCTCCCAGTCAAGGTGGGAAACACTCCAGGAACAGGCTGCAACAGGCAGTGCTGGAGCATTTATTGAAGGTGGCCCATCAGTCAYCTCAATTCCAACTTCTCTGTTTAATTGCTCGATCAGCTGACGGACCTCTGTAAATCTAACCCCAGTGGAGGCACAGCATTTCTGCTCAGGGCACAGACAGAGCTAAAGAGGAGCTAAGGACGGCTGAGGACTYGWCCTGTCCCTTAACTGTACATGGGTAACATCATGTTGTATTGGGTGTTGGTCTGGGGTTTTTTTATTATTTTGCTACAGTTGTGTTTTCTTATTATTTCCATAGTAAAAGTGTAGCAGAGTGCTGCAATATACAGAGTTGGAAATATCTAGATTTTTTTCTTCTTCCAGTGTATAGGACATACCAGATAAGCTCACCTAGCTTTTTGTTACTAATTTTTAAACTGAGAAGGACTGAAACTAGAGACTTGCATCTGAACCTCTTTGAATCTTCTGGAGAAAGAAGTCTTGATTTTCACYCTTGGATAAATGTTTTCTCCACCAGTTTTTGCAGTTCTACATCTGCCAAATGTGCTAGATCTTCATCAGATCTACATTTACACCCTACTCCCTTCTCTGTTATAAGCTCAGCTTCTTCAGATGTTTCTTTATTAAAATATAAGAATAAAATTTCCCTCAGAACATTGTGCAATTTCTACCAAAGAAGAAGGAAAGAATAACTGCAGAACTCCATTACAAAAACAGGCAGCCTGCTTCCCTTAGTCCAGGCTGCAGAACCTCAGATGGAAAAATAGCAGGAAAGCAGAAGAAACCTATTTTAACGTTAACACACATCTTTAAACACAAGGTCTATCTCACCAGCCTCAAGCTTTGATTTGCACCTAAAAAGGCAAATCCCAAGGATAAAACCCTTCAGCCTTCTTACCTTCAAACAAATTTTACTTTAAAAAGCCTGTCTAGTGATCCTAACCAGCTAACAATGTTCACCATTCTTTTAATTGACTTTGGGACACTTTCCAATAAAATTCTAATTGCTTAAATGGCTGTGCATCAAAAACAAAAGGTTAATTTAACTTATTTCAGTGAACAAGCCTCACCTGAGACTTTTGAGTTTGTCTAAATGTAGAAACTTCAATCAACGTGGGCTGGGAAAAGGAAAATCCACTACTGGAAAATGAAGCTAATGACCTTCACACTGCACAAAAAAAAAAAGTACAAAAAGAATTGGTTGCAAAAGGCCAAATCCTGAGGGCCTTTAAGCATCCACAGTGTTGCTAAATTGGYTGAAGATGCTGGCACTTGGCAGCTCCAAGAATTTGCATCTAACAGAAAATCTACCTGTTCTCATTTTGCATTTAACCACATAAAATACTGTCATATTCTGCATTTCTGTGCTCCATGGTTTTGCTGTCCCTGCTACAGTGAGGATCTTAKTCCAACTCTAGGTCTTCTAGATGGCTCCATATTCAAAACGGACAGAAGAACCTATAGAGCATTTGKTTTTTGTTTAGCATCTAGCATTTGTTGTATCTACAGAAATTACATCCCTGAAACGTCTTAATAAATAACAAATGGAAAAAAATATTTTAACTGAATTAATTATCTTCATTCCTCCACCTGTTTTGCATTAACACATGAAGTACTGTAGAGCTCCTTACAAGGCTGCAACACTTAAGCTTTGCAACCTGCAAGGCTGTTATGCATAACAGAGTTTAGTGTTTCACGTGACAAGCTTTTGCCTTGATTTCCAAATCCTTTATAAGGCTGTCTGAATTACTCCACAGACAGGACACCTGAAGGTATACTAGATATGTAGGAGGTCACCCTTATCATTCACTTCAGGGACCACTTAAAGGTCTCTGAAGAACTTGCAGTTAGACAGACTCTCAGAAAAGAGCTGAGAGTACAGATATCTGGGCCAGTACAGCAAGAAATTAAGCAGAAAAAATTCCACATCTTCTTCCATTAAAGACAACAGAAAAATCSTACACCACTACTCCATGCAGGTTTTTTGAGAAGGTAGTATTACATTACCAGCCATTCTTGAACAATGATGTTCATCTCATAATTGTGCATTAATCTTATCACTTACCACTTTCATTTCTGGCATTTATTCTCTTATTTATGAAGGCAGTGTGCTACCCCTCACTTTTGTATAGTCACAGAGATTAAAACCTTATGTAAAGAATYTGGGTCAAAATTAATGCTTTCTTCCTATCTGTGCCTTTTCTYGACGCACCGTGAGGACAGTTGCCTGAAGGACTTACCCTCCAAATAAAATATTTTTACAGTCCCAACCCCAAAAACTTTTGAAGTTAATATATACTTTTTTCCCTCTAGTTACACATTCTAAGTTTTCCAGAAATCCCTCTAATACAAATGTATGTGTTTGTGTGTGTACATGCACACCCTTTATTGTCTTGGGAAGGAAGCAAGGACAAAGAAGACTTAGTAGCAAATCATTTAGATAAGAGCTAAAAATCCATAAAAGACTGAAAAGCTATCTTGCCGTTGTGTTCTTTTCTCCTCCTCAAAACATTGCTATTCCAGAGAGTGCAAGAAGAGGAGCTTTGGGAAATGAAGCCCTTCCTACAACCGCAGRACAGGATCAGAATGGGTTATCAGTGTCATCAACATACATCTCAGTCCTGCCCTTTCATCCTTGTGTGATGAGTTCAGCCCCCTGTGACTTCCCTAACTCACTGCCAGCTAGGTGAGCCAAAGTAGCAAGAATTAACATAACACACCCATCTGTCCCTTACAAATGGGGATGAAATGCAAACATGCCTGTTTCAGGCAGGCCAAAGAGCAGCTATCAGGTTATCATCAMCTTCAGCCTCTGAAGACCAGGCTCAAGAGCAGTGGAAGGTCTCCTGTTGACAAGCCCCCTCAAATAATCCGTGCTGGAAAAAGCAGCAAAGAAGCTGAGGTCTAATAAGCTGACTGTAATTAACTGCATTACGTGAAAGGACTGAGGAGTGGAGGGGGAAAAGGAGGAGAAATGAAGCAAGAAGTCTGTCACCTGGGCGAAGGTGCCCAAATGGCAGCATGCTGGGATCTACCTGGCGGTAGATGCACACATGGAACCTCTGGAGTGAAGGCAGCTCCGAGAGCCTGCCCTTACTGCCCAGGGAGCCTGCGAGGCTTTCTGCCTGAGTATCTCCTAAAGGTAACCTTCAGGATACGCCCCAGCTGGTGAGCCCGTAATTAGAGTAAGGGCTAATCACCATGGTGGTGGCCCCAAGCTGGCAGACACGGGTGACCGGGCTGGGTCCGACAGGAATCAAGGTCAGCCTCCAAGRCAGCATGGAAAAACGCAGGTGCAAGGGAAAATGTCCCGTCTCTAGGCGAGGCGGCCACGCACGCTCGCCCCTGCCCTCCTCACCTCTGGCCGTGCCACCTGCACCGGCATTGCCCAGCTTTGCCCCTGCTTCCCCGGGGGAGGGGGGGGGAATATATCAAGTTTCCCAATTTTCAAAACACTGTTATAACAATGAGCTGTTGCTGCACCTGCTTCCTTAGCACTGCGCGAGCGGCCGCAGCTCACCTCCCGCTGCAGAGGCGAGCCTGGCCTGCGATGATTAACTCCAGGAGAACACAATAGTCAACATCTGAACGGCCTGTGTGCCAAGGAGCGGAGCGTGTTTTCCTTGTTTATCTTGCACAGCAAGTTTTTAGCACSGCTTTTTCACAAAGGCCATGCCTACTCCAAATTCCCAGACGGTGAGTCAGCTGCGGTCCCCGGTGAACCTGCGGAGCCACGTGATGGAGGGTGAGGAAACTTCACCTCCATGGAGGGGTCAGGCAGGCTTGCCACGGGAGCACATCCTGATTTTAAAAAACAAACCTGTTTCCTACCGCCATGCTCTGGCCTCAGTCGGCGAGTAAACAACTGGCAGAGGCTGGCGTTCAGCGCTAGCCGTGCTTCTCCTGCTCCCTCCCTATCAAGCCTSAGGGCTGCAGCAGCAAAGCGTCTGCTTTTCACCAACGCTTGGCATTTTATCCTTGTGGTATAGAAGCATGATTACCCTATTTTTTATCAAGACTGAGTAATATATGTACATTACAGGGCTGTTATCTTAATTCCTAAGCCACCCAAGCTCTCAGTCTGAAGTACAGGGTGTGGATGTGCTGTCTCCAGCAAAACCCAACAACAAGAACAGGCCTTTGAGGTCATGGGCAGCCAGTTGGAAATTAGAACAGCCCCAGGCTAAGGAAATTCAGAGGCAGCAGAAAGTTTCAGCTAAGCAAGAAAAAAGTCCAACACTCTGCCAGCCACAGCCACACAAAATGCAGAGGGTGTGCTACTAGGACATTCGTGTCCCACAGCATTTGCCATCTCAGTGAGTGGCTTGTTAGAAGTAAAAAGTATGAAGGTGATGATATTTTGCACCATCTTCCCACTTTTGTAGCATATATCAATGACATATGCAATTCGTTTTTGTTAGAACATTATGGATAAYATTCTGTAAGGGAATCACATTGTGCTGTGAAGTGGGGAGCAGTTGTCATGAAAAGGGGATTTAATATCACTGCTAAAGATGGCCCCAAAGTGCCTAGAATAACTTTTGCAAGGTAGATCAGAAAGTGTGACTGGTTGTTTTTCTGGTTATGCTGTAGAGGGCTTTTGCTCTATCCTTCAGCCTGGGTATGTGTTATCTTCATCCCACTGCTGTGTTATGAATCTAACTGTACGCAATACCAAATGAGGCCAAACCTAAATATCAGTGCTATCTCAGTGACACTGCTGGAGTGCCACCCTGTGAAGTCCAGCCCAGATCTGCTCAGCACTACTTGGCCTCAATGTCCTACTACCTTTATTCTCCGACACCTTGTTTATCTTTCCAGAGCTTCCCCTGTGTTATGAGTTGGGGGTGAGGGGAGTGTTGGTGGTGGTGTGGTGTGGTGTGAAATGATCCCATGTTGGGGATATGAGGGGCTAGAGGGCCTGGGARAAGGGTAACGGAAAGGGGTCAACCTCCTCAGGACATCCATGCACTGCATACTCCCACCATTCATGTTGTCTGACCTACCCTCTCTAACCACCTCCTCCTCCAAGCTAGCCAAACTTTGTACTGGCCTCCATGCCAGGACAACCTTGGTTGCTTCATGGGTCTGGCCCTGGTTCCAATCTCACTGAAATCAAGGTGGCAGAAGGAGAAATGTTCCTCCCTTAACTTCTATGGACTTTGAAGTACGATTTAGAGGAGAGCTGTGAGGACCAAGCTAGTGTTTAAATTTCTGTTAGTTGATTTACCTCCCTTGTCATTCCGCATCAGTTTTATTATTACTATTTATTAAAGAGACGAATAAATGAAAGTTTTGTCTTCAAACTGAGTGAAATTTTGTTTGGTTCCTTTACAACAAAGCACCACTTTCCACCATCTCCTCTCACAGGCAGGGTTAGTCTGGACCTTGGTAAAAGGTGTGAGCTGCAGGCTGGGAATGCCGGAGATTTTCCACACAATTCCCACAGTTTCTGAGACTGATTATGCCGTAGCTTGTTTTTAACAAATGTCAAAATGGAAAACATCAAGCCGTGAGTCTGCATACTAAGYCCTTCTTTGCRAAACAGAGGACCTTTATGAGGAAGCCAGCAYTCACAGTACAGTATCATAGGTGTCYAGTGGCTTGTATGATGGGCATACAGATTACCCCATGGTTTCCCCTAGAGAAAATCATRCTGGAAATYGTGATTTCCATCTCCAAGGCTCATTCAACCCAGAAATTTTTCATTTTATAAATGAACATATGGTTTAATTTGAAGTCATGGTATGGAGCCTAGCTTGTKGAATGGCCATTTTTAGAAAGCATTGGTAACATATGTGGGATAGTGGAGTTTTGTTTCGGTTAGAGGTTTAATGGAGGGTTGTTTTTTTTCTTGACAAGTACAGCAACACAAGCTGGATGGATTAGAGCACCTCAGTCATGTCATCATTTATATTGTCATGGACTGTCACAATGATTGGTGTTCAGAAAGGATGCAATGGAATGTTTATGTAGAAAACTAGTCATTGTTTTGTATTTTTTATTGACATTTTGCATGGTATATCCTATGCTGATTTTGTGGGGGAAAGAGGGTGGGTTGTTTTGCTTTTAGCTGTCTAGCTCTTACAGTTGGTCTGGTCCTGCTCCTGGTGAAACTTTTGGGCATTTTACCACCCTTGTGGGCAGGCCTGCAGCCAACATGTCTACGAATGCAGTAACAGAAGCCCCAAGTCTATGATGAGCTCTGAGCAGGAGGAATTCCATCTCCATATATRAGACCTTACTCAGCTGCAAAACATGTCAGCATTAAGCCAGATTTTGTGCAGAGCAGCTAAATGAGAGCAAAGCTTCTTTAATTTCGAGGTACTGCTTTAATACTACAATGTCAGCTGTTGTTTTTCAGAGTCTGGGAAGCACATCTGGACTGTTGGTACAGTTCACCTTGCTAAACAGTGGCATTAAGCTCTAGCTCCACCTCCTTTCCTTGGAGAAAACAAGTTCTACACTCTCCTCTGTGGATGCAAGGGCTAAGGGCCAGAGACCTCTGGGCCTATACTGAACTTGAAGAAAATATAGAAGGAGATATATTCTTATCAATAATAAAAAAATGTAACTGCATTTTTTTCCCACATGCCAATCTGATTCCAAATTGGATATGCTCCATTTTAAAGAAAGGCAAGGGGGTGTTTTGAAAATAGCTAGAGTAATGACATTCACCCCAGACAGACAGCTCTCATCCCAGATCCCGTACCCCACAAAAAGCCAAGCTATTTTCACAGTGTTGGTCCTTCACCCATCTCACCTGCATAACCATGCCAGCAAATCCACTCATCAGAGGATATGGGAGCAGCCTCTCAACCTTTGGAGGGTGGTTTTCCTTTGCAGCACTCGGCTGGAGGGGGTGATGCTTGCTCTGAAGACCCTTTTTCACAGAAGGCTGTTAAGGCAGTCCCTGAGGTGTGAGAAAACGGGAGGTGTAACTCGAGCGCAAAGGAACAGTAACAACTGCACACAGCTTCTGCCTTCTTTCACAGGGGAGAAAAAAAATTGTGCTCGACTTTCACATACCGTCCACCTCCTGGCTTTCCCTCAGCAGTTCCCCAGGCAGTGGAGAAGGCTGAATTTAAAATGGAGGTTAAGAGATGCCCTGGAGCATATTTAAGCCTTATTACTTGTCCTTGTGAAGACCTGTACTTTGTAACGTGTAAGAGGCAGTGGACATCCTATTGGCCTCTCTCTTCCCCCATCTCGCCCTACATTAAGGGGATACAGATTCAGAAACGTGTCATTTTATACCTGGAGAAGAAATAGGGATTGAAATTGTGCCTTCATCAAGCACAGAGAGGTCAGACTAGCCAGAGACTTAATGTCCAGGATTACTGGAAACATTACCTAAAATAACGGCTTTCTAAAACCCACTTATCAAAGGATAGATGCCTGCAGCTGAGGCATTGTTGAAGATTAGACTCCGACACTGATGCGTCCTGCTGTGGGAGAGCAGTGGGACAGCAATCACGAGAGCGAGCTGGCAGTGAGGACAAGCCACGTCACAGCCATGTTCCTGCAGGTTGGTTTCTCCAGCCAGAGCCTTCTCTGGCAAAACAAAAGAAGAGTTGGTGAACATTACAAATTAGGCAGTATTTCTTCATAACAGCTTCCTAATCTAAATGGAAGTTAGCATTTTTTCACAGGTACGGTTTCACACTAGCCACACTGTCCACACTAGTGGACATAGAGTAGTTCTCTATGTCCACTAAGTAAGTTTTGATATGTCTACATTGGTATYATTTTTCATATCTGGGGTTTAGATTTCTGTATGTATGTGTGTAGAAATTATGCTTAAGAGCCTAGACTGAAATTTAGCATCCAAGAAACAGAAAAAAATAGTGTTCCAACTACAGTCTGTCCTCTGCCCCACCTCTTTGATGACACCACTCATATGGTGAAAACTTCTGCTCAGTGTGCATTATTCATTCTTTGCTGTACCTTTACTTCCAGGGAGGCRAACCTGTTGCAGATCTCAGCTGCACCTGTCCCCAAAACAAAATAATTTTAATTTATTTACAAATCAGTTTTGTAGCTTTTATAATTTCTATGGCATGTTTAGTCCTAGCTTAGCTGTTAAAAGGGATTTATAAGAATGGCACAGTGGAGGAAACAGAGCTTCCTTGCTTCYTCCATTTTCTCAGAAGCAGGTAAAAGCTGTGCACCCAGATTTTCCTTTATGCATCACTCTGAGGATGTGACGCAGCTGGGAGTGTCATACCCCTTGCAGGCRTAATGGCAAATGCAGAAGGCTACCTGAAGAGGTGTGTATTAATGTTAGCAATAAGGGACATGCTATATATAAGGCAGAGTTTTGTAGTTATCTTTTTAAGGCATAAYGTGAAACAAATGAAGAGTTTTTAAGAGATAACATTTTCTTTAGTTATCATGTTAATAATTGAATTTTGATTATTAAGAGTGGTAATTAATCATTGTCTATGGATATCTGAGAAACTATCAATAGCCATAGTGGGTAAATCAGGGGGTCATGTAATTCAGTACCCTGTCTTCAGCAGTGGGCATGAAGAAGTATGTAGGAAAGATAAGAAGGGAGTGAGCACATATGATGCTCCCCATGATCACTCTCTCATCTGCCAAACATTTTAAACTCAAAGTTGAACTAAGGGAGTGAGCACATATGATGCTCCCCATGATCACTCTCTCATCTGCCAAACATTTTAAACTCAAAGTTGAAACTTTGTGTTTGATAAACCTCAGTAGATTTCTGCTGCATAAACTTTTCTATTCTTCCTTCACTTTTCAACTTTTAGCATTCATAACACCCTTTGGCTACAAGTTGCACATGTCTGCTCCGTTGTGTGGACCACCTCCTTTTCCTTTATTCCCAGCTTCCTTTATTGTCCCTTAATTCTTGTACCGAATATGTTCATGTTGCAACACCATCAACAAGCAGAAGGTAGAGTGGAAGGAATGAGGCAAGTTTTCACTTTTTTGTATGCTCTGAAGAAACTCTCCCCAACTCAAGAGCAATGTAGAGTGCAGTACGTACCCTCTAGCTAGAAATAGGGACAGAGGAAATGTTATCAGCCAAACACAAAACTCAGATGACAAGAGGCTTAGAGCTGCCAAAAATTCAGTAGCTCAAATTCGCTCACCAGAATCTTCTAATCAAATAACAGCATATTGAAGCTCCTAAAGGAGGAGTAATGCTATGCGTCTCCAAGCACATGTCTCTGTGCTCACTGGATTAAATTTGGCAATTACGAAGGAAAACTTTGGGTTTGGAGATGGTTCTAATACTGGAGAGATTTGCAAGGCATTTAGGAAAAGCATGAGGAGCTGTAAATCATTCTGTGACGTGTTCATGAGTTCATGGGTAATAGTGTTCCTTGATTTGAGTATCTAAGCCTCAAAAAAACAGAGAGAAAATTACCATCTTTCTTGATGATGTTGGAGTCACAAAAGATAGGTTAAGCTTCCAGAGTGCTCTTCTGCCAAAGCACCATACTAAGTATGAACCAAGGATAAACTCCGCAGTATACTGTGATACRGGACTGAGTTGTCCTGAACAGAAAGTATTCAGGTGGCCATGGGAACACCTGGTGCTCAGAACCTTTCATAAGAAGAGTGCGTTTATACATGAGCTGCGTTTGCTTTTTAATGAACAAAACCATCAGCAAAGACAGGAACTTAAATTCAGAGTAGCACCCAATTTGCCTATTATGTTACAGATCTCTCCCACATTTATGATTCARTTTAGGAGATAATGTCAATGAAATTGAACGTTGTGACTGGATAATAGACAGCTGCTGAAAGATAAATGCTGAAGAGAGATATTTTCAGAKAAAAAAATTATTTTTTTATTGACGAAAGTTTGGTTCCATTACTATTATACCAACTGAGATGCTATTATTTGTGCAATGCAATAAATTATTTTCTTCTATCCATGACAAGCAAAAAGAAATTTGCTTTAATACTTCATTGTATTTGATTGAAAACCTACATTCTTGTTAACCAAAAGATGGAGCAAGTCAGTGAGGACTTGGCCTGTATTTCAGTGCCCCAGATATCTCTATAATCAGCCTGTTCCATCTCCTTTTATAATTACCTAAACATCAGTCATATAGATTGACGTCTTGAACTATCTGAACAAGGGGATCATTCAGAACTGCAGAAATGTTCAGTTCAGGATCTGGCAAGACTTCTGCTGGCTAACATTGAGTTTATATGGCATACTTGCTACAAAGATTGCATTCAAGGAAAAGTAAGGTTAAACACCAAGCACTGGGGTTTCAAAGTTCCAACATTTAAAGCAATAAAAAATTAAATAGGTCTGAAAAACTTAATTCAGACCCTTTATGCATATGCTTTACATCACAAGTCTGTGCTTCCTTTTGTGTTGTAGTATAACAACTTGACCTCACATTGTTATTTGCCACCTCTGCTCCTTTCCCTCTCTCCCTCTCTTATCTGTCTTCCCTTTTGTTTTTTTCCCCTAGTCTAATTTATCATTCCATCTGTGCTTCCTTTCTTTCTTCCTCATCCTTTAGTGTTCACTGCAGCAGGCACAAGGAAAGTCTCCAGGGTCTCAGTTCTCATGTCTAGGCACTATGACAGCCAACCAGAGAAATGGCAGATCCACGCTAGCTTCTGCCTCCCTGTCTCAAATGTACTCAGTCACTTTGTTGCTATAAAAAAAAATAATCCAGACATCAGTTAGGAATTTTAAGAGAATGCAGGATGCTTAGTGATTTATGCAGGTGAATCTAAAAGCCAGACTCTAACAAGTCTTGGGGAACTAATGATTTTTTTTTTAARGCAGGCCAAAGGCCGACGGAATCACAGTCATTATATATGAATAGAGGAAGCTGTTTTTACAAATGTGTACACACATGGAAACACGCTAGSTAACAGCATACACAATTTCAGAGCTGATCTGCAGGACAGGCTTCCAKAGTGACTGCTTTCCTAGATGTATTCATAACAGATGTCTTACCATTGTCCTCACAGGCACTGCTTGTTGTGTGGCAGGTAACTGGTCACCTGTGGACATTACCTACTTTGTTGTGAGAGCAATCTTTAAGGCAGCACGAACAAATTCTGAGCTGTCTAAACTCACCAGGAGTTGACCATAAAGTTGAAGAACATCTTGGGTTCATGCTTGTCAGGCCACATGCAAATGGGCCATACTGACAGCAGGGGAGATGGGTATTCTCAGGCTACTGATATTCAGTTTGTGGGACTGATATGCAGAACGTATCAGGAGCCCATGACCATTAGTCATAGACAAAGATAGAATGATGTCCTCCATGACTGCACTAAGGGCAGGGTTCCCCTGAGTGGACCCTGGGCGTATTTGTCTCAAGGATAGACCCAATACGGTCAGGCATTCTATTCCTCTGGGCGGCCGCAATGGGCACGGGGCTATCACAAATAGCAGGCAGCCATGACAAAGCAGCTAGTGGGCTGTGTCACACCTCCCACAGCAATGAACTTCCCAGTGCAGAAATTGCTATGCCTAGGAGCTGTACAACCCAACATATGTGTTGCCTCTTTTTGAGGTGGTACTTGCTTCTTACAAAATGCCATGAATGCACACCTGTAAATTAGCAGTTCTCTAGTAGCCATTCTTCAGCTGCTTGCTCATTAGACAAAGTCATGACTACCACGACATGGCGAAACTGAGCTTGGCAGCAATTTTTCAGAAGATTTCTGGCCCACTTTCTGGTATCAGTCATGRTGGCATGAAAGATGACTTGGTCCTCCTTGCCCATCAGAATTCCTCCTGTTCTTTTAACTTCCTTTCTCGACCTCGCTGGTGACACTTTGGTTTAGAGGAGTGTGAGCAATATGAATTCAGTATTTTGTTACATGGTGGGTCCTGATGTCAGCACATCATTGCAGACATTGAAGGAATACTGTGACTACTAGATGGCCCTTATTAGGATGGTCACCAAAGGTTTAAAGGGTAGGTGACATTCCAAAGCCAGGCAGTCTTGCATGCCATATAGATGCACCCAGATGTCCTAGAGATGTTCTAGGGATCTGAAGCATCAACATAGAGGAATGACTCCAACCTTGCGTCTCTATGACTGGGACAGCACTTGAGAGGGCCCTAAGAATCAGGAGAAGCTTGGGGCTCAAAAATGTAACAGGCAGAGCTGAGCACAGCTGCTAGCCATTACGCCTTCACTCCCGAAGTATAGACACACGTTTTTCAAGTATGTTGGGGGTCAGCTATTGTAATAGCTGTGCATGGAGTTTCCTTGACAGAAACTAATGGAAATATTGCCTAACTTGGACACTTCACACAGGTAGTTACTAAAATATTTACAGGCATGCCACAAGGTGAAATAATTAATTGTAACATTAATGGGTTTCACGGTAAGAAGTATGATTATCCTGCAACAGCATCTGTTGCTTTCAAATTCCCCACACAATGGGAGATTTCTTTTTGGTATGGCCTTGCCTTCATGTTAGACACCATCATACCTCAAAGACTATGTAGATATTTGGTTGCCTTCTCAGCCAACCAGTTAAGCAGAAGCATTATATGCCTGATGGCAGTTATAGACTCACTGAAAGGCAAAAAGAAAGACCGCAGCTGTTTACATCCTTTCATTTGTGTTAGGTTTACTTGGCCTCATTGGGATGGTTATTATTTGTTCTTTGTGAATATTTCAATTAAAAGACAGATTGCAGAACAAATTGTTTGCTACCAAAATACAATACAAACTTTTCTGAACATCAATAATAATAATAATAATAATAATAATAATAATAATAATAATAATAATAGACAGTATTATGAAAGTTGTACCACATCTTGGAAGAGTGTTGCTCAGTATCCAGCAGGGCTTATGGACAGACTGATAAGCCTTCAGTAAAAAAATCTTAAAATACATAAACAAGTAAATCAGTGGAAAGGGATGTACAGCTTGTTGTTTTCATCAATTTTGCTTAAGAAGTCAGCTATAATACAAATATTTCACTTGTGGCTGTATCCAGGGGATCTCACATGCTGTGCACAGGGCACAAAAGGTAAATTCAGATTTAAAAAATCCACTGTACTTTCCCCCCATCAATAGGGATTACCTAGGATTTGTTTACCCAATGTGTTTACATTCTTTGACCATCTTTAWTGGCCATATAATTTCATATGGATATAATATACTTTAAACATCTATGAAAATATTCTGAATCTCTGAAAAGAAAAATAATGTATAATTGACTAAAGAACACCAAAGGGAAGTTGCAATCTTTGTCAGAGTTTGAAAATTATTAATAAAAAAGTGTCTTTGGAGATTGCAAGCACTCTTGACAGTAAAGGGGCTTGATGATTTTGGATTTTTTTCAGTGCAATGAAAGCAAATTATTTCTATGGGGAATATTCTTAATTCAGTGCCGTAGATTCTATTACCTAAACCAATAGTGTTTTTTTAACACAATGAAGTCAAGATATTCATAGGAATTAATTTTTTTTTCATAAAGTTTTCCACAAAGAAAYAAAACAATGGAAAATGCATAATTCATATGTTTCACAGGGAAAGGGACACATTTTATTTACTTGTAAAAGTAAAAAAGAATATATGTTGTAAAGTAGCCTGTGTAATATTGGATCAAATTCAGCGTTATTAAAAGATGGTGTGAATGAGAGACATAAGCTTCAGGAGGGAACAACTGAAATTGTACAGAAAAAAAACCCTTTTGAGGTCTGGTATAGAAAAAGAAGAAGACTGGAGGATATGGTTTAGAAGGTTTTATGTGAAATATTTTCTGTCAATGAGAACAGTGAGTTCATTTTAGAAATGTGTAAAGTGATATTACTGCTTATCCASTTCAATCCATCAAATTAGTTCTATAATTACAAAATATTTCGAAGRGGGGCATTGTATTTCAAAACCTACAGAATTCTATGATTTTGACTCCTTTACATTGTAGCTTTATATACTGAATTTACTGAATTTACAATTGTTTCTTAATATTGTATTGGGTTAACTGCTCAGTGAATAATAGAATAAAGGAAGCTGGAAGGGAACTCTGGCGATAATCTCCAGCCCTCCAAGCAGGGCTATCTTCAAAGTTACAGCAGGTTGCTCAGGGCTTTCTTCAGCTGAGCTTTGAAATTCTCCAAGGATGGACATTCCACAGCCTCTATGGCAAAACCATGATGATGTCATAGTAGTATTCAAAGACATGTCTTTTTTTAGAAATATCGAATCATAGAATYATRGAACGGTTTGGGTTGGAAGGRACCTTAAAGATCATCTAGCTCCAACCCCCCTGCCATGGGCAGGGACACCTTCCACTAGACCAGGTTGCTCAAAGGCYCATCCAACCTGRCYTTGAACACTTCCAGGGATGGGGCATCCACAACTTCTCTGGGCAACCTCTTCCAGTGCCTCACCACCATCATAGTGAAGAATTTCTTCCTTATATCTAAATCTACCCTCTTTCAGTTTAAAGGCATTACTCCTTGTCCTGTCACTACATGCCCTTGTAAAAAGTCCCTCTCCAGCTTTCTTGTAGGCCCCCTTCAGGTACTGGAAGGCTGCTGTAAGGTCTCCCCAGAGCCTTCTCTTCTCCAGGCTGAACAACCCCAACTCTCTCAGCCTGTCTTCATAGGAGAGGTGCTCCAGCACTCTGATCATCTTCGTGGCCCTCTCTGGACTCGCTCCAACAGGTCCATGTCCTTCTTATGTTGGGGGCCCCAGAGCTGAACAAAGTACTYCAGGTGGGGTCTCACGAGAGTGGAGTAGAAGGGGAGAATCACCTCCCTCGACCTGCTGGCCATGCTTCTTTTGATGCAGCCCAGGATATGGTTGGCTTTCTGGGCTGCAAACGCACATTGCCAGCTCACGTTGAGCTTCTCAATAACCAACACCCCCAAGTCCTTCTCCTCAGGGCTGCTGTCAATCCATTCTCCACCCAGCCTGTATTTGTGCTTGGGATTGCCCCAACCCATGTGCAGGACCTTGCACTTGGCCYTGTTGAACTTCATGAGGTTTGCACGGGCCYRCCTCTCAAGCCTGTCAAGGTCCCTCTGGATGATATCCCTTCCCTTCAGTGTGTCRACCGCATCACACAGCTTSSTGTTGTCRGCAAACTTGCTGGTGCACTSAATCCCACYATCCATGTCGCTGACAAAGATGTTAAACAGCGCCGKTCCCAATACYGACCCCTGAGGAATGSCACTYATCAGTGGTCTCCACTTGGACTTCGAGCTGTTGACCACAACTCTTTGAGTACAAYCATCCAGCCAATTCCTTATCCACTGAGTGGTCCACCMATCAAATAYATGTCTYTCCACTTTAGAGACAAGGAAGTCATGCGGGACAGTGTCAAATGCTTTGCACAAGTCCAGGTAGATGATGTCGGYTGCTCTTCCCTTATCCACCAATGCTGTAACCCCATCRTAGAATGCACCAAATTTGTCAGGCAGGATTTGCCCTTAGTGAAGCCATGTTGGCTGTCACCAATCACCTCCTTATTTTCCACRTGCCTTAGCATRGTTTCCAGGAGGATCTGCTCCATGATCTTGCTGGGCACAGAGGTGAGACTGAGTGTCCCRTAGTTCCCTTGGTCTTCATTTTTTCCCTTTTTAAAAATGGGGGTTATGTTTCCCCTTTTCCAGTCAGTGGGAACTTCACCGGACTGCCACGACTTTTCAGATATGATGGAGAATGGCTTAGCAACTTCATCCGCCAGTTTCCTCAGGACCTGCAGATGCATCTCATCAGGTCCCATGGACTTATGCACCTTCAGATAGTCTTGAACCTTGACTTATGTTCCTTAGATAGTCTTGAACCTGGTCTTCTCCTACAGTGGGCAGTTCTTCATTCTCCCAGTCCCTGCCTTTACCTTCTGCGACTTGGGCCATGTGGCTTGAGTATTTGCTGGTGAAGACTGAGGCAAAAAAGGCATTGAGTACCTCAGCCTTCTCCATATCCTGGGTAACCAGGTCTCCTGTTTCCCTCCGAAGAGGGCCCACATTTTCCCTAGTCTTCCTTTTATCCCCGACGTACCTATAGAAGCTTTTCTTGTTGCCCTTGATGTTCCTGGCTGATTTAATCCTATCAGGGCTTTAGCTTTCCTAACCTGATCCCTGGCTGCTCAGACAATTTCTCTGTATTCCTCCCAGGCTACCTGTCCTTGCTTCCACCCTCTGTAGGCATCTTTTTTGTGTTTGAGTTAGTCCAGGAGCTCCTCATTCATCCATGCAGGCCTCCTGGCGATTTTGCCTGACTTCCTCTTTGCTGGGATGCATCACTCCTGAGCTTGGAGGAGGTGATCCTTGAATATTAACCAGCTTTCTTGGGGCCCTCTTCCCTCCAGGGCTTTATCCCATGGTACTCTACCGAGCAGATCTCTGAAGAGGCAAAGTCTGCTCTGCTGAAGTCCAGGTTAGTGAGCTTGCTGTGCACCCTCCTCGGTGCCCTAAGGATCTTGAACTCCACCTTTCCATGATCACYGCAGCCAAGGCTGCCCTTGAGCTTCACATTCCCCACCAGCCCYTCCTTGTTTGTGAGAACAAGGTCCAGCATAGCACCTCTCCTCTTTGGCTCCTCTATCACTTGGAGARGGAAGTTATCATCAATGCATTCCAAGAACCTCCCGGATTGCTTATGCCCTGCTGTGTTGTCCCTCCAATAGATATCAGATATTGGGGTGGTTGAAGTTTCCCCATGAGGACCAGGGCTTGTGAATGTAAGGCTGCTCCTGTCTGTCTATAGAAGGCCTCATCCACTTGGTCTTCCTGGTCGGGTGGCCTGTAGCAGACCGCCACTATAATGTCACCTGTCCCAGTCCTCCCTTTAATCCTGACTCATAAGCTCTCAGTCGGCTCCTCATCCATCCCCAGGTGGAGCTCCATGCACTCCAGCTGGTCATTGACATGAAATATGTGGGTTTTGTGTCTGAATTCCAACTTTATATCCTGTTTACATGCCGCCTAGAGCTGTACAAGTCCTGAATTTCTTGCTCCCAGGTCAGTATGTTGACTGTATTTCAGGTATTTTCAGCATTTTAATGACATGTATGTGAAAGACACATCAACAGACAAAGAATATAATMCTCTTAGGATGCATTCAGTGTGTACAGCAATGTAATGCTGAATTCATTTCTGTAATGCTGAATATGTTTATTATTGCTTGAAAGTGTTTATAATTATTCATAGAATAACTATACCAAGTATTACCTCCTATGGAGTAAGTACTATATTTTAAGTCCTTTCCCACTTCTTGAAGTAGCAATTAAAGTTTAATTTCAATAAAGAATTTATCAGAAAATGCTCATTTGCATTCCTTTTTTTTTTTTCTAAAAGAAAGTGAAAAATCCTACTTTTCTCCCAGATAAATAAAGAATCCATAAACGCTACATGTCTAGTGTGGATTCCAAGTCCCTCAGTTAACTAAACATTCCTTAAACTCACTAAAATTAACTTTGTCTCATTAATTTTTAAGTGGTAGAGAGGAATATAGGCTATTATCTGAGAAATAATATTTTGATATTTGAAAGAATATCCGTACCTTTGAAAGATGGTGTGCATTATTGTRGACACAGATTTGGAAGATCTGTTTTGGAGGTGATGAGGAAAGACAGACCAAATGGTGATCAGTTTTGTAGGCACTGATGAGAAGCTAAAGCCTATGGAGTGGCACGGTGAATTTTTATTTTATTGGAGGAGGAGGAGATATTGCACTAGCTAGTGCTCCTTCTGCTGAAAATATCAAGGGCATAGAAGGTGATGAGTTTGCTTTTTAGTATCCTCCCTAAATTCAATCAGCAAGATTAAAATCAACTACGATGTGCATGCAAAGCATGTATCTCCTACAAACAGGCAATGCGCTCTGAGTGCTCTTTCATCTGCTGCAGGAGACCAAGGTTACACTGCTCACCACTCAAGAAAGAATTTAACTTGATGGTGGTGGGTTTGGTTTTTCTGGTTTGGGTTTGGKTTTTGGTTTTTTTAATTATTATWTTATTTTATTTTAAAGCTGCTCTGTTATTGTGAAACCCTAATGGTTTTCCTGTCACTCAGATAGCCAGAATATGGGACATTATCCATTGTGATGATGTTATTAATTCACTGTAACAATAAACCATGACTATCTGTAGCGCGCATGCTGCACGCTGAAATTCATATGATTACATTAGTTAATAATGAGGGATTTTATCTGCCTTTCTTCGTGTTTTTTTTCAAACAGCTGTTCATGAAAATTTCAAGTGTCTCCTACTCGGTAACAAGTCATAACTCCTTGTAGGTGCCTCTGTTTTCTTATCATACATGGCATAAAGAATGGTCTACCCTTTCTCCCTCTCCTTTTTTTTAATGACTGTAATTACTACTTGAAATCTCTATTCACCTTCTTTTGATAAAGCACATAAAACTACAAAATCTCTYAAAAATTAAGCACTGTCCATATTAATGAAACAGACCAAGATGGTGTTTAGCTATTGACACTAGCATGATCCCTTCTGCTAAATAGAGATTTGGGTTATATATCTTTCTGTATGTATTTAGACAAACACTGACCCAACCACAACCTTTGCTTCAGTTTCTTGAAGGATAGCTTTGCTTTATTCTCACTTTATTCTCAGGGACTACMCAAACTATCCAACTTGGCCTGTGCCAAAGGAAGATGTTCCTTTGTAGTGGTGTTACAAATGTGAATTTGGAAGAAGTGGCCTCACAATTGCTCTGAATTGCCCTCCATTAATTTCAGGTAGGGCTCCCAGAATTCCGTTTGAGATTTCCTGAGCAAAAAATAGGTCCCAAGAGCTCTACATTTTTCTGGCTTACCTACAACACATGCGACCTACCAAGGCTTGTGCTATGGAAACAATATGTTCACTCTCATTAAGTACAGTGCATGTCAAACACATCAGACCTACTGTGCAGATGATCAATTATGCATGCAAAGTTTAGCATAAWGCAAACATGCAAACATTTGCCATCTGAAAAATGCAGCAGAGTAGTCTACTTTCTCTTAAAGGATCTAAAATGAAGTCTCCAAAGCCAGCGAAGAAAGAAGGTGCTTTGTACCACACATTATCAGCCTGATCCATCTCCTTGTGAAGACACTTGCAAAGATTCCTGCTGGTTTCAATTACGGATTACTACCTGTGCATCTCCTTCCACAAAAGGAACATGAACATAGTTTCACTACCTAAGCCAGTAGTGGTAACTAAAAGATTATATGTATATGTCTTCCAATACGATGATATTAATATTCAATATCCAAAGGCAAACACATCTGTTTGGGTATAGGGGCCATTCTTGTTAGCAAAAGCTTATTATTCTTTCTGTTGTTTGGGGTTTTTTTTCCCTGATGAATATATTACAATTTCCAACACAAAGAAAATGTACAGAGCAATGTTTCCTATAATCCCCCCAAAGGAGTTCCATAGGGAACCCAAAAGTTCAGAAGAAAATYACCTGGGTAACCTTCACTATTCTGCCAAGGTCTTTRCTGTGGCAAACAGTAAATGCCACTATGCACTCCAGCAATAGYATAATACAGTATCGATTATTACAATTCCATGAGCAGGGGAAAACTGTATRCTGAATTATACTCTTTGCTGTAAATTTCAGGAAGATTTATAGTCCTTTTTCTATACTTTATCGAAAACAGCTGATCATGACTATACAATGATAAAGACCCAGGCACTAAAAATATTTTAACTGCAGTTTATACTCCAGTTTAACAATTCAATAATATCTTCGACTATCCCATGCATTAATTATGCTACAGCTTTTTCTCCTTATAAGGGTTTGAGAGATGGCACAGTAAGAATGCAGTCTGTCAGGCTGCTTTATCCTCGCTTCTTGGGTTTGGAGGAGGAGGGAAGGGGGATGTTGCTTAGTAAGACACACCATCTCCTTGAATTTAAKTAGAGTTTTACATCTCTGCCAACCATATAATCCTTTCGATGAACTCTCCASAAATAAGGCCCCAAAATCAGAGAGGGGAGGGAGTGCGTACCTTTTCTGCACAGTGCAGCCACTCCTGATGCTGCTGTGGTAGAGAATGGCCTCTGTCACTCACCAGTCCTCTGTGTTGTGTGATCTGCAGGCAGGGATTCGTGTATGAAGCTGGGTAAAGCGCAGAGGAAACCAGTACCTCTCAACTATGCCCTAAGTAGGATGACTTATTTCTCTGGGGGAAAAAAAAATGCATATATACATACATAAATTTAACTGGAGCTGGAATAAAAATGCATGGGAAGAGAGAAGGCATATTCCTCTTTTATCATCTTCCACTATTGGAAAGCCATTCCTTTCACTCTTTAGCACTTAAGTACAAGTGGACATGCCATTTACCTTCTGATGCCTCTTTTTGCTAGAGAGATTTCTTGAATTTGTTCTGGTGTTCAAGTTCACTTGACAATTTGATTATTTGTTGTGTTAGATCAGGTGTATTTAGATCCTTGATCTTCGGGCAAATCATGATCAAGTGCAGGACCTCTGTCTATTCACCAGCTTACCTGTGTCTGTTAAGTAATGATTGCTTGTGTCTGCATATCCACAAAGCCATGGCATGTCGCTTTGCTTCTGTGTTTTCACTTGCTCAGCATATCCTCTCCYGATACCTAAATTTAGATTCAGTAGCAATTCATTCTGCAACTTGTACTGCTGACAGGGTAGACAGCTCTGTGGTGATATTCTCTCTGATGTGCTGAACACTGCACAAGACAGAGAAGAAGTCATTAATGTATTAAACTTAACAAGATGACAATTAGTAGAGAACATGGCTCTCTGGATGTGTTTCAAGTGTACATTTAAAATATGAACGTAAATTCTTTTGCAATCTGAACTGTACTCTATTTAAGTTTCCTGATCGGGATTGAGAGCTACAAATGATACTGACCTGATCTCAAGACACTCGTGCCAGCATTGATTTTGTAAAGGGATGAGCTCTCTGGACCCTATTCTGCAAGTGCTTCTTATGCACATGCCTAACTTTAAGCCACATGAAGAGTTCCATTTAACACAAAGATCGTTCTTGTACTCTCAGGTTGAACATGTACTCAGCTGCTTTGTTGGAGTGGGGCAGGGGCATGCACCCCTTTCAGTAGTTTTTCACCCACAGCAATTTAATTATCTTATCCAATAACTTRTTGCTTGGCTTCCAGGTAAGTCATTTAGACCAAAGACTCCCCTCTAAATCTTCCTTTCCTTTCTGTCTGTTTAAGTAAAGCTCCATTTTTTAAACTGCTGCAACTGCTGCTATGCCAAACAATGTGTTTTGGATTAGCTTGRCATTATTTAAAATTGACTTCTTTTCAGCAAGTTAGGAAAAACCTAAAGAAGCCATGCTGAAAACTAAGTAGGGTTTTTGCACCAGGTTTAAGTTAGGCGCATATATCCAAACAATCTTCTTGACTTTCCCTGTTATCGCACATCACTTGAACTGTGTCTGTCCTGWTGTGGGATAGCACAAGGAGAAAGAAATCACAGGCCCACTGTGTCTGTGTGTTTTCTCTTAAGTATGGGGCATATGTTATATAATAAATTTAAACTTAAATTTATTTCACTGCAATTTAAGTGTAGTCAGATTATTTTTAGTTTGCCTTGATAATTAATGTACATCTGCCCATTATCATGATCAAACTGAAAAAGCTCAAATGTTGTCAAACCGTAGCTGCTAGATCATGCGGCTTGTAAAATACTTCTGAGACCCATTTGTGCCAAGTCCATGCAAGTTTCTTGTGTACAAAGTCTCAGCTTAGATTAATGCATCATGTAATCATGTATCATGCATCAGTAATAGCATCACAAACAGGGTAACAGGTGGCCAAATATAGCACAAGCCCAGATGTAGGGAGCCTGACCTAGGGAAACCTAGTTTATCTGAAGTCTAGTTCATGAATGCTCTTGCAAGACTGCTAACACAGTTCTGCACCTAGAAATACATTGGAGGCCTTCTGCTTCCTACGGCAAGGAGGAACATAGACCACAGTGTGGAAAATCAGTTCAGGAAAGTTCTTTGTGACAAAAATGCATTCTTGCTTAAGAGCATCTAGCATCCTCTGCCCAACCCAAAACCACAGAGGCAGAGTGACAAATAAGTCTCCCTCTCAAAAGCCATAATGAAGAGTTATATTAACAAGGCAATAAAAAAACTTGTCATAAATTAAATGCTTGGTTTTCTTAGGGAATATCAAAAATTTTCCTCAGTTTCAGCTCTTTCCACCCTCTACACTAAAACACTTCCAGGGGCTGGCAGTCGCTTGGTCCCGTGGAGGAGTCCTGCTCTCCCTGTGGGAGGTCTGGTGAGGATGGTGCCCACCCATGGCATGAAATATGCAACCTCCGTCCTCTCCACCCATCCACAGTGCCCAGAAAGCTTATTTAATACCTCCCTGCTTGTGTGTAATTTCTTTCTGTTTCTACAGAAACAGAATGACAGCATCATCCTTGCAAAGATAAGAAAGCATCAGGCTGAAGCATGACCTTTACCTCCATACACTCATTTTATTGTGGCTATATATTAATGAGTAGCAGGGTCCTAAAAAGCAGCAGATACGGAGCTCATGTTCTCATGATATTGGTTAATTGTTTACTATRTATCAAATTCAATAGACTAAGTCTCTTGCTGGGAAATTTCTTGGTACAAAGGTGTGTGCGTGTGCACAGACATATGCGTGTGCTCGTGTGTGTTGAACAGCTCCCTGTGAGAAGTGRTGTTTTAACAGCAAATGGTGTTCACACAGTTCCAAAGCAGATGCAAGATATCCATATGCTGTGCTTTTTTATGTCTTAAACCAGATTTACTGTGAAAATATGTGCAGTATGTGATGGTGATTTTTAGCTTATCTATTTATCTCTACTAGGTCTTGGATTTTTTCCTTGCTTTACTTGTTTGKGAGCCTCCTGGTAGAAGATTCATTAGCATTTATTGAGTTGATAAACAGTTTCTATTCTCCAGTCCTGTTATCATTTTCTATTACATTTTTTTAATCAATAATTTTTATTCATTGATATCCAGCCTTGTAAAAACAACTTTGAATAACCAGCACATTAAMATGAAACACCTATTAGAAAACATTTGACAAGAAATATCTGTCCCCTGTCCTTTGATGGATTTTCTTACTATCCTAAGCAAACATTTTGGAACCTAGTCCTTTATCTCTAGACTGCCCAACAGCTAGATACAGATGCRCCCATCTATCTGTCTGTCTGTCTGTCTATCTACCTACCTAGCTATATAWCTTCTGTTTGYTTACTGAAACATTTTTCCTGGACARTTTATTTTCTCRGCAGAAATTTGCAGCATCTGAAACAAAATGAATAAATGGTTGAATATGCYGTTATCAAAACTCTCCCCARAAAGGGCAGAYTTTGGAAAGTTTTCTTTAAATGCTCAGATCCTCAGTACTTCATATTCTCTGCAAAAAAAGAGTGAGTGAAAAATGAACMAGTCATGGATTTTCAGTGCTCTAATGACTTATACTAATGTATTCCTTCATCTAAATACWGATTTCTATTTAAAATTCAGTATGCAGGGGTATTATGAATTCTAGTTTAATAGATTCCAAATAATTGCCCTTTAGAAATGATGAATAGCTGTTTAAAACCACTGATAAGAATATACTATTTCTCCCCTAACAATGGGCCTTCCACATTAACTGTATCATATATGCCTGAAATTAGTTTATTATTTTTTTTTATTGATATGCAAACTACAAGCTGATGGCAGATGGCAAATAACCCCTCACTCTAACACCAAACCCTCCAAAAAAAGCCTTGCCTCTGCTACTGTTCTTGTAGGGGGACAAAAAAGAGAGATAAGAAGATAGCTTTTATATTGAAGGCAGGTCACTGAAATGCAGATGATGCCATCCTCTCTTGTACTCAGTTTTCAGATTTTCTGGCATAAAAAGAATAAGATATAAGGTTGAATTAATGACCAGATTTTGCACAACTGCAATTCAAGATGCTTTCTCTGTGCTGTTCATGCTATATCTCTGACTGCCCTTTAAAACAACCATTCTAGACCTGTTCTTTCATTTAAAAGATGAGCATCCAGAAATACTGAAATTAAAAATACATTATTCATATATTCAACATAGGAATGACCTGACAAAAATTTCACTTAACAGAGCTGATGGTTTCTTCATAACATATGAAACCCTTTGAAAACACCAAGCAAAATATATTAAATGCATCTACAGTTGCATTTGCAGTTATGCATACAACATGATATTGGAAGTTTCTGAGGTTGTATGTGTTTTGTGTGCTAAACACACCTGCTGTACTTATATGCAGCACTTGGGAAAATATATGCAAAACGTGAATCTATTAGAAAACTAACACTAACAGCTTTTTCTTTAAAAACTGGGGGGAGGGAGGGGAGTTGAAGTATTATCTCAAATATTTAAGGAGACATACAAAGATRTTGGACACTGACACCAGTGGTTTTGTCAAATAATGTGGCAATGTTGAAGTTATGAAAGAGTGCTATATATATATATGTGGACTTTCACTACATAATGGTTGGGTTCTATCAAGCTTTTAGATTACAAGCAGAAATAAAATGCTTGCTGGGTGAAAAGTACATATATAGATATATAAAATCAAATTGCATTAAGAAATATTAGTATTTCCAATTATGCGCATATTGCGCAATGTAACTTCCCTGTACTAGTGGTCGCTTGCTCTCTGTCCRTATGTGACTGCATGTAATTGTATTTGGGCACAGAGACTGCATCTCAGCTAAATGTTTGCTGCTGGAAAAATATTTGCCAGTGTCCTTATTTGCTAAAGCTAACAGCAAAAAGAAAACCTCATCATTCTTTCCTAGAGGTTAGAAAGTTACTGTAAGAATTGTTTTACCKTCCTCATTTTCATCTTTCCTACCTAGAAGCAACTTAGATTTGCTTTCCGATTAATTTTGCCTCRGTAAAGTTAGCAACACCACAAGAGGTCCTAAAAGTGGGTTAAAGCAGTTTTATGTCTTAACCATGGTTGCGTCTATAATGCTTGGCTCTGGTCCCTTTAGCCTTTCATTTTTTTCTATAGGAGCAGGGCAGTTACCCCCCTCTCAGGGCCTTTTCTTCCTCCCTCTGGGGTAGGCTGCCTTCTCCACACACCACTGGTACCCAGAAAAGAATGGTTCTTCTGTTTGTCTGGCTGCCTGCATATTGCATCCATTGCTCCATTCAGCCTGTCTTTTCAGGTCTGCTAGCTGCTGTACAACTTGGCTTTTGTGCTCTACTGCCAGGGGTTTTCTGAAGCCAGACGCTTTTTGAAAAGAGGGTATATTTGCATAAACAATACCATGTGAGGAGGTCTGCTGGAAACAAAATCAAAATTCARCTGAGCAAATCTTCCTGAACAACTCATTTCTTGCAACCAACACCTCCTATCGTTACCATCTGTGTACTAAATTATGGCCGAAAACGTGTACRGCTCTTTCTTTTCACTTGCTCTTGTGTACAGATTCCTCGTATCAGCTGAAGTATATTTTGTTTTCAAATTTAGGCTGAACAGAGACCCTTAAACAGAATTTGGTATATGGAATGGGGAAAATACGGTTGTGCTAAATAAGGAACAGAAGGCCAGCCATGCATCAGCTAGCTTGCAACCCAGATTGGATTTGTACTGAAGGCTTATCAAAATGCATATCAGAAACAAGATCTACCCATCAGCTTGCTGAGATTTCAGGTCAGCGATGGCAGGGCAGCTTTATCAGAACAGAGCAGGGAGAGGAAGGCTTACTACTGTGGCTGATGATAGCCGAAGGAATCATTCTGGAAATCTGTGTGCTTAAAACAAATTTCTAGGGGCTTAAAATATTGGATATACTGAGTGCATGTGTATGTGTAGGCACATAAACACAAACATAAAGAGGTCATACATATGTATACATGAGTGAATTCATGCATATTTCTATGCACAAGCAAACATACACACACGGTCTGTGCTACATCCTCTGTATGCATTTACAATATCTTACTCATGGGAATAAAAATAATTAGGCTAACCCTGCAAAAAGGCAGGCAGGCAAACCAAAAGTAGCCACATGGAAAAAAGGAAGAATACAGTTTCATAAGCCACTGCTCAAATCTCCCACTTATTTGCATTTTTTATTCAAATATCTAGCTAGGTAATGCATCTCTCACTATTCCATTGAATTGCAATCTTAATTTCTCTTTGTTGCTCAGATGCTTTGGATATAATTAATAACAAYATTCAAAATGTGTCTCCCCTACTGCATTAGGTCTGTCATACAGCATCTTCTATTTTGCACTGCCTATTAAACACTCCTCTGTCAGAAAAATGGTGCCTATGGATGCGTTCAGCATACGAAAATACCACGAATGAGGGGTTCTCCTTCTACCCTACTGCCTTGATCACTGCCCACTTTCCAAGCCCTAGTGCCAAGTGGATTGGGAGAAACCAGRTTGCCTCTGAGCATCGACTCCATCCACAGGTTAAAACAACGTGCACAGGGGATTTTTGTGGGCCTCTTTGATTGATATGGTTTCTTCCAACCCCCATGGCAGGGGGGCTGGACTAGGTGACCTTTCAAGGTCCCTTTCAATCCAAACTATTCTATGATTCTATGATTCTATAAAACCCAACTCAGGGCAGCAGTTTGAACAGAAGGTCTCATATTGCATCTTGTCACCTGCTGCCAGGGGCCCTATCAAACAGCTTCCCAGGCACCTCCCAAGTGTCTGAAGTAGCCCCCCGCCATGAGTCAGACTTCATTTCTGTAATGGGACTCCAGACAGGGTGCGTCTCACCCCAGGATGTACCCAAACGGACAGGTAGCAGAAAACTGGAAGGAAATATATTATCTCCTTCATATAATTTCCAAGTCCTTTGTAAGATGTGGAGCTTTATTATTCTTACCTAGAATGTAAAGTGGCCCATTTCATATAATACTGGAAAATGGAGGTCAATGAAGGTCCTGTTAAGGAACTGGGCTTAGTAACTSTTTTTACCAGGTTTCAGTTTAGGGGAATCATCCCTTTACGGTATTTGCCATTTGTCACATGAAAAAACCTGCTACACAAATAACATACATAAAACACACCCATTAGGTTTYAATAGG
Organism: Oceanodroma leucorhoa; assembly: GCA_030449065.1. NCBI lineage: Eukaryota > Metazoa > Chordata > Aves > Procellariiformes > Oceanodroma > Oceanodroma leucorhoa. The sequence goes on along the minus strand of JASVER010000026.1, from coordinate 10,813,760 downwards.
TGCGTTAGAGATAGGAATGCCCACTACATAACATCTGTAAATATGACTTTATTATTCTACTTCATTGCCCATAATAAATCTTTCATTATTCTGAAATTAAATGCATGACCAGTACACCTATTCAAACCACCCYCAGTATTAGTTTACAACATAAGTGACTGTATCAAGCAAAAGAGAAAACGATAATAAAAATAACCAGAATTTTGACCAATAAAACCCAAAATACCTGCTACAACAATGTCATAAAATTGTGAGTTATGTGMCCTAACACTTCCAGGAAGAGTGCCCAGCACACAAGAATTGGTTTCAGTTATACCATAGTTAAGGGATGCTGCTTCTTTAGCCATGACTTTATTAATGTGCTCGCTATAATTGCATTTGTCCTTAACAAGAAGAGTAAACAAAAGCAGCCTGGGGAATCTGTAAGACAGGCAGAGCCTGCTCAGAGTAGCTGCTGGTAAAAAGTTGGTATTGATGGAGGTGGAAATTTGAACACAAGGTGCATTAGCAGGTCTGGATGAGCTACAACATCGAATTGTGGTCAGCTGAGGGTCAGAAACTGGCCACGAATGCTCTTCTAGTGGTGGCCTCAGACAYGGGCACAGCAAGTGGCCATCTTCTCCAGCAGAATCTCAAGCTCAAGCACCAGGGAGCATGTTTATCACCCAGCACCATCAGTTCCTGGTTTTGTGGTGAAGGAGTGAGTCTCTCCCAAGCATGTCCCAGTTCAGCCCTGCAAGGCCAAACGAGGTCCTCCATCTCTCCAAAAGCCAGACGTGACCCCATTGCTACCTCATACAGCTCACTCTGTTCCACTCCRTTCCTGGCTGGTACTCTCGCGCGTCTCCTCCTAGCGAGGTCTGAAACAGGTCTACTGATTTCACTGGACCCTTCAGCAGGGGTGAAACTGTTGTAACCTCRTGGAGCCCTCCACTGATGTCAACAGGAAAACATCTATATCGGTATATCGAGCCTCAAATCACCGAGGCATACAGAGGGCAAGTACATTAGTCTCACTGAAGGCAATTCCTCATGTTGCAGCTAGGACATAAATAGGGAAATAGAGGAGAAACTCGCATTTCAACAATAACCAGTGTCACCTCACTGGTCCAAAATATGGTATGTACTCCCTTCTTTTAAGACCAGTTAGCTTCATGGTGACTGGGCTGCTTCTTTAAAATGACCCACAAAGGAAGACTGTTTCTAAAAAAAGCTCAGGAATATGTCGATCTGAACGTAGAACTTGCACCTGAGTGATTAGCAATTATGCATCCTGCAGTTAATAGGCCCCACACATGCTAGCATATACATTAATCTATATGTTAATGTGTCTGCATTTCTGAGGATTTTCTCTATATTACCCTCCCCACTCTGAAAAAAAAAAAAAAAGAGAAAGAAATTCACAGAAGAAACGATAGTGTTTATGTAAGGGAGACATTGCCTGATTAGCATTAGCTGTGCACTCGTAGTACTAGAAAAATTAGAGGGGAGGGGAGGGTGAGAAGTAGGAGAGAAGGAAGAGTGAACTCCGAGTTGTTTGCAGAATGTGTTTTTCATGGAGTCTGCAAAATGCTTTGGAGGGCGGTTTGCATGGCTGGATTTTGAAATCCTCATAACTTGAAAATCAATAAGATAAACGGAGGAGAACTGAACAGCTAGTGGCCTCAGTCTTGATGATTCCAGGATAAATCCTTTTAATAAACATGAAACTGCAACAGAGCAGAAACCCTAAGTCCTGCTTTTGATTTAAAGATGTTTACCTCTGTATCTGCTACGTTTCTCGGGTTTTATTCTCCTATCTTTTCAATTTTATCTCTCTGGCTACCCATACGGTTAATTGTTTTTTGCATTTATTCTTCAATGATGAAGCATGCGTGTATGTACATAACACATTAATATATGCAGACAGTGGGAACATACATATAGTTTTGCTTTGTAGTGGCTCCCAAGAAGACTTAGTGGAAAATTACTGTCATCCTATAGTCATTTTGTTCATGCTTAAAACATACTGTTATCTGTATGGGAAATTCACATTTGTGACACATGCAGAGAGAGAGGAAAAGAAGGGAAATGTCATTYAGAGAAAACTTACTTACAGATAGATTTTGCTGATGATGGTGGTGACAAAGGAATTGTTTAAAAAAATGAAACAAACTAACTGCACTGTTTTCACAGCATTAGGACTCCTTCACTAGTTAATCCATCAGAATTGGGATTTGACAAGGCTTGGTTTATATAATAAATGTTTGATTAATTTATACATTTCTACAAAATAACAACAAGAATTGGGAAGTTCAAGATTTAATGTCCAGGCTTCCRTTGATATACACAGGGGGGAAAAATACATTTAGATCTCTCATTTATTTTCCAATTAACTGTTCTTTATCCTTGCATTAATATTACAGATGTCTCAAGAATAATTAAAACAGATAAGCAATTTATAAAAATCTTCACATTTCATGCTAATTATCATAATGTAATGTTACATTTCTATTAGCAGCTTTTGTTCCCTCCCCCCATCCTTTATTTCTAGCAACCGTAGGACCTTAGCCAGTCAGTAAGTTATTAATCTTTGTTAAAATACCACACRAAGCTAAGAAGCTTGCAACCAAGCAAATTGGACAGTGATGGAGCTCTCCTTTCTTTACCTTCATTTCCCAACAGCCAGGCTGTCATCAAATATGAAAACAATGATGGTTTTTCACAATTTCTCACTGTGAAGGCAAAGGGGCTCCTGAAGGATCACAGCCAGGCCATAAGAAAGGCAGAGGAGAGCAACTTGATTGTAGGATCCTGTTAGAGACATAAATCACGGACCCACGAAGGAACTACAGAGTCAACATACCTACTACCACCATATGACACAATTATATTCACAAGGAATTAAGTCCCATCTGAAAATGAGTTGACCTGTTTGTTCCCACCATTCCTACGCAAGATTATTACAGGGATTAAAAAATAACCATTSGAAGGGGAATTTCTACTGATGTTTAATGTTCAAGCCATCAAGTCAGAGAAGAGAAGTAATGCTATGTGGTATTACACGAGCTCTCCCACAGCTCCATTCCAGCCACCAGTAGAACCAAACACATAGTCAAGCTAAACAACATGGTTATCATGAGCAGTTTGGAGTAAGAAATAAAAACAGGTTCAAACCCCTCATCTTGTGAACAGTTTACATTGATAAAGATATTCCTTTGCTGAAATATGAGACTTCATATCAGTAAAATGATGTACGTGCTCAGGTCTCTAAAGGAATGGGATAAACTTGTCCAATGAATTATCTAGAATGAACAACATGATCAGCTCCACTGGTAGCAATCCAAATGGCCAGCACGTTGGCACGTGCAGACGCAGAGGCACGCACATGTTCCTCCTTCCACTCTGGTGCTCCGCGGAAAAGCAAAGCGTTCAAGTGTGCTGCTAGTTGCATCTCTCAGCAGCCTCTTCCACTCAGCCTTTGAGCAGTAATTTGTTTCATAATACAGATAATGTACCTCCATATGTTTCAAAAATACACTCATCTAAGCTTTCAGAAATAATGATGTAGTTTAGGTTTCATTTTGTTTTTATTCCTGAAATAGACTTTGATACAAGGTGGTGGAAATGAGGTATTAAATAAAAATCTTGCTCTGGTGCCAAGTCCTGAAACCTTTCTTTAAGGAGAAGAGTACATATGTGCATCTCCTCAACTGCTACCCAGTCTATTGATTCAAAGCTATAACCATTTTTTTTAATATTACTTAATTTATATTTATTTATTGCAACATTGATAGCATTCAAACTGCATTAGATAATGTACTAGATAAGATACCTTTTAAAACCTCTTACTGAGATCCTATTGGGACTGGCATGCAATTGAAAACACTTAATGGAATATTTCAGGGCATATTGCCAGAGAATGAACAAGAGAATCACATTTAATTTTAAAACGCCATACAAAAATCACTTAAAATTATCATAGCTGTGGTTTAGTGTAGAAAAGGATGGGTATTATAATTTACATAGACTTTCTTTCTTTCTGAAATTATTTTCTCTCTTTGTTACATTTGACAACTCACCCACTGTCTTTTCAGAAATGCCTGACATTCCTTTTAATTAAGTAGCAAGGGGCGACAAGCAATACATTTCTAAAAGATTGCTGACTGCGTTGGGTGTTTTCAGCCTCAGGGCCAAATCCCCAGTTGGTCTGCTCCCTCGGGAAGAAATATCAGTGCTTACAAGTTCTGCCTTGACCTATTCTATCATCGTACAAAGCCAAATTGTTAGGGCTTTGTTTGCACTGTCCTTACTTCTGTTGGGCCATAATAATATTTAGGTCTTGGAGGGCTCAAAACTGTTAAGTTCTGAGGTTTCTAATGACAATACAGCAAAATCCRGCCAAGACACTTTTCAAGCTGGAGGTCTTACAATTAATTTCCTGGGTGCTTGCACAGCCACAGACAAAAGGAGATGTCCTTCTTCATCTGTTATAAGYAAACTGAGGAACAGAGAGTTTAAGTGGGCTTTCCTGCAATCACACAACAGACTACCTAGAAAGCTGGGAATAGCAGCCAACCTGCCTGTCCCCATCATCCTATAGACTACAGGAGATCCCCTGCAGGCAGCTGAATTCCATACACATTCATGCTGCAAATTTACCATTGAAACTCTCCCTCAAGCACTTTTGAACAAGGAAAACTTTTGCACAAGAAAAGCCATTTGTGCAAGGAAAAAAAGTTTCTASCAAGAATATTGTAGTCAGGAGAAGCACTAAAAGGCATCTTCAGCTGATACAAAAAGTCTCTGAGTTAAATGAATAAAAGCAAGGAAACTCATTTCAGATGTAAATTTTCAAAACGTGACTGTCTCTACACACAGAGACAAGTACACAATATTTTGCTAATTCAGGCTCGGCCGACATCGTACTAGGAGCCTGTCTTCATATATGTGAAGAATTACAAGGGAAATACATAAATATATCGTTGTACCCGTGCAGCTTTAGCAGCTTTGAGCACTCAAACCCTTTTACCCTAATTTTGTAGACTAATATTGTTTAATTGTTACTGACGTTTTAGCTCTWATTAATGCTAAAAGTATTCATGCCACAAAGACATGTGTCACCCAGCTCCATTGCATTCTGACAGCAGGCAAAGAATCSACCTGGGGCAAATGATTGTGTTTAATTTAGCTTCTGTTCCTTTTGCAGTCTCCTTTGCAAGCTACATTTCAGAGGTAAACAGCACTTGATTGTTTTTATCCTGGCAAGATAAACAGGTCCTTTTTGAGGCGTGGCATTAAAAGTTAGGGCTAAATCCAAATAAAAAGCTTAAATTAAAAATCCCTCCAAACACTGTGTTTTGACATGCAGCTCCAGATTAAAATGTGTTTGAGTCCTGTTTGTAACTAACTCTTCTCAGAGGAATCTCTTAATATCAGTGAGCCAACATYTTAAAGGGTATAGCTCATCCCTTGTCTATAATCCTGGTCCTGGACCTGGAKTTACATGAGCACAGGGATGTGACCACGCATTCTGTCAATGTATATTTGCCTGCAGGTTTGAGAACCACATTAGTAAACAGGCCCTTCACAAATGTGTAGCAATGACAATAAAATATAGCAAATATTCTGAGAACTAACTCATCCTTTCCACTTGTCACTATCTACAAGAGTCTGTGCTGCTATCAGTTAATATTCCCTGCAGGCAGATTTTTCCCACTGGGTGCTCAGAAATGATGAGGTTCACTGGAGCTGTTCTCTCTTCTTTTCTGTTMTTTTGAGTCCATTGGAATGATGACCCTAAATCTGGAAATTGAATGTAGTGAGGAAGCCACAATCACCAGAATTGAGATGGCTTATCAGCTTGATTCCTKTTTTGCAAAGGTCAGCCCCACGCGTTCCCTGATGCTGAGAGATCTCATCTTACAGAGATAAGCCTAATGTGGAAAGAGCCTGTGGTGAGCAGAAATCTCCATACCAGAATGGAGATCAGAAATCAACGCGCTTGGATTTCAGCCTATGGAAAATAAGTTGAATGTGTGAGCTATCTGCATTCATGGTTTTGCCACTGGAGGTGTGGGGGGTTTACCACCTGCTTGAGCAGCACCAGCCAATTTATTCAAAATCAAATCATGGTCTTCCTAGCTGATAAAAGCAAACCAGTGTTAGCCACAYCATCACTAATAATTAATGCCTCTTCCAGAATATGTCCAAACCTTTCAAATAAAACAATTGTTTAGATAATGTCCTATCTGCCTCTTGCAAATCCCATGCACATTCTCACCAAATGCTCCTGACACTGGCTTCTGAGGTAAAATGATCAGGATTGAACAAYACACAGCATATGCTCACATCTGGGACACGTCAAAAGCAGGCTTTGAACCAGGGCATAGCACAGAGATGCCCAAAGCAGCAGTGATAAATATCTTCCTTATGGCTAAACCTTAAAGCCCAGGTTTAYACTGTTTGAGCTCATCTGCCTTTGACAAAGTCACAGGTACCAATGACCTATTTCTGTTTATGGTGCCAAGCTGGAGTGGATGTTGCCTTGGAGGACACACTTCATATATCCTCCGGTATCTGAGGTGACGAACACAGGCAGGATACAAAAAATAAGTAATCAGCGTAGTGAACGTGCCATGCAATTTCACATACCCATCATGGGGGAAGGGGTTTGCAAGGGTATACGTGCGGTGCTGCTTGCCAACAGACACAGATTGTTTAACAGTCACCTCCAGGCAGTAAAACCRGTTGCCAGTTCAAATGCCAGGTAATTTTATAGGATAATTATTAACCTTACTGAAGTTATTAGAGACGAGCTACTGGGAGACTTGTGAAGTGTGAATTATCGCTATCCGTCTGACCAGGAAGGATAGCTAATCCCCTCAAAAATTTTATGCTGAGCTGAAGATTATCCTCCTTTTTAGATATTAGAAAAATCTTCAAAAAGGATCAAATTACATATAATTTTTACAGTTCTGAGAGAGCATTTACAAGATTTCTCTTCCATTTCTCTACCACCCACCCACCCACCACCCTTCATACCCACCCTTCTTTCCAACAATACGTTAGGAAAACACAATTCTGTCTCAGCCCTCTGATACTGCCATCTTCTTAGTACACCACAAGCAGTGAAGTAGTGATGTGAATCTCATTATATCTTCCATGGAAAACGTTTCTAAAGATGACAGCAGAGCTAACACCATGTGCTAAGGCAGCCAGCGCAGCTCCTTCAAGGTCCTACAGTCTCCCCTCCTCCTTCTTCCCACCCAAAGTAAAATTTGTTGTGCTGAGGATATAGGCACTTTTTTTTTTTTTTCCTTCTTATCAAGCCACTGGTGAACTACCACTGCAAGGGAGTGTGGTTACCTTCCTCTCCYTCCCACCACTTTCACCCAACGTTGTCCCTAATGTTGAGCTTTCAGTACCTGTCCCAAAGCCAAATGCCACTATGGAACATTACAAGGCCACATCCTGTGAAGGAAAGTGAGAGCAAGCAAGCTCTTCTGCGTCTACTAGGGCCAACTTGCTTAAAGCAAGCATCACATGTACATAGTACTGAAAAGAAAGGGAGGTTAACCRGAGGGGAAGAAATTAAGAAAAGCTGTAGCCCAGTTTTTGGAGGGTCTCTTCAATCTCCTTGAAAAGGGRAATGATAGAGTATCACCACAGCGTGCCCTCTTGCATATGGTATTCCTCACCATTGGTGTCTCAGCCCTGCCCTAACACACAACCACGTGTTCACACATCCTTTCTCCCTGGGTATCTGGCACAGTCATCTGTGAGGAACATATAGAACTTGACTATTTCTGCAACAATTGCAGAAACGTGGTCTCCCTACCCCCAGAGACACTAATGTCTTTGTTCCAAGCCCCAGCTGATGATGCTTCCACCCATTAGGCTCCTGCCACGTACCTGCATCCATACATGCTAGTGTTAACTGTGCAGATGGAGAGATGGTTTCCTGATAAGAGTTCCTGCCATTTCCAATCCACGGCTGGCGAGTGTCTGCCAGTAGGGAAAGCAGTAAATTTCAGAATCTGTCCTTTGTTGATTTGTTACCCATCTCGCGGCTGCTTCCTCTCCTCCCTTCCACATCTCTTTTGAAATAGCACATTTTTATTGGCATGCTTTGAAGGGATGTTCCCTTGATTATCTTGCCCTTTCTTCTTCTATGCCCAGAGCTTTGTAACTGTCTTTTTTACCCCCTAGAGAAAAAAATGCACCRTGCTGTTGTCTTTGTTTTCCGGGACACTGTTCACACATTAGTGCACACAGGCTTGCATTCCTCATACTGTTGGTTTTCTCTCTACCCACCTTATTTCTTGATGCAAGATCAGGAAATATCTTCTTCAAGGACCATACAAAGGCAAAAATTTCCTATTTCCTTTGCCCAAAAGGGGTAAATCTATGTGACAGTAAGGTTGCAGAAAATGCAACCACACAGATTCCCACCACAGAGCAACTCCTGTTTTATAAGGCCACAACTGATAGAGTGACCCCAGAACTGCGAGGCATGTGGGAATCCAGCAAACACTTTCAGTCATTCCCCTAGTATCCCATGGGGATTTTTTTTGTCTTATTTTGGTTTGGACTTTTCTAAATGTAGCACTAGATTAAATGTGAATTTTGTATTTCTTACGCTATCTCACTTTGCCTAAGCATTCTCTACTTACATACTACTTTTGTGCCAGTAATAGCTTAGTTATTCCAGAAACTGAGAGGCAGGGACACTTGTACCAATGTATTCTCTTTTACAGAGCATCTGGTATCTTTGCTTTATTCCCCAATTCTATCTTAAAGCTCCCAAAACACTGGCTGTCTTTTCTCCTGTTATACTCTATATTGTAAAGGAAAAAGAAGCTTTTTGTTACCTATTTGCCTTTTTTAATAGAGATCCTGGTGATATAGTTTGTAAACTAAGAGAATGCTGGGACAGCATCATTTAAGAGAGGGTTTTAAACTATTCTTTTATATTGATGGACTTACCTAATTCGTTGAACTTCTTGAGCCTTCTACTAGTCAAATGTGAAAATTAAAATAAATTTGTAAATTATTGGTATTTGTTTAGATAGAAGGGGAAATAAACTATTGCAGTCTCTGTATATATAGGCTGGTAAGGAACCTATGCATGTAGCTATAGATTCTGCTTAATCACAGTCCAGAGGCCATTGCACATCCAAAGCAATATTATTCATTTCATAAAGTATAAAGCTGAGATGTGGGAGTTCTTGTCCTTGGTTCCTTTCCTGGATTTTTTGATTAATCTAGGGCATGGCTTGAGTAAATAATTTCTTCCTTTTGTTTTATTGTACCCATTTTGTCCATCTGGGCTTTTTTAGCTTGTTCACTGTCTGGAGTGAAGTTGTGTGTGTTCATACAGTGCTTAATGCACTGCGGCTCTGAGCTCAGGCTCAAGCCCTCTAACTAATTTCTAAGTAAATACCACGCAAAGGAAGAATTCAAGCCATCAGGTTTTGTCCCACAAAGACTTCCTGGCTGGCTGGTAAAAGGTGTGAGACTTGCCCTGTCTTTAATCTTCGAGGACCCAACCACATGTTTGCATTGGTAAGAAAAAATCAAAACGTAGCTGTATTGTGCGGGCTTGGGGGAAGGGGTAGGGAAGGTCAGTCTAGACAGGAAAAATGAGTGAGAACAATTGCTTCACAGGTCTGTGCCTCCGAAGTTACTCTGCCAACAGGCTGATGCTCTCCTGTTAGACAAGGAGACTCTTTTACCCTTAAAGGTGCCACCTACAGCAAAAACATCTCTTTTCAGTTATGTAATGAAGTATCCTGAAAATATATCACATCAAGATAATAATGCCTGATACTCAGTTTTTATATACCTTGCCTTGGAAGGGTAGGTCTCCAGGGAAACTTATTTTATTTAATTTATATATTGCATTCCATGATCAACTTTTATATGAATGTAAAATAAATTACAATAAATATTTCAGAGTGACATGCCAGCTATATCAATGTTGGCAYAATGGCAGCAATTCCCTCATCAATAAATAAATCCAGTCTGGGTTTTTTAGGTTGTTTTACTCTTTGTAGAAGCCTGTTCCACCACACACAGCCTCTGATAGCTAGTAGCATTTTTCTGATATGGTAGCTTTTTTGAGGCTACATGAATCCACAATTACGGTCTACTTGTTATCATTGATCTTGACCGTAGCTGTCTGTCCTCCTAATATATTTAAGTGAGCAGTCACATCCCCCCCCTCTGCCTTTATTTTGCCAGGCTAAAAAAATCATGCTTTTTCATTCAGGTTTGACCACCATTAGGGCAGCCTATTCTCTAGAAGCCCTTCTCCACATCCATTCCAACCTGGTGATCGCTCCTGCCTAAAAATGAAGTCTTAGGAGAGGCTGCAGAGCAATGGATGCAGTTTTCCACATGGTACAACAGTCTGCCCTGCTCACGGTACAACACCACAGATATTCTTTGTATAGGAAGATACTTTGGGGAATCAGCTGCCTGAGTGTCATTTCACCTGGCTTAAAAGTTCTTTTTTGATGATTCCATGATGAAGTTTCTTTTTTTTCCCCAGTCCCAGCCCTCATTTCCTAACAAACTTATACTGTTATTATATTTTTGACAAGAATCAGGTCTAGGAGTTGTTATTGTGTTCCAGACTTTCCTATTTTACCGGGTGGGAACCACTGCTTTCTTGCCGCATTTACTCATTATAAACTTAGAAGCAGCTGTAAACTTGGTAAGATTATCTGATATTGTCTTGATTCCCAGATATTTCCTCTGCTGTTTTAATGTGTTACAGAGCCCCAGTCTTYCACTCCAAGGAAAGGTTTAAAATCACCACAGTCGATGGCACAGCAATGTCCTGTTGAGCGATGGTGCATCCAAAATACTGAAGATGAAGCCATCCTCTTACCCAGGATCTGTGGGGTGAGTGGAGGTTTGAGAACATGAAAAAGTAAAATAAAGATTTTTCATGGTCCTTTTCCTTTATGTAGAGAGAATTCTGATTGGAGGACTGTATTCATCTGGGGACTTGGAGGGCAAAGTCCCAAGTGCTGCACTCAGTCAAASTGTTTTGGTCAATGGGACCTTGCTTGAGCAAATAGGGAGTTTCAGAGTATTTAGGATCTAGGCCTATTAATCATTCCACTGTGTGGAATGGATAATCATTCCACATCTTGGTTCATGAAGGTCTTAAATTTTATTCTTACTAAGTCTTAAATGAGACTCTGACTCCTCTTGCATCCAATGTTCAGGAAGAGTTCTTTCACTGGAATAAAAACATTCCCGTATGTGTTTATTTCAAGGAAATGCATCCATTTTTGGTTCTTTGGTGTCCTTGATTCTGTTTCCTGAGATGTAAATCTGCTCTGGAGTCCCTGCCATAGCTTTTTTCTTTTTTCTAGTCTTCATTTATTGTTACAGTCCAGGCTCGGGTTCATAAATTTTCAGCCTGGGTGAATTTAAAAAACCTCACTCTTAACTTCCTCCTGTTGTGCATATCTGACTATGGTAGTGTCTTTTTCGTATGAAAAGCTTYGCCAAGAGACTGTTAATCTAACCTTGTGTCATTATATCTTTCATGGAAATCCATGATGTGGAGAGGTCTTTACCATCTGCTTCCATCAGGAGGGTTATCTTGGTGTCTAGACACTATACTGATAGGCTTTTTAGGGTTGCTGATAGATAGACGGAGCTTTGGAGAGCTTGCATTTAATCCTCTTCAGATGTGGATGGATGTTTTCCTGCAGTCTGGGATGAAGTTCAGGATTGTGTTTCAAACAAATTTGTTCTGGCGTGTAAATGGGATAACTCTGGTTAACGGTAAACTCTAACAGGTCTGAGGGATTAAATGTGGGATTAAATAGTATGAGAATCAGAGAGCCTGCATTTTGATATAGGATATGTTTATCTTTTCTTTTGTTTTTTAACACAAATTAAAATTCTTCAACCAGAGTAAAAAATTATTCATACACTTTTACTGGTAATGGTTTCCTTCAAGGAAAACTGTTATAAAAAAAACATAAAAGAGCAAAATAGAAAGGGAGTGTGTGCCTATATGCACATGAAACTTTTATCACTGACACTTTAAAATATATAGATTATAAAAAAATATTTTTAAATCGTTCTAACTGCTCACCATTTGTTTATTTTGGCACAATTCTGTTCTCAGAAAATGAGAATAAGGCAAACAAACATACTCCTGCCCCCTGTCGCGTCCTGGTTCTCATGTGAGAGCACAATGCAGCAATGTTTGGGTCTCGAACAGCAGAAAGCAGCGTCTGTTCTGAAAACCTGCCTCCGTGGAAACTTTTAAAACTGCCAGACATTCCTGCGCTGTGAGGTGTATGTCCTCCAGCAGCGCTGCTGGTGTTCCCGCMGTCCCCAGCGCAAGGAACGCAGTCCCCCCCCCCCCCCCCGTGAGGTGGTCAATCCCCCCACGATCAACTGGTTTCAAAGATTCTGAAAGTGCTTTTACCTGACAAGAGGATCTCACTATTGAGATGCTGGTTCTTCATCTGTGCCCTTTTCTGGCTGCTCTGAGTGCTCTCGASAACTGCCCCCACCCCAACCACCTCATTTGCGAGCCTCCCGGGACAGAATCACATCGTTCTTGCCCTGGCTCTCCAGCCATCTTGCAAACTGAGTTTGGTTACCTTGGGTAGCACAGCTGGGATACACACAACTCCCCTTCAGGAGAACTAGTTCGTCAAGGGGAGTTCCTCAGGGAACAAGTCAGGGACTGATCTTATTTTTATTATTTACCAATAGAAAAGTAGGAGTGTGAATGAGTGAATGACAATTAGCCATTAGCAAGGACAGAAAACACTGTCAATATGGAAGACAGAAGGAAGGAAGACCTTGTTGCCCTTTCAGATTGAAGAGGTAGAAACACAAGTATAAAATTATGCATTTTAAGRACTAATAACATCTGTGATGAGGTAGAATCGGCTAAAAAATCAGAGGATAGACATGTGTCCAGATTAGTCACGTATAAGATGGTTGGAGCTAGCACTATAATATGGTTATGAAAGATATGTATGGCCCTTGGAGATACATGGTAACTATCTCTGGCAGAGGAAAGAAAGCATTCATGCCCTTATAAGACGACGTTGATAGCGTCCCAACATGAACGCTGCACACTGCATTCTGACAATCCACACTTACAAGCAATAAAATTGGGAATGGAGGAGACCYATGTAACCATTCACGAGAATGGAAGGACTATCATGCAAGAAAGATTAAAAGACCCAGGCCTGCTTAGCCTAGGTAAACAAAAGCTTTAAGGAAATACGCTTGCTGAAGAGAAATGCAAAGCTGGAGGAGAACTGCTGAAGGTACCAGACAATCCTGGCAGCAGAACAAACGGGTAGAAGGAAGCCATGGATACAGACATGCTGGGAAGCAGGAGAAGGTTTCTAACCGCCAGTGTCAGGAGATGTAGATCCCAGCATGTGGAATAAGCAGCATATTTTTCAGTGTCTTCGAGACAGAACCGGACGTGTTTCTGAAGGAGACCACAGAGCATGGCTTCCTGCAGCAGCAGAGGACTGAGCTGAGTGACCCCGCACATCCCTCACTCTGTGCCCAAAGCTGCCTCAAGCGGCTTGTGATTGTCAAGGAGCACAAGAGAGCCAGGCAGCCTTCTTACAGTGTAGTACTATTTCAGTTTAAATTTAAACCACAATACCAAACTGAAGAGGCACCAAAACTTTGACATGTTTGTCTTTCCTGCCCGCAATTCAACCGTCCTCCTGAACAGCCTTCTACAATTCCAATTTCCTCAACTCCCCAGTCCCCAGGGTATAGCTTTGCTCTTGCTCTTCTCTCCTTCATTCAGGTATTTGTCTAAACAAGCTTTCAAGCCTTTTTGTCAGCCTGGTTCACCTGTGGGAGATAATTCTGCACAGTGCTGGAGAAGGAATTTAAAATTCCACTCTGGAGGCGAGTCCTACATATTGGCTAAGACGTGTTTGTCAGCGCATACTTCAGTGACTGCACAGCAGGAAACCCTACATACAGGGCTGAAGGACAGTTTAATTTGCTGCCTCTTCAGTCATTTACCTGTTGAAAGAGACTGTTACAATGCAATGTACATTTGACACAATAGGCTGGATTAAGTTCGCCAACACACCCAACGCCAGCTGCTGACCAGCCATTGAGCTTATCAAGAGTCCTGTGTGCCAGCTTGGCATACACACATCCCAAATCTTTCATTTCCAGGCCTGTAAACCATCCGAGCCTTTTCCAACACAAGGTGGTCCTGCAATGATACTGCCTTTTGTCCACCAAAAGTCAAACTAGTAAGCCAAGCATGGGTTCAGGTGCACGCTTCTATTGCAAGAATTGAATTGTGCTCCTCTGTGCAGAAGTTTTACACCACCTTTCCTGAAATGGTTTTCTTGAAAGGTTCCTTGAGTGTTTTCCTCTAAAGCATGGTAAGCTGAGCATTACTCTAACTTGTCCTGGCAGCCAGCAGTGTCAAGATGCCATATCTGCAGGTGAAAATCTACAGCTGAGGGATTTATGGGATATGGCCTTTGATGTCTGGCAGTCTTGCATGGAGGAAGAGTGGATGCCCTGCCTTTGCAGCACCACAGAAAGCTGATGCTAGAGTGAGCAGCTCTGGATCAGGCTGAGCTATACATTTCCCTTCAGCTGGGATTTAGAAGTCAGAACAATTGAAAGGACAGGACTTTTTACTTGTGTTTTGCAGCCAGCCAGAAGAATGCATGCTTTCTGGTCTGAGACGCTGTACGGCTATCAGTGTCTGGTTTTTGTAACCGTCACTTGTTATTGTTACCTCACAGAGAATAGCAGGCAAGCTAGAAAAAAAAAACATGTTTATTTATCTAAGAAGTTCTTATTTGACAAGTGAAAAACTAAAAACCAGATAAACGTGAGAACATTCTGCTGTGGAAAAAAGTAGTTAGTTGTAACTCAGAAAAACCACCCAAATCGGTGGACTGCAATATGATCAGAAATAAAGGAAAGCAAATATACAGTATGAATACAGATATCCATCATATCTGATCTGTGAAAGAAGAGCTTGTATTCCTCCTGTGTGGGTTATAAACTCAGATTTCAAAGCTCGACTGCAAAAAGTGTAGGAATCTGTTAAAAACATAACTGCTCTTAACCAACAGGCATAACATAACTCCTCAGACTGTAATTTATCAGCTATTTAAATAGAAAGAGATTGATCATGAGAGGCCTCACAAATCCTATCCCACTGTCAATTTTCAGTAGTGTTTTAACATACTGAAGAGTTTGTGTTGCCCAAAACACAGGGGTGCTATGATTTAGTGGCTAGGATTCATTATGTTTCTAGTAGCACAGGTGGCTGAAGTTTTGGTCAGGGGAATTTCTCARTATGATGGAATAAATTCTCAGCTGCCACGTCAGGGCATGAGAGTCCTTCTCACCGGGGAGAAGACAGCACGGCCCCCATGCGACATGCTTACAGGTGCGTGTCTGTTGTATTTGTGACCATACATACATTTCTTCCTCTTCTCTCTAAATGCTTTCAGACTCYCTTCTCCTGAAGGAAGCTTCCAGTTATCAATTAAAAACAACCAACRTAATCACAGTTCCCACTGAAATGGCAAGCACAGACAACCAGTTAACTGGTGAAAGGAGAAGATAGTTGGATCCAGCCACTGCTTGACAGGTCTTACTAAAGGTTAAATTCTGACCAGTCCAGCATGGAAGCAGTAGGATGAGAGAAGAAAGCATATAGCCTTGCTTCTCTGTCAGATCAGCACAGAGTTCAGGGACACACTTGTATTCCTTTGCATATAGAAGAACGGGGAGAAAAAGAGCAAGAGCAGAACCAAGAACTATTGCAAATTCCACTTGTCATCTGTGCCGAAGTGAGGTCCAACCTTTAAGCAGCAGATGGCAGGTGAGTAACGTTGGTCATTTCTGAAGCAAAACGTGCTCACATACTTTTCCCAAACTGCTCTGTCAATTCAGTTTCATATGTGGGGATCTTTGCCAGCTTCAGGCAGGGTAGACAAGGGGAAGATCATCATTCTACACAGAGAGAATCATTGCCATGATCCCACAAATCAGGACAAACACTTTCCCAAACCGGTTGGACTTTTGCACCCACTTCCACAGCTTAGATTGCCTGCAGTCCTGAGATGGCTACTGACAAAGTTGGTGTCTCCACACACTCCTGAGCTTGACTTTGTTGGGTAACAGCTCCGYTGTGAAACTGGCTGCCACAGGTCACAGCTGGGGTGAGGTATATTGCCATTTGGGTAACATGGGCCATGTTTCTGAGATGCCAGTGGGGTTAARGTTGTTTGCCAGAGATACTAGGAGCTATAAAAGGCTTCCTGGCCTCTGAATGCATTGCTCTGTAAAATTGCTTTTGCCTTCTTTCTTATGCTTGCCTTTTTTTTTTTAATGAACAGACTTTTTTAATATTTTATATCATGTCATTTATGTTATTATCCTAGACTAAATGCAGATATTTCATTACTTGTTTTTCTGGGTGGTGATTTGGACCCAACTCCAATTCTTCCAGATAGAATAGGGACTGTATAGAGAAATGTTTCCTTTCCTGTTAAAAAATTAACAGCAGGGTTAAAGAGTTGAGCACATTTTGCTCAAAAGWCATCATTCACTGACAGCAGAGAATATGCAGGACTAACAAAGGCAAAGTCATCCATCTTTTCTCTGACCTCAGCCTGCTACAGACCTTCACTACTGTGGGGGTGTCTTCTTACAAATGTACTTATTTTACAGCTGGAATATAGCATTTTCTCCCCACTGCTGGAAATGGAGAAGATCCTGCTGGCTTGGAGCAGAGACTCCTTCTCTTGGAGCAGAACTTTCCCTGATCCCTCACTGGATGCAGAACAGCTCACGAAGCTGAGAGGTCTCATGAACAGCACCTTCCTGATACCTCTGTTCACGAGAYAGGAATTCTCATGCGATGACAGTTAAATGAGTGAGAAGTCTCACTGAATCACGCTGYGAAATTTTCTCCTTGCTGGAGTGAGACAGTGTGCTGTAAAAAGCTGTTTGAAAATGAACAAGTCTCAGCTGAAATAAGTGAGAGCTGACAGGTTTGGTCCCGCAYATTACATTCTTTTGTAAACCAGAGAGATGCTTTCTGTGAAGAKTTTCCATGCTCCATTAAAAATATAATCTTTTGTCTTGCATATATGCTGTAGACAGAGACCACTTAACTGTAATGGTGGATGGGATTTAGAAGGAAAGYTACACTTGTAAAGCAAGAGAGAAGAAAAAAAATGGTTTCGTACATTTAAGGGATTACACTGCAGACTATGGAAGGATAAGAAAATAAGATTCATATTAAGCGTTACTAACAAGACAGAAAGCTACCATCAGGATCTCAAGCATGTGCTAGATACAACTTTCTAAGTCACAGGAGTGGGCTGCGGGGCTTCAGGGTTCTCCTGATCTCCATAAAGCTTAAACTATCAATTGAGGGGAAACATTCAGCCTAATATTTGGCAAACTTACCTCTATATTCCACTTTGTCATCATCCACRACAACTCATCGCTTGCACAGTGGAGAGGAAGGAACTGCTGAGGAGGAGGAGGAAGGGATGCAGTTGCAGAAGTAATGAACCTAAGTTGCAGTGGGAGATTTTGGTTAGGCTTTCGGGAAAATCCAACCTCAAGCCTCAAATTCTGTGTTGCAGAAGCCAGTTTTCTACCACAAGAATGAAAACCAATCTTTCAAATTTAAAATCTAATAAATCTGAGGCATTTTGCCTGTGTACTGTAGACAAAGCTTATTTTTATTGCTAGGGAAGAATAAGAGCTAACAATTAAAAATAAAAGCTGTAACTAGAACAGACAATTTTCTTCTTACAAAAAAATATAAACCACCATATATATGTGGGAAACATACYGGCTGATGCATTATCTTTTGCCTCTGTTTGTTGGTAACTGGAGGCCAGATGCTGATGCCTTTACTCACAATGAGTCAAATCTTACTCTTTAAGCCAATCCATCATTAACTGAAAGAGACTTGCAAGAGGAGTGAAGTACTACTTCAGTACTCCTTAGGGGTGTTAGCACCTGGCCCTGGAAGCCACATTAACATTAAATATAATTTTGAAAACAGAACAATGTTTAGGCTTTGCCACTTTTGATTGTTAAATTGCTATGACAAACTTTGCCAACTGGCCCACGCGTACACAAAACAGAACTACAAATGTTTGCATCCAGCACAGAGTGGTTACAGAATAAGCTTTATATGCTTGCATGCACATGCACACATAGACATAATTCAGCTCTTTGAAGTAGAATCAACTTGAGAAAAAGACAGTCCAAAAGCTTTTGCCATTGAGCTGAAACAAAAGCTTGGGTAATGTGGTTCTGCTTGGTGCTCTCTACAAAACAATGCATCCTAACTGGAAGCATGGCTGTGTAACTCCTTTGGGAGTGCAAAAGCATCCAGCTGCTCTCCTGGTAAATAGGTCACCAGTGAGTGAGTTGGCAAGCCAATGTGAAAGGTGTTCAGCAGCAACCAGCCTTTTGAGAGATCACGTAGTTAATGGAAAACGTGATCCAGAACCTGCAACAAGTGAAAGCATTTCCTTGTTAACCCATCTCTGGTATTTGCCCTGCAAATGCACTCTCCAGCTTCATTTGCTACCTGATGCCCCCCATGAAATCAATGGCACATACAGCAAATCATAACGATGAGAGACAGGACACAACGAAGGGTCCTCTCAGCTCCTCCAGACCCCCATCTCTGTGTCAATAAATGCAGACTTGCATCTGTTAGGGTATATCTAATGGTTGCACTTTACTTTCTATACCTTTTCACCAACAGAACAGCAGGAAATGAAAACTCTGAAGGTACCAGAAATTCAGGCAGGAAGACAGATGACCTGTTCTGCTCCTGAGGAAGCCCAAGACCACCAGAGACCAAGAACACCCAAGCAGACACAGGGGCTTATTCTAGGGACTGGAGCCAAATTAAATGTTTCTTTTTAAAAAAATATCATGAGTATGATTAATATTTGTGTTTGGGGAAACTACCACAGAGGATTGCTTTTCTGACTGACTAATTCCCTAGAAGAAAGTGAGTGCTAGGAGTGAAGAGCTATCACTCAGGAAAGGTTTACTAAACTTACCAGAAACCTTTGTTTGCTTCTTTATCTTATTTGTCTATGTCCTGGTTTCATGTCTGAGAGTCACAGGATCACAAGATCACAGACCTGTTCAGGCTGGAAGGGACCTCACGTGTCTTTAACCCAACTTTCTGCCCAAAGCAGTCAGCTGCAGGATCAGATCAGATTGCTCAGGGCTTTATCCAGGTGGGTCTTGAAAACCTCCAAGGATGGAGACTGCACAGTCTTCCTGGGTTTCTGCTCCACTGCTTGACTGTCTTCATGGGAAAGCATTTTCTCTTTATATACACTCTGAATCTCTCTTGTTTTAACTTATGCCCATTGCTCCATCTTCGCACCACACACTACTGTTAAGAACCTGGCTCCATCTTCTTGAGTCCTGCTGAGGAAGGCAAATACAGCAGCAGGTATATTCCCAAAAMTAATATGATGGAAACTTTTACAGTCAAATTTAGTATGAGCATATTACCAGCTTTATGACAGTAGACTTATTTTCTGAAAGTAGTGTTACATGTAAAGTAATACAGCCATAGCAAAATTGACCAATTCTGACAGAATATAGGGACACAATCCTTCAAGAAATTAAACATTTACCAAAAATAGACCAATGGGACTAGTAGTATGTAAATTCTAATTCAAAGAATAATTCTCTCTGTGGATCCTCAGAGATAAATAAATACACAGAAACTCTCCAAATATTTGACACTTACATGGCTGCCACTGCCACCACCACCACCACCCCATCACCTCCCCCCAACCCACCCCTCACCCCCCACAGCAGTAGCTCCATGTTACAGATTTTTTTAATGCTGCTTTTACAAGGAAGAGTACATCAATATTCTCTACAACATCTTTTGAAAACAGGCATGAACTGGGTAGGAGTACAGCAGATGGAAAGTCTTCATACATGTAAAAAAGAAATGTTGCAAAGCAGATGGTGATCAGTTGTTCAAGTCAACTAAAAGGAGGCATTGGTTTTCTTTGCATGAAAGATACTAGCACAAAATTCCGGTTATGAGGGCAGAAAGGGGTGGACCACATGGGGACTCTGTGAGAGTAGAGTAGGCTCAGTAGAGCCTTTTAAGAACAGGTTAACATCTGTTGGAGGCAAAGGGTCTACCTTGGGATACTTCTGCTTCGAGGCAAGAGTTAGATGAATTTTGATTTCTGTCCATAYGCTGGTTTCATGATATCCACCCTGGTCTCATGGGTCCAGATTTTCTTTGTCACCTTGAAGGGTTAGCTCCCAGGCTTTTAATGTCACATGTGAATCTACAATTCAGGAGTAATTAAAAAAAAAATCCGAAGTAACTGACTGCTGGAGATAAAGAACAGAAAAATCATGAGGGTGGTGAGCAAATGAGTAAGGAAATCAAAGACCTGAAGGACAACAGAGAGATGAATGCCAGGAGTGCAGTAAGGCTATTCTTGAATTTGCTGAGAAAAGTGGTAGACAGTACTGTGGAGTATCGTAAGTGCTTCCCAAGCCTTAAGACTTGATTCCTGTTGCCAGCAGACTCACAACTTCACAGAAGAGCTGTGGATGGGACAGAACCCAAGAGGAAGAGTAACAGCCTTGGGCTGAGAAATGCTTTTATTAGCAAAGATTTTGCACCTTTGGGTGATAAGTATCATTCACCCACATTACAGATGAGGTAACTGAGAAACAGAACTGTAGGCTCTTGGGTGTTAGGACCAGCTCCTACTCACTTTGAAGCCCCAAAAATGTTTGTTCATTAACTATGAAGTTGTACATTAGCTCTTAGCCRGAAGGCCACATGAAAGAGGATCCTGGTTCTGCCACAGCTCTTGCCCCACAAAACCTGATTCTTCAGCTCCAGTGTCAGGATGTGTTCAGGTCGGCAAGACAGAATCTGATTTACAAATTAGAGCAGAATCTGGTAAAGTAACTGTAYCTGCTACAGACCTGTGCTTATAAATCTGTACTTGCATTACACAGGAGGAATGGTTAGCAGTTAGATTGCCTRGCTCCTGCAAAACTCTGAGGGGAACAGCAGAAGAGTTATTTGCATAGCTGCAACAGGCTTAAGACTGTTGAGTGATTGAATGAAGAATGAAAATAAATATATTCACCATGAAACAAGACAATTTGAATCCAGAGGACTTTTTCAACCATCTACAGAATATTTAATTGGTATTAAATTGGAGCTTGTATAGTGTAAGCAGAACCCTTGAATTCTACCATGGCAGTCTAACCACAGAAAAAAAGGAAAAACACAAGTRTCCTTATAAAGTTGAAGCCTGTGGGTTTGGATTAACAAAGTGACATGATTATTTTTTTTAGATCAAAAGTTCAGTCTGGTTTCTTTTGCAGATTCCCCATAACTCTGCCCTGCCAGGCTTTGACTGAAAGGGCAGCAGAAGTATCAAAATATCTCATATATTCCTGTTACTGCAATATTTCTGGCCCAACCAAAACCAGGATACTTCTGCTGCCCCTGACCACTGGCTGACTGAAGTCCGTTCTTCCAGGATGGTTATTTAAGAGGTGTGACTGTCAGACCCAGCCAAGCAGCGTTTACTTCCTCTGCCAATCCTTCTTCCCAGAGATTGCTGTCATTTTCCCAGGGGCACGCATGCTCAGAGCAGGGCAGTGCTTCGTCAACCTCCCCGAACCGTACGCAAGGCGGCTGTTTTATTGCAGCACTGCGCAAAGGGTTTCCTCCCACTTCTTTTTGTGCAGCCACACATGTTATACATTCCCGAATGTGGGGAAGAGCTGCAGACATGGATCAAAGCTGCTAATAGAATCATGGAATAAACGAGGCTTAATAGGCTAACTACTTCAAATGTGATTAAAGTTACAAGAAACCAATCCTTCTCCTTAACCAGGCCTGGCAGTTCCAGGTTAAAAACTGATTTTGTGAGGTTAGATGCTCTTCTTCCACATTAGTCTAGTTTCTGTATTTTTCCGCTGTTCCCACAAGCTACAATTTGCACATTTCCCGACAGAACCCTGCCAAGCCATCAAACAGACAAGCTGGCAACTTTAGGGACTGAGCAGCAGTTTTAACCAGAAGAGAAGGAGCCAGCCAACTACTCAGCTCCCTTCCCCCTCCCAGCAAATCTCCACRATAATTTTGTAGGTCCTGGTATTTTTGTTCACCTTGTATAACCAGTAATTTATCAAGTTTGTCTCTCCCTGTCGCTTGCAGGCCTGCATATCGTATTGATTTAAAATACAGAGGACACATTAAACTTAAAAGTGCTCCCTTGCAGTAGATACTGCATGCAATTGCAACTTTCTTCATGTTCATCTTTCAAGGTATTCCACATGTTAAAAATATGAAACAAGATTATTTTTTCATGTTCATTAAGAGTTATTGTGACAGAGGGTGACCTGAATGTAACAGAGTTTGGCTACAGTAGCGATAGATCAAGTGTATGTTCATATTTTTTCATCTCTAAAATATGCCATGTTATTGGCATTGTACAATACATATATTGTAATCAGCCAGCAGTAARTTCAGGACAGGAGAAGACTTGCAACTGATGCTACCTGGAATATGATGAAATTAAATTGCTAAAGAAAGAGAAAAGACAGTATTTAGGAGACATGTTGCAACACATGTTGGATTTTCAAAGCATCCATCGTTTTCTGCATCAGTGAGGCTAAGACCATTTGCAAGGCCCATACCACCTGGTAAGGGACAGCTTTCCTAAAAGGAAGAGTTAATAATCAGAAGGGACCTCCACAGAGGTCTGTGTAATCAAGAACACCACAGAGAAGGTACACAGGGATTGAGCGTTCACTGCCTGTCACAATAGGAGAGCTAGGGGACCTCAAATGAAGTTAACAGGTGGCAGGTTTAATACAAACAAAAGGAAGGACCTTCTTTTAACCCATTACACTATGGAAATTCATTACCACAGGATGTTGTGGATGCCAAAAGCTTGCRCAGCTCCAAGAAGTGATTAGACAAGATAAGGTGAGAAAAGTTAAACAAAGGCTACGGAGCACAAAGGCATCGTGGTTGTGGCAGAACATCCCTGAGCCACAGGCGGCGGAGGAGGCATCACGATACCCTTRGCTGTTCTTATGGACAGGGTGCTGCTCCACAGGGCCCTTTGGTCTGAACAAGAAAGCCATTCTTATACTTCTACATTAACTGGCAACCAATGTGCCAGATCCGGCCAATAAAGCACTCCTGCCTGGCTTGCTCTCTTTTCCCAGGGGAGTCCAGGAATAGCTGCTCAAGAGGCAAATGCCACCCAGATGGCTCAGCTGCCCTCACCCGTAACCCAGCACAGAGACGAGCGGCGGCTGCTGGGGGTGCAGCCTCTGCCAGAGCGAGCCACAGCTCCCCACTCCCTCACAGCAGCGGCCATCGGGCTGGCGGGCTCACGTCCCACCCCCGGCCCCCCCAGGGAAACAGGGAGCACCCCGAGGGGGTTTGCTCAAGACAGGGCCAGGAGGAGCGTTTATTGTGCGTGGGAAGGGAGAGGGACTGTGGCCAGAACAGCATGAGCAATTACCCCGTGAGAGAGGGTGATGTGTCCCGCCTGCGGCGCGGAGAACACGTGCACCTACAGCCTRTACGTGGCTATGGTGAACACTGGAGCGTTTTCAGCCTTGCCTGTCCATCGAAACAGGTCATAAAACAAAATGTAGACCTAAAATCTTCTGCATCTCTTTTCTACACTGCTAGTATACATCGACCGAAGGCAACGGGAGCTCTGCTGTTAGCTGCCGGGGCACAGGATCAGCCAAAAAATGCAAGCCTGGTCATACAGGGGTTTTTCCCCCCTCCTATTTATATCTTTTTCCTCCTTATGTTCCAGGGCAGAATTACATGGCAAATACATAACCTGGTGGATTAATCTAAATAAAATCTCTACTCCAGCTCCTGGAGGTAGCCACCTGATCTCCTTATTCAGGATAGATTATATGATTCTGAGGTCTTTGAATGGCAGAAGCCAAATATGCCCCGTAAAACATAAGGTACATCTGAATACATTTGATATTGTAAGACGGTGTTAGTATTCAAGGAACATAAGAAGCACGAGTTCATCATCAAGTATTCCAAAGACTGATCAATGTTCATTTATGAATGCATGTATAATGTATCTCTCTCAGTCATAAGTTCATGGGTTACACGCCTGTAAAGAAATCTGTGAAAATTTAAGCAAGAAGCTGTCATCCTATCAGTCTTGAAAAGCTGAGAGAGCAGAGAAAGGTACTTTGCTAATGGAGCCTGGTTCTATTTTTGCTTTCTACCTAATGATTTTGCTTCTGCCTTTTAGTTATTTCAGCTACTTTGCAATTTAAAAATAACTATAACACAGCAGAMTAAAACACTGTGTTTCTAGAGATTCTTTAAGAAAACTGGATCAGAACCTTCCTTATAGCCTCCCTCTAGACCGTATTGCCTTTTTAAAAAAGTGATTTCCCCCCCACCCCTGCTCTGGTTTCACAGAGTCAAGTATCTTTATTTGTGCAGCAGGAATTAAGCAATTATGAATAACTTCATGATGGACAACATACATTTTAGACATATATACATAACTAAAGCAACATCTTTCCAGCAAACACCACACTATCTCTTCCAGAAAAACAGAAAAACTCATGAAAAAAGGGACACACACACACCCACCCCTTTTTCTTGAGCAGAAATCCCTTGCCTTTCTAAAGCATTAAACACGTCAGTTCTTTAAAATACAGCTTGCTGTATAAATCACTGAACAATGGAAGGGCTCTTAAAGAACCAGAAATGCATCAAGATTTACTGCCATGGATGTATATTCTTTCAAGACTCCTCCAACCACTTTTTTTTTTCCTTTCCATTTTCCCTTTTCAGTATCTGACAAATAAGGTTCCTTATTCTTGTCCCTGCAGAGGGCAACAAAGAGCTTTGCTGCTGGTCAAATGATTTGATTTGCACCCTAATGAAATACTGTAGCCAATTATACCATCCTCTGGCTACCAGGCGCTTGTGAGGCCCCGGCAGCCAGCCCGAAGCTCTGAGCTGACCCATCACCYCTCCGAACATGGCTCTGCTGCCTGGCTGCGGGTGCATTTCACCGGCCGGGTAGCCGGGCTCCACATCAAAGGCTTGGTTATTCTGACTTATTGGCCCATGTGTCTCTCAGAAAAMCGTATGAACCCTGTAGAAAAAGGAATGCAGGCAGGAAAGCTAGATCTGTAATCATTCAAAACATCATATAATGTTTTGAAGGGGTTTTTTCCCCCTCCTCTAATGCAGTTGTTGAAGTACTGGGCTTTTAAAAATCTTGAATCAATAAATCAGTTTTTCTTTGGAAGAATAGAAATGTTGACTTAGCAAAAGTGCAGGATAATACATAAAATAAACTTACATGTAGAAACCATTTTCAGGTTCTACACTTCGCTTTTTTGCAGGAGGTGTTATTAGAAAGCCTGAAATATTTAAGTACATGGTAGTTCAAGCTGCATTCTGCTACGTACAGAATATTTATTCTTATCCATTTCTCTTCTCCCCTATCTGTAGGGCTAACTACCACTTCATCTARGTGTCTGTGTGTATATTTGCGTGTATGCGTGTCAGAGTGGGGGAAAGCAACGTTCACTCTGCTAGTGTGGAAGTTTCCAGCGTGCCATATGCATTATGGTTTGCAGCACAGCTCGTGCCTGCAGGCTGACAGGTTCCCGTCCTGTATCTCTTCATTATCATGACCCCCTGACAGCATGGCGAAACGTTCAGACAGCAGGGCAAGCTGCGTGAGTCCACATCTCAGCTGCATGAATCGGGGCTATCAGTCATCAGGTAAAGGATTATACTGGCAACTCTGAGAGACACTGAGGAAAATAGAGCAGAGCCTTAAATAGCAGGTGAAGAAAAACCCAACAGCATTTTCTGTTGGGTGTACGAGCAGTGCTCCGTGGCTACATTCAGTTGGATACAGTTATGAACACAAGCATAGATGCCTACCASTATGCACCCCTACATTTCCCAAATACCTACCAGTCCTACTAAATCTCTAGAGATTTGGTGGGGTTTTGGTGGGTGGTTGGGTTTTTTTTGGTTTTGTTTGGGGTTTTTTTTGTTTGGTTTTTTTTTTCTCTTTTCAAACTACAGGTAAGACTAGGGAGTTGAACAGCAACACAAGACAGTGCAAGCCCCATACTGCAGTGGCTTGTTATAGAAGGGCAAGCCAAAYGCCCCTCATTAAACAACTCTCCATCGCATCTGTTGCAAAGCCTTGCTCAGATCTTGCAGCTGAGATGGTCTAAGGATAAGTACAGGAAAGCAGGCAGGATGGAGCAATATCTATCAACAGAACAACTGACAGAATTGGGTGGGGAAATCCAGGAAGGCTTTTGGCCACACCAGTCTTTTTCCAGGTCTGAAAAAGTCTGGGAGAGCTCATCCCACATTCACGTAGGAAGGAAGGGTTCGTTTCCCACAGGCTTAGCACATCGTGGGTACAACCACTCCCTCAGGTGACTCAGACTTTCACATGTCRTAGAACCTGCACATTTGCAAGTTCAGGGCCTAAAACCTGTTTAGAAACTTCAGGGCCTGGGAAAAAAATCCTGGAAACATATACAGAAAAAGTGTTGGAGCGGTTTTTTTTCCTTGGGTTTGGTAGGGAAAAGCTGGGGGGAAAAAAAAGAGACTTTCATGTGAAATACCCTGTCTCAGAATGAACAGTGAAAGAATGTTTAAAGTAATGTTTACAATGATACTGGAATTTTTCCCTAAATGGATATTTTTTCTGAACATCTCCTTCCATCCCCTCCCCCTCCGTGCTTTCCAAGGAAAATATTTGCTTTCCAAACTTGCAACATTTCCAAAATTTTTACATGTGTAGCAGGGTTAGGGCTGGGGATAGCACTGGGGCAAGGATCTGGGCCACTAAGGTAGGATAAAATAAGGCAGACATGTTGAAAAAAATAAGGATTATAAAACAGAAACTCAAGTCTAGATTTCTGGCTGATACAGACATGGGACCCTGACCAGGTTTGCGGCACGGTGTTTATTCCTGGAAACCCACTGTGAGGCTGACAGCCTTTGCAAGTGTGGATGACCCGACTTGGTTTAATCCTGAAGCTCACGAGCATCTTTCTGTAACARCCAGGCCAGGTCTAACAGCTCCTACCATTTAGAGCAAAGGGATAAAATAAGCTACAGTTTTAAAATTAAGCCAGAGTGTGTCAAAAGGTTGCCGGACCCAGCCAAGGACCAGCAGAGGCAGTGCCTGGACTCAGGCAGACAGCAATCCTGCCTACGGAAAAGATGCCCATGTTCTTCATCTTTGTTTCTGGAAATTAGTTTTCCTATCTGTATTATAGAGCTACAACTCTGCTCACTGGGTTTCTCTTTGAAAGCTGCATGCACCTGAGTTCTTGTTTTATACAAAAGTCAGTACCACTCTTGCTTGCTATTTTCAAGATTTAATTTTTACTTCCTGTCTTAGGGATATGTTAACAGGTAGCAAATACACCCAGAAACACTGGTGTGCAGGGAATCGCCATCTTCAAAGTTTAGTACAGCTATTATTATTCAAAAGTAAAGTACCTGTACGCATTTATTTTATGTACTAATACTTTCTAAATTACTAAGTATATTTAACTAGCTAAATCAGCAGACTCTTTTGTTCTTAAAGAAATTAATTTTCATTAACACATAATAAAGACAAATATTTTAAGTTTGCCCCAAATTTCTGGGTTTTCCTTTCCTCTACAAAAAGGATGTCCTCTGACATTTCTCTTTTCCTCAGAAAGACTGTAGGTGCTCTGCCTTTTCTCACAGTCACATTTGCATAGCTCAAATTGACCTGTGATAGCTGTGTGCTCACAGTAAATATAAGGTAACTTGCACTCACCGTAGTCTCGAAGCGCCAGAGAAAGRTACTTTAGCCCAGGATAAAAAAACACATCCAACTTCTCTCAGCCATGGAGCCAAATTTGTTGGGGGCTTACTTCCCCTCCCTAAATAATGAGAAGGTTAATTACAGTTCACAACCAGGTGTGATTCAGAAAAGCCTTTCCTAATGTAACTCCCTCTAAGGACCCAGCTGACTTCAAGAAAGTGTTTTTGGAAATTCAATTAAGAACATGTCTCACCTCTTTTAATAGTAAGGCCAGACCTTGGGAAAAATTGTGTCTAAATTCATGCATTTTTACACCATTTCTAAGTTATTTATATAGTGTAACAATGGTGCTGCTTGTTAGGTTCGTATAGATGATAACCACAGTTGAAAGCAGGCAGGAAAGGTTGACACAGAATAAATGTATGGAGGGTAGGAATTAATCAGTAGCAGTGCTCATTGCAGAGGCATTTATCTGTAGTTTCTCTCACATTTCTTCCTCCAGAGGCAAGGTTATACAGCGTCCCTCCTCGCAGTGCTGCACAAATCTCTCTTCGCTTCGCATCATGCATTTTTCATGAGTATCGACTTCTCGTGCCTTCTCATACCTACAGGTCCGTGGCCCCATAGTAGAAAGATTTGACAGCAGTAAGTTAAACTCTGTTAGCACGCACGCATCCTCAGAAATTCACTCTGGGGAGCCACACCTTGACATCAAGCTGAGCAGTATCTCGGTTACACCCGCAAGGAACTCAGGGTCAAGGCTAAGAATAACTCCTTGGTACACACCCAGCTTACAGTACTCACAAATTTCGCCATTATTTGTGCAGGTACCACAACCGCCCTGTGGGTTATCCGCTCATAACACCCACGCAAACACATCTCAGCCTTCACCAGGTCTCCTCTGCTCTCCGTTACAGCTCAGGAAATAGCTGGGAGAGGAAAATTCCTTTTGAATATTTGTACTAATGCAAAGTTAATTTCTCAGTGAAGGTTTCTACAAACCTTTCATGATTATTTCATGCGAATCCTTCCATACTCAAGTTCCCCGGCAGGAAAATCCACAGAATAAAATTCTTCCTACCTCATTCACCCTCAGCAAATTTCAGCTGAGCTGTAACCCAACTGCGGACATTAACAATTCAAACAGAGAATTTCTTTTCTGCATTTATAACTCACAGTTCTCAGTGGGAATAGTTACATAAATCACACTGTTTTGCTTTTGTTCCTGATTGCACAATATAACAGTGTGACCATACCAGAGTGAAATTTTCATGTTACACCCAGATACGGATTTCAAAATTTCTTCTCTGTTGGCTTATTACTTTGGCCACCGAAAGAGGGAAGGAAACAATACTATATAATTAACAAACACAGCGTACATATTTAGCTGAAAAATTAAACTATTAAAATCGGAACATCCTAAATGTAACAAYCGACGAGTTATACAACAAATAATACACTGTTTCTTTAAACTGTTCTGACTGGATGTTTTGAAATACATACTATAGGCAAGACTTACTGATTATTCAAAAAACCTGTATCAGTAGAAGGGGGGAGATACAAGTGAGGCCAGGGAAACGTACACAGATCCCTYTATCTCTGAAGAGCTTGGCAGCAAGATACAGCTCCAGCTCCATCCAAATATCCTTTTGTCAAACACAACTTATGTAYCTCTACCTAATCCGTAGGCTTTTTGAGCTCCCACTAAACTAAACCAACCTCACAAACACACTCATGCTCTATGCAAAACAGCTCTGAAATATTACAGGAGCCATCAGGAATGGCATCCTGATGGGTTTTAGGYAAGATTCATTTTGGCAAAAGATTTCTAGCAGCAGGCTGCAGGTTTAAATTCCCCTGGATATCTGCCCTGGGCTTCTTGGAGTTGTGCCTAAATATCTAACTACATCCAGGTACAGAGAAGACCGAATTTGCTTTCTCTGGCCCAGGAGGCTCACGCCAAGGAGGGGAGCGGCAGGGAGCCGGCAAGCCCTGGGGGAAGTTTCAGAAGCACAGTCCTTTCCAGGGCTAGCCCCGCCAGCCTCAGGCACTGAAATATTTTTGGGACGTGGGTTTAATTTTTCTGTTCCTTCGTAGGAGAGGTGYAAGATGCACAGCTGTTTTGTTGGCCCCATCCCTCGCACCGCCTTGCGCTGTGTGCAGCCATTTAAACCACGGAAAGAGCAAGTACATCATTTGGCTTCAGCCAGAAGCWGTAGTTTACCGACAATTTACATGGGTATCAATTACTAGACTGGGGAAAGCAGTGGAAAATCAGGCCTTTTGCTGAAATAGCTAGGTGGTATGGGTAATGCACRTGAAGTGTTTTGAAACTGCTTCTGTCTGCTGGCTTGCAGAAGGACACACAAGCCCACTCCCCCCTTCCAGTACTCAGCAGTGAACTTCACTTAGCATTGATTGAGATTTATGGATGGTATTTATTTTAATAATGCTGGGTGAAACCAATCCATGTTTTCTCAGAGGAAGCACATGCATCTGAAAGAAAAATAAAAACAAACTATTTTTCTTGGGGAAAAGAAAAAAGAAAAAAATCTTAGGAAAGAGGCAACTTAAATAAAGTGAAAATTATTTAAGAATGAGATGTTGAGGGACRTTGGAGTCACCAGCAAAACTAACAGCTTGAATGTCTTGGACTTGAGCACCTCCTCAGCACAGACCCTCATCCTGACACGCCATGCTGTTATTCTTCTCAGTGACTGTTAAACTCAGAGGAAGGGGCTACTGCAGCTCTGCTCAAGGAAAATTAATCTTGTGTGGTACTTCACTGTACCACAGCAAGTTCTAACTTTCCCTGTTAGCAAATACAGTCCTGTGCTAATGACAAGCCAGACCTGCACCATGAACAGGAGCCMCTTATTTTCTGAGGGGGAATAACACTTTTTTTTCCCCCTTTTTCTTCCCCCTCACCTCTAACCCCCTGTGTGCTCTACTCTAATGAAAGGTCAGAGGTTAGGACTTTATTTTCCTCCAGACCATGAATGCTAAATAGCATCAGCACGAACAGTTCAATGACCCCTGTGTGTTCTGAAGCCACTGAAAAATGAAAACAAATGTTAATCTGGGGTCTGACTCAGACTCCCTTTGCTGATCTATACTTATGGAGCATATTAGGGCCACTTACGAAATCAGACTGAGGGGTGATCTCTGACCTCGCTCCGTTTTCGGATGGCCTTGCTTCATCCGCGGGAAGCCTGGCGCTGCCGCTGGCCTCGCGGCGCGGGGTCTCGCCGCTCACTCTCCCGCGGTGCCCGCGGCCGCTCACGTGCGACTTACATATGCCAGAGCGATCGCCGGCACACATCAATGGCAACGCTCCAATTTAAAAGTAGATGGCTGGAGTAGGTGTTATTAGTACCCTGTGTCAGGCTGTGATTGCTCACATATGGCTGCAGGCTGAATAGCACTTTTGATTCGGGGCAGAGAAAGAAAAAGTTGGCGGTAAGAAAAAAAAAGAAGATGGAGCAGGCTTGGTCTTACCATTTTCTGATTTGAAATGGCTGRATTAGAAATAACTACGGCCAAAAAGAAATCAAGTTGGATGTCATCGAGTTACCTATATGTATCATCGTCTGGATCCCTAGGTGGTCCTGATCTTAAACCAAAAGTCCTAGTCCAGTGACATTAAAGCCACATATTCAATAGCAAACCAGTTGTTTGCAAAAGGCTTCTGACGAAGAATACGTTCTTCTTCGTAACGTGACAAAAGAAGCAAGAAAAATGTTTTCTCTGTAAAGTTAATATTAAACAACAGTAGTGTTCTTGCATTTAATATCATTGTTCTGAAACAGACACTTTTCATTTCGTACTTTTTTTTCTTTTACCCTACCCTTTTTCCTGTTCAATGTCTCTAATGCAAATAAAAACCAGAGGTTTAAGTCTGCACTGTTGAGATCTGAAGATTACTGTTGGTCTACAAATGTGAGCTGTGTGAAGACTGTTACAGAATTTGCCTTTTTTTTTCTCTTTTTCTGGAAAAATCTCCTGGAGTAAAAATTATATGTCACATCAGTTTCTATTTGAATATTTCTTACTACAAAGCATATATTGTGCATATACAGTATTGTGCAAGGGAAAAAAAAGAAGAGATGAGACATGATAGACTCTATTAAAGCTTGCAAAGAGAAATGAACAATTAAATAAAATTCTCCTTTGAAACAGTCAAGTTTCAAAACAGAAGAAAAGCCAATGAGCACTTCATTCGGGATGGGCTGAACATATTTCTAAGCTTACAGGTACATAAAGCCCTGATATACTAATCTATTGTAACTCCCTGATTGTGCACTTAAAAGCAATGTGCAATTTTCTCTGCTTCAGAGGGGCTCTTCAAGTGAAAAGGCTGAGCACTAGAGGTCAGAAATCACTAGACATTCTCTTTCATAAAGCAGCAATTGTTCACAAATTTCCTGCATATTTTGAGCACARTTAGTTTCAACTGGTTTTAAAGAATACGATTTGGTGTTTGGCTTTGGGGACATCACCTCGCATTGCGTTTGCAACAATARAAGTAATGTTGGCCCACTTCAGTATTTGTCATTTTTGTTGTTTCAGGTTTCAAGGT
The DNA here is from genome assembly GCA_030449065.1 of Oceanodroma leucorhoa. Lineage (NCBI taxonomy): Eukaryota > Metazoa > Chordata > Aves > Procellariiformes > Oceanodroma > Oceanodroma leucorhoa. Next base: position 10,781,279 of record JASVER010000026.1, on the reverse strand, counting down.
AAACCTAAGTCAGTTGATAACATCAACATATAGTGGTTAGCAATTTTATTCAGAATAACAAAAAGTCATACACTGTTATTATTCATGATTTTTATGTCATTTAGATGGGTCTGGCCTATGCTGACTGAGTTATTGAGAAGGTCAGGTCTTTTATATTGTGATGGATACATATATTGGCTGGTATTACAAAGTCAGCATTTACTATAAGTTTGTAAAGTACTGTTGACTGACACTCAAGAAAAAACACTACAAGCTTCTTAATGGTGACAACCATAAGTGGGTAGATTAGCTGTAGATGTATATTCACCTTTAAGCTATAAAAATTGGTAAGACTGAGGAAAAAGCTGATGTGGGGGAAGGGAGGGAAGAAAGAAAATCTATAGGAGCTGTAGATCATGAGCATTGCTGGAAGCAAAGTCATTTCAATTTAAGGATGTAAAACTTAATTTAAACATGTCTTCTCTTGAGTTTCCCAACTTGCTGTCCTTACTCATGTTTTGAGATCCATCAGTAATTTTCATCAGGTATATGCTGACAGTGCCTTGTGCAAACAGCCTTAGTCTGGAAAACTCCCTCCCTACCTGACAGCCTGAATCCTAAGCAGACTCACCCAGCAGTCCAGGAGCTGAACTGACTGCCAGTAGGCAAGTTTCACCATTTTTGTGTAAAATCCTAAATATTGAAGTATTCAATTTAACATGTTTTGCCTTGGGCTATGGGATAAGCTAAGTGATTAACTGATGCAATTTTGGAAGGGGGGTGGGGTGTCAAGGGGTATTTTGCAGAACTGTCCAGGAGAAAAATCTCTTCCATTGAGTGCTTCTTGTCTAAATTTCCGGCATTCTTTAAAACCTCTTTCATTTTTACTTCATTCCAATTTTGAGGTTGTTTTTCATGTCTCCTCTTTCTTTTTCCTTTGCTTTGCTTTTGGGTATCCATAAAGCAAGAAGCCTTGCACTGACATAGCCTTGTTCATGTTATCTGCAAAGTCATCTGCAGGTTTTGAGCCTGCGTACCAACTATTCATGCAATCTGTATAAATTATCTATATGGTATTTATGTAACTTATGTAAGTATTTCTGTAACTATGCATGACGATACATATCATTGTAATAGTATAAAGCTGCATTAGCACCACAAAAGAATATAAAACCGTACAAAAACTTAGGCGCTTTTTCCTAAGTGATCTTACTTAGTATTGTGGTTTTGGATGGAAGGACAGTGCAAGGGGAGCTGAATGTGAAAGGGAGGACTCTCCTCCCCCACAAAATTAGTTAGCTTTAATTACCAGGGTAGCGCTTTCCTTATGTGTGGAGAGAAAAAAACCTTGCATACTTAAAATCACTCTTCTAGTCGAGTTAGTCGGGTTTGATCTAGTCTAACAGAGTTGGGTGTTCTTTCCTTGGATAGGACTCTAGTCCTATCTTATATAGCCTCTCTTGAACAGAGGCTATATAAACATTGTATTACTCAGTCTTGCTTTTTTCAGGGCCAAATTTTTAATTTGGGACTAGATAGCCTTTTCATGGGGGCTACTAACTGAAGGGACTCATGCAGATTACCTCTCACATATTGTCCTCCCCTGACTTCCCTATAGAAGCAACACGCAGATGCAGGAAATCCTGCAGAGCTGGTACACACCAATTTGGGAGCCAAACCCAGAAAACAAGGCATTGCAGCGAAGCGAGAAGAAAATGCTGTTGCCCACCTCCAGGCCCGTTGGCTCATTAATACAGACTAGCTCCTCTCCAAAACCACCTGACAAAACTGAGGAGACAGGGCTATGAATCCTACTTCCTATGACACACTGCAGCTTTCAAGCACGAGGGGACGGGGGTACCATCTCAGCTGGGGGCAAGAGTTACCTTTCACTGCTCTGAGCACAACATAGAAGCGCTTCACATGTTGTCAGATTGCATCTCATTTTACACCTATCACATCATAAATACTCTGTCCTTGCTCAGAATATAATAGAAAATGTAGGTCCAGGTCACAGGGGTGGGTGGTTATGGAGAAGAGGACATTGGTTTAATGGAAACAGAGCRTCAGAAACAATTCTCAGAAAACAACGGAAAGACAAGARAARATTATGAAAAGGAAGAAAATGTGCRTTATCTTCCCTAGCTTTTAAAAACACACAACTTCCTTACTGAGCATCAACTACTAGAAAATTATTGATCCTACACCAACACCAGCAATTTTCTTCAGAAAGGTTTCAGAAAGTTTGTTGAATGAGTTAGGTCTGGGGAATTTATGTAAGCTATTTGCAGCAGGAGCTATCTTTTATGTATTTGTACAATATCTAGCACAAGGTATTTGTAAATGTCTAGCCAGATAAATTGAGTTATTGGGTAGTGTCACCTAAAATGCAAATAACAATAACAACAACAACAATAAATAAATCTCTCTGTACTGAATAGGAATTTAACTCTGAATCACAAGTGGTTTAGCTTCATTTTTTGAAAAGTTACTGCATGTATATCCATCCAGATAAATGAGATCTGCTGGATCTCGCAGCTCTTTCTATTTCTACAGCTCTGGAGAAGAAGTGCACGGCATGCTGGAAGACCAAGGAGTAAAACCGACAGGACCGATGGCAACGTGAGCCAAGAACCTGCCAGCAGYCACACAACTTCTTGTGCAATGCTGAGCGTCCCGGAGCAACCTACACACCTCGCTCAATGTCCAGCCATGCCTGTATCTGTGCCTCTCCTCGAACCACTGCCAGGGGCTTACCAGGATGGAATAAAGCTCAATTAAAATTTTTTGTCCTAGGAATTATAGAATCCATCACCAAATAAATATAACACAACAGGATATCGTAATGCCCTATTCAAATGCAGGAAATATATATGTGTGTCTATGTATGTATATATGCACATTTATGAATGTATGTATACATGCATATTTATGAATACACATGTATATATGTATACATATGTGCGTGTGTGTGTGTACACTCACTAAAGACTATAAAACATAGGAGGTGATTTTATACAACACACGGTAAAGAAGAAAGAGTAGAAATCCAAAATCACTACCACTACAGGATCTGCATGCTAAGAAAATGGTTGTATAAATATCAGAACAGGTAATTTAAGCGAWCTTATGGACTCGTATCTCTTTCGGATTAATGTCCAGAATGAAAACCGTACAGAAACATTTTCTAATCTGGTTTTCTGATYCTAAAGCATAATTAATTTATTACATCAACAGACACCCTGCTCACTGGAGGAAGAAAAATTTCATATGCAAAACTCTTTTCRTCCAGATGAAGTTTATTCCTCCTTACAGCTTTTTTCTCTTATTCAGTTTACAAGCATAAAGTCTCTGAAAAAAAAAAAAGAGGGAAGAAAAAAAGTCTCCTATATATGCCTCCAACTTTGTCATCACTGCCTGACATTGTTGCAAATGCTGTTTGATACCGACAGTCCTTGAACCYCCAGGAAATAAAATGGACTATGGAAACAGTGACAGCAGCAGCTATAGATGAATGAAGACCGTAGTTAGTTATAATTTTTCCAAAACGAATAGATACACTAAGAATTCACCCAAAAAAACAATCAGGGCCTCCAGACTGTCTCTTCCTCATTGTACCTYTGGGTCCTCACATTAACATTGATTTCTATTGATTTAATTCCTAGAGTGTCTCAACKGAGATCACCGGTAATATTACCATATTTCCTATAACAAAAAAATGTCTTCATTTGGAAGACACTGCACTCTCAAGAATTGGGAAAATAGGATTGGTTTTATAGGTCCAGTGAGTGGCAGAGCTGGGTGTGAAACCCACATATGCCAGCTCCTACCCCCATGGCCTAAAACAGTTCTGTGCTGGCATTCATCTGACTCACCAGTCTGCTTGGATGGTAAAAATCCTGCCTTAACTACACGCTAAAAGGAAGGATGACAAACCTSTGTGCTTGCTTTCCCGATTGCAATAAATGCCGGATGCCCTCCCAAGGCAGTTGTGCGAGTTGACACGATGCGCACAAGACTCGTATTTGCTCGTATTGCCTAGTTAAATGGGTAGTYAGGCAGACTGATGGGATAATATCATGACCACAGAGCTAACAAAAAGTCTGGGTCTGGAAAGATGGCCTCATGTTTTCCAGACTCTTGTCCCAGGGAACAGGAGCTGGGGCCAAGATCCCAAAACTGTGTTGTGGCTAAAGACCAGCGCGTTCTTCAGAAACTGCAAATTTGCCCAAAAATTCAGTTGCATGGGTATGAATGGAAAGATAATTCCAGATGAAAGAAGAAATTCTAGAGAGCAGGGTTTGAAAAACCCCCCGCACCCATTGTAACAGGGTTCATTTCTCAAGGGTTCARATGACATTTTTTCACATAGTTCTCGATGTAGCATTACGATAAAGCTTCTCTGCGCTGCTTCTGTCTTGGCAGATGCTCAGCAGCTCTCCCTCCCTTCTTCTCTCCCTGTCAGCAGCATCTGGCTGCAGCGCTTCCACCTCTGCAGCTGCTTCTCAGCTGCGCAGGCGGGCGGGCAGAGCAGGGGTGACACACAGCCACCAGCAAACAAGGCAAGACAGGGAAATGCAGCCYACGAGAAGAGGTTAYGAGGCGCCTGGAAGTCATTTCCAACCCTGAAGAAAGGATAAGACTCAGGTTTGCCAGCTGGTAGGGGATGCAAAGAAAAGACAGACCCGTCCATCCTCTATAGGACTGGGAGAGGATGCATGAGGAAGGGAGTTGCGTCCTCCACCAAACTACCTCTAGACATGTCTCAACATGCGGGCAGTGCAATCGCCAGTGTCGATGCGCAGAGGGTGTGTGGAGAGACTCCTCCGACAGCTCTGTGTTGGGTGCTGGGGGCAGGACAAAGAGCTCAGTGTTGCGCACATCTGCCTCGGCGATTTATATCAGGGGATGCGGTGGGCCAGCAAGGTAATGAGAACGTCAAGGGCAGTCTCTGTGCTTCTGCACAGTGTTTTCTCTCTTTCTGTGAAACAAGCGTTCATAATCCCTTCAAAAAAAATCCCGACTGCGGACTGGGAGCAGCTTTAAACCGAAACACCTGCGCATCACACGTGCACAGCCTTGCCATTATGTGCAGGGGCAYCGACTCCTCCACGGTGCATACCAGGTGTTTGACTCCAGGTAAAGCTGGATGGGCTGATCCGCTCGCTGGAGAAACACGGGACTGTGTGAGACTCTCCTCCTCCCGTCTCTGGATGACCTTTCTCTGTCCCCGCTCGCTCTTCCCTCCCTCCCTCCAGCCTCTTAACCCCATGCAAYGGTGATGGAGCTGAGGCCCAGTGAAACAGCAGTGCTGGCAAAGGCTTTTACACGTTCTCGGTCTGGGATGATCGTCTTTCTCCAAAGCACACTGAGGGCTTCAAGGATCGCTCCTTACCTAGCACACAGTTGTCACTGCTCCAGAAAGGGACAGGCAGAAGTTAGCTGCTGCTGCTGCTGCGGCTCACTCGGATGCCGGGGTTGGTAAAACTCCTCTTTTACTAACTCTAACAAGCGGAACCAAGGCAAGTTCTTTCTGAGCAGGATTTCTTTCTGCCTTCACAAGGTCCACAAGCTGCCCCTTGTGCTGTTGGCTGGCATTAATCTTAAAATGGACAGTATTAGGAGCTAYGCCAGTGCCCATTTGTTTACCTTCTAGAACAGGCTCATGATATAAAAACGTTATTAATTCAGAACATTGTGAAAATAGATGAGAGAGGCCCATAGGTGAGATTTCCCCTGACCAGAGAAAGTATGGATATCRGAATAAGCAGCAGGAGAAAGCTGCTTTAAATACTCCTGAGTCCAGCAAGGCATCTTCCTGGGTGCCAGGAGCCTGAGCACAGTCCCTCCCTTTCCAGCCCTGCGTGCAGCTGCCTCAGCACCTCCAGGAGCCACCTCGGTCCCCAGCCCCCTGCTCCTCTGGGAGCCGTAGCCGTGCCAAGGAGAACGGGGAGGGACCGGTTCCTCTGCCCCTCATCCCCAGCCGTTGCCCCTACGTCACTGAAGAAGAGCACRTATCCTGCCTAAATTGTAAGCCCTCTCCGAGACTCCCACCAGACAGGGTGATTTGCATTGCGTCCAATTCAGGCTAGTGGCTAAATATCACTTTTTGGCCTTATGCCTGTTTTTTAAGCTTTAGTTTTCCTCAGCTGTGGTGGGATTGCTGGGGTAGCAGTGCGATGCTGACCTGGAAAGAATGAAAATGGTGGAATACGCTTGCCAAGCATATTCCAAAGACGAACTTTGGAAAACCATGTTTTGTTTTTATGTCTATACATTAAATTAATCTCTCCAGTGAGCCAGGTTTGCTCAAGAATGTGATTTTGAGAAGGAGTGGCAATTAAAATTCCTTATGTACTTTCCACCCTTAGAGCCGAGGCCAAAGCATCTTAAAAAATAAAAGCCAACCACAAACACATGTGCACACTGCGAGCATCTGATCACCTGACTTCAATCAATTGATATTTATCTGAGTTGCAACTCTTGAAAAGTGTTGACTGCAACAAGTGATTCCGCCGATCTCTATGGGGATGCCTACCAGAMAGATAGATGGAGGGAGGGAGGGAAACCTGCTCCTGCTCCAATGGTGACCGTGTAGCTTCTCTTTTTCCTATGGAACCTTTCTAAAAGCCTCCACCAGCTGTTTGAAGGAGCATCATTACTGGAGGAGAAAAGAAAAGAAACAGACTTTCATTGCTTTTAAAGCAGTGGTTAGAAAAATAAGTATGAACCTTTTCTCCAGCCCTGGTGTCCTACCTATTCCTTTTATTGGCTTTTCACAGTCTTGGGTTGTCTATATTCAAAATAACACTTTGAACCAGGCCCCCAGTGGTCCATGACTTTAGTCAAGATCTTAAATCAGACTTAGCCTCCCAGGGACCTTCTTTTTTTCCTGACAGCAAAAGATTTCCACATGATTTGAGGTTTAAAATGTGATTTTTTTTTTTYTTTACAGGAGCTGTCTGCTGAATCTCAATGAGACTCAGCCACCTAACCCTCTTAGGCTCGCTTGGAAATCCCACCCTCAGCCAGATAAAGCACGGTATTTTAGCTGAGGAATGAAGTTAGTGTTCACATGGCTGTCTGATCCCTGGTTTTGTTATTAGAAGACAGACTTAAAGAACACGGGGACTGAACAGCAGAATAATTAACTGTGGAACCTTCTCACTCCGTTAACCAAAATGATTGTGCCCAATTACAGAGGCAAGAAAGAGAGGTCAGAGCAGAGATGAGAAGCTAAAAACCAGCTACAGGAATATGAGTTATTTCCTTCCCACATTTAAAATGAAAGACCTGAATGTCCTCCTGGATCGCAGTGAGGAATGGATGTAGAACCAAAATGGTGGGAARTGGAGCCATGCAAAAAAAGGAGGGCACAACTCTCTTCTTTTCTTCTTTTTTCTTTTTTTGCATATTTTAGCAGACGCTCCAATTCTGTTTTGAGCAATATGTTTTAGCTCTTATGGACTGGTTTGTTCAGCACAGTTTGAAGAGGGCAGTTACAAGGTAAAAAAGYAAGATGGGAAAAAGTGCAGTCATGTCTAAAAATAATTCTAAATAATAAATCTGCAGTYTCAGTTATAGTCTTCAGTTTTATTTAGCAAATTACAAACATGAGTTTAAGGAAACTTGTTTGTACATAAGAAGAAGTATAAATATGCTTATAAAATAAACATAACCTTTAATCTGCCGGGAATCCTACTGAAGGCTATATATGTATGTATATATACACATACATATGTGTGTGTGTGGAGGCGGGGATGATATTCAGACACAGAAACGGAGCAGTATCAGGACTTTCTTCCTTTTGTCAATAGACTCTCTGGGAGGGAAGTTAGCAGCTCYTTAGCAGTGTGATATTACTAATATGAGCACCTTACACATCACAGGCACTTAGCATATATCCAAATAGTGCAGTAAAGTGAACTTTGGATACAATTGCGGCTGAAACTAGGTCCCCCAACATGTGAAAATTACCTTGAAATGCAAATAAACACAAATAGTACCTTATTTTTATCTTTTTCGGTATGAAATCCATGCTTAAATGTTGGTTCAGTAAGGATCCAGAAACACCATCTTTTCTTGAAACATTAACAGCCTTTTCTTCAGCACCTGGACTGTTACTGTGTCTCTAGTACTAATCCAACCCAATTCTGCTTAAATAGTAAGGTGTAATGAGCTGATTTTTTTTTTTTTTTTAATGTGGCCTAGCAGAGTAAAACAAGTTAAAGAGCTTTGGCTTAGTTGAAACCTAAGATTATGAGGCTTTAGCTGCACGCAGGGAAATTTAGCAGTGAATAGCAATTTGGTCCAGTCTGGGTCAAGGCTGAAGAAATCACATTTTGGGGAAGCGGTGATCCCCACTCCACAGCCTCTGAAGATTGCAGCAAAAATTAGATGGTGGCTGCTAGCCAGAGAAAGAAGACATTTCTCTCTGTTTTGCAATATATCCAAAAGCCATGTTTTCAGGGAGATTTGGTACTGTTGACTGTGATTTCTATAAATCTGTCAGACATTCAAGAAAAAACTTAAATCTTCTCATTCACCTGTGAAGCAAAAGTTGACAGCTCGGTCACAGAGGTGAATATGTTCTGGCTTGGAAGAATATTTAGGAAATAAGTATCGTATCATGGTCCCCATTAATGTCAGCTTAAGACAAATACATGGGCAAAGTTTTCACGTGTGTTTTGGGACACTTAGTCTGAATCTCAGGTTTCAAAGGCAGTCTGAATTTCAMGAATAATTACTAGCCACTCTATAAAAATCAGGCCCCCTTCCCCTTTCTCGTCCCTTGCATTAGACCTCCAAGGCCTCAAGTCTCTTCTGAAAACCTTAAGTTTTCAAAACCTATACCTGCAGGAAGAGAGCCCAAAAATGTAGTCCTTGGTGCCCCAGGCAAATCTCTGTGGCCAAGCGTGAAAGGGCGATCAGAGTTCAGACCCGTTACCTTCGAGGGGCCAGAGCTCTGACTCACCAAAACGCTGGCTCAAATAGCATATTTGCGGAGTTCCTCTGATGAGAAACCTGGATGTCGGATGGGGAAAATTTTGATTCTTATGGGAAAAAAGTTTGGTAAACATGTTTCACATCGAGCATGGTCCGCCCACACAGACAAATCCAGTCTGCAGCCCTCTGTTAGTTTTTCTCCTTATTTAGTAAGAAAACATATATATAAATGCAATCTTTTTCATTTTCTTGCGGCTGAAGCCTCACTTACGGGCTTCCAAAATGACACCACTGAAGAGCAGAGCCTAACCTCAATGTTTGGTGAAAAAACACAGGAAAGGCAGCAACTCCCCTGAGGAAAAGAGTAGAGGTAGTGAGCAGTATTTCCAAACAAGTGGACAAACAAAAATATACAAAGCAGCCACTACAAAGTCACTGCACCTCTTCTCATTTCTTCTGGATATTTAAGGTGAATCAAAGCCAAGCCAGAGGCTCTTGCAACTACAGGGAAATAGTCCAGATGTTTAGGCTATTTTCCTGTGGCATTTCATGATGAAAAACTGTGAAGTGCAACAGTTCTTGCTCTAAGCTCCTCAGTGTTTGTATATTTTTTCCACATAAAATAGACACTGACAGCAAAGATCCAGCTGCTTTTTGTTTTGCTATTGCTATTTTGAGGAACAGTAAGTCTCTATCTGGGATGGGAGAAGAGGGATTTCTTTGAGGACAGGTGACAGTGGTGAGGCAGAAAAATCTTTTTATTTTTCCCCTCTTAATTCACTTTCTTTCTCAAAGGATCTGGGGTTTGTAGTGAGTATCCATGCTGGAAGTGACACAGTTGTCTAGCATTTACCAGTATTATCTAGTATGAGAGAGCCTCCTAGCATGCTCTCAAAGACTGGCAACAAAAAATACTCATTATAACTTATTCCTATCCTAAAGCTGAATAATTGTTTTACAAAACTCCTGGAGAATGTATAAGAAATACCCATATGCAAAATGATAGGCGCCAGAGAAATCATATCCCTCTATCAAAGCTGTATTTATCTTACAACCCTTTTTTTTTGATAGAAAGGTCATTTTAATTAGCAAGTGGGGGCAGGGAGTTATTGTTGGTAGGCACAGCCCCATATTGATGGTTCCTCTATACGTCAGCGCACGAGCATTAACATTGCTCAGATAATCTTGCTGGCAAGCAAAGAAACAACTCTCATGTTACTTGAAAGAACTGAAGCTATATTGTATAGCCGTCATTAGTCTCCTTGAATCTGCTCATAATGATGAATGCATCATTCTGCCTGCCTGCAACTTGTGTAACAAACAGCACAGCCAAGTCTTTTCCAGTTCTGTTATTCTGTTTTAAAAAACACTGACATTTTCTTAAACAGACATAATTTACAATTTTAAGTAACACAACAGTGCCTTGGTGTGTAAGGGCCAGCAAGCAAACAAGACTCCTTTCACAAAGATTAAAAAAAAATAAAAAACACAGTCTCGTGCTCTCTGAGGTCACCATGGCTTAAAACTGGGGTGAGGGGAGGAGGAACTAGGACCTTTCTGTGACATATCTTGGGCTTTGAAATATGTATTATGCTCCCACATCAGAAACCCCAAGTRCAAGTAGAGTTAAAAGCAATATGTAATGCCCTCTGGGGACAAACAGCTGCCTGTGCCTACACCATCCTATTAAAGCACCTCAGGCAGCAGTTCTGGGGTCTGAGCATCCAGGCTCAGTTTTTGATCCCTGATTTGTATTCCCAGCTTGCCTGAATTCCCCCGACTGCAACACCACATGAGAAACATCGGGAGCACCCAGCTCTCACAGCACCCACCAAAGTATCCCCCACACACCATCTGGTTGAACCACCTTGTCGAGCACCACTGCCTGGAGCATCCTCCACCTGCCAACATGTACCCCACCAGTCTGCACGGGACGTCCCTCACCATTCACATTCCCAGACGGAAATCACTTTCCTTTATAGGATGGGCTCAGTTCGGAGGCGTACTCTGCATACCCATCATCTTTGTGCCACCCATCTATACTGGAAAGCACAAGGTGGTGCTCATGAACTGACCAGCAAAGTCCTGACACATGGTAAAATATTAGTAAATKACTTGAATTCCCTTCTGGTGGGCACCAAACAGAAAACACTGTCCTGCTTATGGCCCTGGCACAGCTGGGCTTCTCCGCTGCCGCAGTGCTGCCTGGACAATTCAACTTCTTTCAGTCTAGCAGCTGAGGACAGATCACAAGCACATGACATTGCAGACCTCCAGGATAAAAATAATGGTGTACTTGTCAATGCTGAACTGCTGTGGCACAGGTCTAGAGGAGATCAGGGTGGCAGTCAAGGAGTGGATGCACTTTCCAGCCTTGCGTAGAAGCTGCTGTAAAGGGCCATGGAGGTGGCCTTTTATGTCTGGAATTAGCTTCTTGCTCTTTGTTTTTCCGTGTTTGGAGGACAACATGCTTCCCCCTGTGGGAGACTGTAACATACACCATAGGGTCAAAYTGTTTTCTGTCACGGGGGGTTCGCTGAGGGCTTTAATCTTGAATCACAGCCCCTGCATTAATACAGCCCATGGAAACCACTTTACCCCTGGCTGTCATGGCAGTGGGTTCATTTTTCCCCMAGGCAGAGCACCTGGCAGCCCACAGTTCCCTCTATTGCCCTCCCATCTTTGTGGGGTGCACTCTGGACAAGGGGATCAGCGTGGCACTGTAGGACACAAGTGATGAGAGGCAGCTGGGTGGCTATAGGATCTGTGTGATCGAGATGAATTAGGTCTGGAGCTTGTGTCTAGAAGGACTATGCCAGAGGGCTTGTGGGACACAGATGCTTGAAGCAGCCCCTTGTAATGTGAACAAGCTTGCTTGGAGACTCATGAAAAGCTTCCAGGGTAGATGGCACATACCCTACATTGCTCTGCAAGGAAGCTCCTTAGGATTAGCCTAGCAGAGTTAGCAGATACCGCCAGAAATTTCTTACCTGAGCTTGATCCTTCTTCAGCTGAGGTCAGTGATTTACCTTCCACTGGTTTCAAGGCACAGGCTCACACATTTAAACTCCGATTTTCTTCCTTAAGAAGCCAGTGTGAAATTTTCTGGAGCTGACTCACTTTTATTATCGGTGCTCTCCTACTTCTGTTCTTCCCTTTTAGAGCTTTAGCACTGGAGAAACTCGGAGCAGACCTACGGTTCTCAGGTTACAACAATACTATGGCTTTACATGAACTACTGACTGATGTCACAGCTAAATAAACCATCCCATATATAGCTGCCTCAGACAGAATAAATAAATAAATCCTTTCCCTGAGGATTATCAACTCTGGGTTAGTGACATGAGGTCCAGAATCCAAAATCCTTCACTAAAAATGCTGTCTGTCTATTCCACTAGCCCCTGGGACTGCAGAAGGAAGGAACAGCATCTTGTCGACTGCGGCAGCCTATGAAAAGTATGTGACTGCTACGTTAAATTCATGACGGACTGAAAAGAGTAGATGACACAGAAACTGCAATGCTGGTATTGTCAAATAAGTGAGCAGAACCACTCTGCGAGAGCAAATCTTTCTCACAGACTCCCAGAGCAGCTAAAGTGAGAAACACAACAGTAACACAGCCTGGAGGGCAAGGAGACGTGCATTAAATACTGTCCCAAACATCTGAGCTCTATATTCGTGGCTCAGACTCACTGCATCACAATTAAAGTTTGTTTAGGTTTTGGGGCTTTTTTTTGTTATTGACTTTTAATGGATGTTGGGTCATGGAAATACTCAAAAAACAACATTAATGGAGGGAAAAAACCAATGTGTTTACATTCTAGGCTCCAAATGAGATCAAGAATGTCCTAAGCAGCGTGACAAAGGCTGCTGTAGGAGATGTTTTATGACTGAGCAGAAACAGGAAGCATGGTGACTCACATGTGACGGCCCATACCTGGACACTTCCCGAAAATTTCGCAAATGTGAGTAGTTTAAATAGCTCAGACAAGGATTAGGTAAGAGTGCAAATATGGGGGCTTTACCTGAAGGAAATTCAAGCTGTGGACCTTCTCCAAATCATCTTGGTCTGGGGTACACTCCCTGTGTACATTCAGCCTTTCGGTCATACTTACATTTTGCTGAAGAAGCAAGTTTGATAATACTTTCTTCACTCACTCTTTCCCCATCTTCCGAAACTTCAGCCCACATCAGTAAAATAACATGAGCCACAGGGGAAATTGTCATATTTTTCCATTGTCTACAGGCTAGAGAAAATTTGAAATCAAATCTGAAATTAAAAAATTGGCAGGATATGAATTGAAGTCGGTATTAACTAGAAACTTCAGCACAAAGTATATTCATCTGATCAAAGCAATATTCTATATCCCGTGGAAGCTTTTGAAGAATATTTAGAAGTAAAACAAGTGGGAAAAATATCCCTGTGCCAAATTTTGGGCTGTTTTTTAAACACACATCAAGGCAAAACCATAAAGCAGCCAATTGCCTGTATCTTCTGCCAAGAGCAGCATTCCCTCTCTCTCTCTCCCCCTCACTTTTTCCCTCCTCCTCCTTCCAAATGAATGAGATCAAGATCAAGAAAATTGTATCAGGTCCTTGAAGCACTTTTCAAGTCTGCAGGAATATCGCACTTACATGAGTACAAACACACACACACACACACACACACACCCAAGTCCCTTTAGATGCTTCTGGAACTGCCACCACCAAGAAGCAACCACAGGACTGTGGAGGTAGTGGTATAGAGGGGTGACTGAAGGAAGCAGAGAATTTGGTAGCCAGTGGAAAGCTAAAAAAGCAGAAGTGGGGTCACGGAGGGAGGGGAAAGAGTGGGTAGCGTTTGCGCTGGATGCCAAAAATGTCTCCCTACAGCTGTGTGCTAATATTATGATTATTATTTTGGCAGAGGCCTTTTTGTTTTCTTTCCCAAGCTGATCCTGCTCCCCTCTTGTGCAGGTATTGAGCTTGTGCTGGGCCAAAAAAGCAAAAGAAACAAGGCCATCAGTTTTAGATTTGCTGTGGTCTATCCAAGATATATAACACGGGGCAGCAGGGGAAAGCAGGAGGAGGGGAGAAAAGAACCATGCTAATGGTCACAACCTGGGTAAGGACCTTTGACTTTTCGAATAGTTTTAGTTCAGGGTGAAAAGGTGACAGGGATGAAGAGAAAGTTTTAATTCCAGATTGCCTGTGACGTAAATAACTGATGCAAATAACTCGGTGTATCTGATTAGCCTGAAGCTCTCTGAAGACATTAAAAAAGCTTTAGTACTAGAGTATTTTATTGGAGGAGGTGATGGTCAGATCCTTCTACTCCTCTCTCACTCTTCCTTCTTCTGTCAAACTACAGTATGTACATCATTGAAGACCTTTTATAGCTGTCACTAGGTTACATCAGCTCAAGCCCCCTGCACATCACATGCTGAATCAGCAGCCCTCCAAACAGCGCTGTCTGTGACAGGCACCGATGCCCAGTGGCAGCAAGGCAGTTGTAGTTTCTTGATAGCCTGAAAAATGCCTTACATACACTTAAACTTTTGGTCTTGAGCAAAATTATTCCTTAGATACCCCATTCCTTAGAATTACCCCCCCCCCCAAATTATTCCTTTATTCCTTAGAAAATAAAGCTCTGCACACTGAGGTGTTTCTGCATCCCTCCTGCAACTGGGAGTCCCTGCAATATGAGGCTTCCAAATACATTTTCTCAAAACTCCCTGGCATAGGGAAGCATGACAATATATGAGGCAGTATGGGTACAAATAAGAGTAGAAGCTGAATTTGTGAGTATCAGTCAAGCATGTTGTGATTTAGATTATTAACTTAAGAGGAGGCGTTCAGTCTTAAATTAACATTCCAGTAGCCCCTATTTCCACTTTCTATTTCCTTTTTTTTTCCCTCATTCTGTTACTCTGACATTTATTTTCGTATGTTGCTTCCCTCTGTAAGCCTGTTACTTTTATCATACGTCTTTTTCCTCCTTCTACTTAAAAGTCCTTACAATATTTCATATGCTTTTTCCTCTTTGCAGTGTCTCTTTTCTGCCAACCTCCATTTTCTTGTGTCTGAAATGGCTACACTCATTTGTCCTCTTTAGGGCCTCGATCCTGAAAACCATTTTAAATCAGAAAACACTTAAGCACATGTTTAGCACTGGGGTTAATTTTTACACGAAGTGCAAGGTAAGCATTTACCTGAAGTTGATCAAAGTTCAACTGCTCTGCCAAACAGGTGTAGATTTTATACATATATATACACATACATGCATATAAGATAAATGTTTTGGTTTGAAACTGAACAGCTTTCCAGAAGGAGAACCGCTGGCTCATGAAAAGTATTTGGCAAATTATAACCTCTGTCTGGGGTACCTAAGACATATTGCATTCATCACCATCACTCATCTCAGTGCCTATCAAATCACAAAACACAAAACACACTCTCTTCATCTGTGGCACGAGTGGGGTTTCCTTCCAAACTGTTCATTCCTCTGCTGCACTGGACCCCTGCAGAGCGAAGCAGCCACTGCGATGGAAGGACTCCTGGCAGAGGAACAGCAGGACAGCAAGAAGAAGCAGGACATCCTGGAGTTGTTCTGGTACGGGGGGGACAGCCGGCGTATCTAGAAGACGTCCACCAGCTCGCATGGTGCCTGAAGCTCTGCAAAGTGGCCGAGCTGACCTGCCTTCGCACGGGCTTAGCAGAGCTTCTCGCTGGGAACCTGCAGAGGAGGGTGGCACGGCCACAACCCCACGGCACGCAGATAGCCGCCCARAGAGCTCCTTCAAATGGCAGGGTGAGCACCTCTACAGTAGAAGGGRGCTCAGAAGAGCTTTCACAGGGTTCCCACCCGCTGCTACTCATTGTTCATACTGAAATTTGGGTGTACCCTCAAATACTCCTTTTTCCATTCAACTCCCATTGCAGCTTTCTCTCAGGTTGCACACACACACATGCCTTTGACAGGGCTTCACTCCACCTCGACCTGGCCCCCTGCACTCCGTCGGCTGGACAGGCTGAAAGATGGGAGTATTGATTTCAGGCACAGGATAGATACGGTTTTCAAACCAGAGCTGTTTCCTGTGCAGGGTTCAAGAATGYGGGCAGAGGAGTTTGCGTCTGCTTGTGCTGTCGGTCTCTGCCAGGAACGGGACTCGACTCACGTGCTCCCTCCACCTTTCCTCCTGGATGAGTTACTTTGCTCCGTGCTCAGTTCATTGCTTTTGCTGAACCTGTTCT
Source organism: Oceanodroma leucorhoa (assembly GCA_030449065.1). Lineage (NCBI taxonomy): Eukaryota > Metazoa > Chordata > Aves > Procellariiformes > Oceanodroma > Oceanodroma leucorhoa. The sequence goes on along the minus strand of JASVER010000026.1, from coordinate 10,765,121 downwards.
CAGGTACTCTATTTTCCCCTTGCATTGTATTGGGAGCTTGAACTGTGAATTCTGCTAGGAACAGATTGCCTAAAAAGCTGGGCTTTACAAAGCCTATATCCATTTGGGGATTCAGTCATCAAATCCATTTAGATATGCCAAGGGTACCAAACGCATTTAGGTACTTTGCTGAACAGAGACTATATTAACATTAATAAGAACTACTACCACAAGAAAGTAATTGTAAAACTAGGAGYCTTTTTGTTTGTTTGTTTTACTTCTAATTTCGGAGCCTACTCTCAGAGTAAGACCTTGGGTGAGGAAGTGGAAAGGCAATTACTTCCAGTGTATTGGGTGAATTTGCCAGAGGAGAGAAACTGAATGTTTGATGCATTCCCCAAGGCCAATGTTCCACAATTAAAAAAATATACTACCTCCCCTGTAACTCTGTGAATATAAAATGAAGCAACTTACCTACCATTAATTAGCTATATTTTGTAGTTTTATGGACATTGAACATGGTGTGCTAATTTGCATACATTAGCAAGTAATTTACATGCTTACTTCAAGGTATTCAGTTTTATTGCCATTACCTTTTGTGGCCTATTTTTCTAATGACTGTAATGGAATACAAAAGAGCTTTCTCATTGTGTTTACCCTGTTACCTTATACATGAGTTTCAGAATAATATGTCATGCTGAGAAGTAGGAATTTTCATGCAAAAGGTTTTGCTTTCAAGTCTGAGCCACTTCATGACCACCCACCCTGCTGAATTTTCTAATGCTGCCTGTATTTCCTTGCCACTGTTCTTTTTTCACCCACGTAAGGGCACACAATATTTTAAAAGTCAGGTACAAGTGTAGAAATTTGCTCCGTTGCCTATACTGAAAGGAGAAAGTCAGACACAAGAATTAATGGGTCCCACTCTGTCTATCAGCACCTAAAGGCACAGAGAGAGAAAAATAATCTGCAGCTGGGGAAAGCTGAGCGGGTCAAAGGGCAGTGCCTGCATCTGCATTCACTGAGAGGCAGAGAGGAAAAATAAAGGGTCTCTTTTTGTTGCAGCTCAGCACTATTTTAGAAAGCACAGATACTAACTTAATTATCACAGTTCCCTTTTGCACTAGAGCACTGCAGCAGGCTATAAATCAATACTTAAGGTCACATTGCTAAAAGCACTGAAAAACGGTCTTTTCTCTCACTATAGCATGTTGTTTGCTGCTCCTGCATCAGTGTCACGAGAGTTCAATATCAGATAGGGAACGGGGCTCAGACAATGGTTACAAAAGAAATCAGAATTGCAAAAAAGTGAGGTGTAAAGCAAGCAAGTCCCACTCATGGCAGATACCATGATTGCATCAAACCTTCCATCCTCTCTGAGCTGAGAGACAGGAGACGCATCAGCAGGTGCCCAGGAGTATGAAATACGTTTCACTCTGTGCTGAATTCTTCTTCTGGAAGCCAAGYTGATGGGAGAAGAGCAGATCTGAAAAATTACAGTTATTTCTGCTGAGTATATCTTTGGCAACGTTACCATACATCTGAAGTCAATAATACATGTGCATGCATGACATCTTATTTCAATAAATTGTTGGGAACGGGGCTCAGGAGTTGCAAAAATAGATTTTTTTTCCATTTGCTTTTCTATTCTACCTGCTGACCCAGATATTTCACAACCTTTGGAAGAGAAAACAATTCATATGAGATTGGGAAGATATGGAAAAAGCCACTTCCAGCTGAGATACATTTGGCATAGCCTTGAATGGCTTAGCCAGCGGGAGGCTGCTTTTTGTTTGGGTTCACACTGGCAGTATGTGGCCAATACTAATATTAGATAGATAGAAGACTTGCGTCCAGGTGCCCAGGGTACTRCAAGAGTGAGACGCAGCATCCTGTAAATGCCTAATTTAGATGCTAGATCCTCTACGGCTTTGCTGTTTACAGACTCATTCATGGAGCTTATAAAAAGTCTAATTGCAACGGGGAGGGAGGGAATTAAGGAAGTTAGAAATCTATCCAATATTAAAAAACAAGTTTCAAGGAAATTTTTATTTTTGAAGCATAAACAAATTTTCACCTAAATTGAAATTTAATTTCCAAAACTCGCTTGTTTCCTTAGAAGGGTCTTGGATCCCAGAGGCTGGTAAGCCCACGTCACAGCACGCTGCTAAACAGAGTTATTAGTTCAGGTGCGAAGTGGTACAGACGCATTCAGTTTAGAGCTACCACTTCTAGATTCCCTGGATTTCAGCCCAAACACAGCCCCTGCAGGTCCGCCGTACAAGTGGAAGAGCGTGGAGACATGGCCAGGAGCTAATCATCTCAGGCATGCACTCTGCAGCTCATCAAGATGTCCTTTGATTTAGAAGGAGATCTTTAGACAACGCATTTTGGATGCCACAAATTACATTTTCTGATGGCACTTTTTGTGAAAAAATTCTGAGAAGAAGAGCAAGAGCACGATGTCATTTTGAGTTAATGGGGGGATTATTTTTTACCCTTTTGCAAAGTACAAATAGCTCCAGTAACCTGTGACATGTCTGTCCTGATAGCAAGAGTCCCCAGAGTACTGGAGCCAACTTCCCGAGACATTGTTTGATGAGAAACTGGCCTAGATTCTGGCATGCAGAGGATAAAATTGTCCATGCGCATCTTCATGTTTAGATGTAAAGATAAATCTCTTCCTTTTCGTTCTTTGTCAGTAAGACTCATGCATGGCTAGTGAACATGTGCTGGCTAGGAAGAAGAAAAAGATATTATTTCTCTTTTTAAAAACATTGGTATTCTGATGATGGGCATTAGACTAGTTCCTAAACAGTTACAGAGACGGGGCTTCCTTTGAAGGTATTCTCAGTTACTAACGCACTTTTGGATATATTTAGGTTGGAAAATTTTAAAAGCTTCCAGACCAAATGGATAAGTATTTGTGGTAAAATTTGACAAAGCTTCTATATTGCAGTAAAAACAAGTAAAATCCCAATATTCAAAGCTATGCCCAGAGTAAATTTACTACTTCCTAATTCATTGTTGTACTGCTTGAAATCATCAATTAAGGCCTCTAAGTCCTCTATGATAAAATAATACCTGATTCAACTTTTTTGAAGGCTTAAGTAGTGCTGCAGGAGGAAGGAAACCTCAATGTATTTTAAATCAYAGAAGACTAGACAATGCCTAAACATCTGACAGCACAATATTTATAACATTATTTACTACAGTGACAGTTATGAGCACCCAATTAACTATGCATTCAGAGTGTTACTATATTTGTTTAAATTTTATCATTTGCCATAGCTCATCCCAGTCTTCAAGTAGCTACAGCCCAGGCTTTAAGAAACAGTTGCGCAGCTATTGATGGGAAAGTGGCTGGGGATAAAACATTGTGCCAGAACTGCGGAAAATAACACACAGGTTTTCAGAAGAGAACTGCAATACCTTTAAAGTAAGATTTAAAGCACGACTTAGGAAAACCTTAAGTGAATATTTTCTGTATGACATATGAAACTAAATTTTTTGATAATGACTGGTGCTGTTACATGATACAAGTTGCATGAAAGTTAAAAAGCCAGACTGGACCTTGATTGTTATTATCATCTGAAATTTGCACCATTGCATACACTGCATTTCTGCCACTGAGGAAGCCTTTTTTTATGCAAAGAAGGGTTGCATGGATCATTAATCACAGGCTTGCTCAAGCAGTACCACCATAAATACTAAATATGTATAAAATTCACAACTGAACTTACACTGACATTTTTTCCCCTTCCACAGACTGTCATATGCAGAAGTCATGTAGAGAAAGCCAATAACATACACAGAATAAGAGCAAAAAGAGCACTTCCTCATATCAAGCAGATTTTGCTTGAGGGATGCATTAAGACAGTACTGTCCATCTTGAAGTTCTTGAATGCTGTAGTTTTCATCCTTAATACATATTCAGCCATAGTGAGTGTATGGTTTCAGATCTAAAAGAAGAAAAATCCTGTAATTATTTCCATATTACTTTCATACTTTTTCTAAATGCAGCCTCGTAAGAGTACATTTCCTTTACATTCACTGTATCATGTTTAGATCTACATATGCTATCAGGCTAAAGGGCATGCAGACAGCTGAAAATGCCGTTAATTAATAATATTGAACATATGTATATATATATAGATAAATATTTCTATGTCTGATATGCATAATGAATAAAGAGGGAGGGAATACTGTTATTTCTGAATATCTGTTTCATCTACATTCCTTCCACGCCTTGATAATTGCACAGTATGAAATTAACAGTGCTTCTGCTTACAGGTGTTAGAGATGCATATAAATGTTTGTGGATTTTGAGGACTAGAACAAGCAAATAGATTTGTATCCACTCCTGGATCTTTTGTGGATTTTCAGTGTAACCTTGAATCAAGTCAGAGAAAATCTACTCCTTAGTTAGGTGATCCATAAAGTGGGATGAGGTTTTTAATCTATGTCATAGTAATGTTGTGACTCTTAGTTACTGCAATTAAAGCACTTAAGTGTTTTACATGTTTTTGCAGGAGAGTTTCTACATGGCATACCCATTCCAYCAGTGTATGAAGGTGGTGTTAAAACAGCACCAGATAAACTACTTACAGGGAACTTGAATCACCAGAAGATATATTAATTCTAAAAAGTTCCGAAACTGCGCAACATATTCTTGAGCACCATCTACTGGTACTGCAAATGGTCAAAAATGCCCATAAAACCATCAGCAAATATGTCGGTCTTAAACAAGTTGAAATCGTACATAGAYGTAGATGTTCTGTATGTTGTTTTAAGTCATGTTGTTCTGTTCTTTGGTATTTTGTGATTTGCTTTGGTTTTCTTTTGGGGGGTGGGAGACTCAGATGTCTAAAAAAATGGAAATATCTTGGCCAAAATGCAAAATATAATAATTTGAGATGTGTTGCCACAACATCTACTGACAYATGTAGTTTGCTTATTTTGTGCCTCAGGCTCATCAATAGGTYGACCTCTTTGGCCAGCCTACATCTCCCACACTCCCTCCATCCTTTTCTTCCGTGGGTCGAATTGCAGGAGATGCACCCTGAGCAAAAAGCCCTACACTAAAGAAGAATGAGCCATCAGAAGCAGTGATGTCATGTATTAGCCTAGGAAGATAGATAGACAGGCAGAAATCTTGAATCTTTGCAGAAACATTGATGGTTTAGGGAGAGGGCGCATGTCCAGATATCACCACGGTGTCACCCAGATGCAGTCGGACTGTGACACCACCCACATCTAAGGGTTGGGAAGACCATACATTTCAGGCAAACCTGAAGTCAGATCAGCCTCTGGTGCAGCAGCATTTATAGCTACGGGTTATCCTTTAACCAGAGTGACTTGTGTCACGCCAGTAGGCAGTTTCGCTGCGCAGCGTGAAGCACAGCTTTGCTGACCTGGGTGCATCCACAAGTACGAGTGTTTCAACAGTTTCACGCACCTGGCAGATGTGGACAGTACGGACACAGCTGGAGGGGAGGTGGAAGGCCGGGAGTCCTCACTAGCCCTGGAAGCGGGATGTTTGCCAGCTCGCCTGAGGCAGGCAAGTGGCCACCAAGACTGGAGGGAAACTTCAGAAAGTAGGAAAGAACTGGGTGTTGCTGCAGAGATATTCCTTAAGAGAAGCTATTCCTTTGCTTGTTAACTGACAAAGCCAGTAGAAGGCAAAGCAGGATGCCTTTTACTCAGTGATGCCTGCAGATATTCTGCTTTTAACAAGGGGAAGACAACGACCCTCTGCTGACCCTCTTCTGGCAATGTTAGGCACTGGACTCTCATATTTTTACCATATGACTTAACAATATTCTGGAGATATTGATTAACTCCTTTCTATGGAGACCACTGGATTCTCCAGTGGCAGACTTTTGAATCTATCCAGTAAAGTGCCAGAGGGCAATCAAAAAGAAAAGTCAAAAATGAGAATAGCAAGACAAGCTGGGATAAGGCTAGGGAAGAGGTTAAAAGGTCTGATTATTCAAGGCGCAAATTAGCTGCAGTTCAAGTACTATAGGACTGAGGGGTTCAGAATATTCATAATATTGTTATTCCTTTGTGTACYGAAAAAGACCAATGATGTCAAGCAGCTGCTCTAACACTCCAGGACAGTGTATGCAGTCCTTCATAGCTGAAGGTATGAAACGGGACATTAATGGGACCATCCAGGTAAAAGTCAGAACTATTCCCAACTTAGTAAAAAATGACTGCCATACACAAAACTTCTTCTTGCACCCTTTATATCAACTTGACCACTCCTTACAGCAGTAAGAAAACCAAAATTCTACTTTTACTTTTGTACATTATATTTTTCTTAAAGACAGAAAAATAAAAATACTGGGGAAGAAATTTCTTTTTCCTTCTTTACAAATAACCTAAAAGACCAAGATACAAAGTACTGTGTATGTTTAATAATCTAATAATAATATATATGTTTTTCCCTAAAAGATCTCAATCTCTGCCTGGAAGAAGCATTTTGAACATCATGAAGCCATCTAAACATTTCCTGCAATCGTAGCAAATTTAGGCAGGATTACTGCAGCAATATTCAGGCTTTTGATTCTGCTGACAAAGTTTAAATCTCTCCACCTAATATATACCTCCTGTTTCTCCAAGCCACAAGGAACACTTTCCAAGACCAAATCTCCATAGCAATCCCTCCGGCTTTTTGGTTTGAAGGAATTTTGGCSCGTGCCATTGGTTATGAGGGCTGGAGAAATTGGGTTACCTGCCAAAAGTCTGGCAACACATGATGATCAGATAAGCACCCCAAAGCCTTGACTCTGTGATTCCTCACACCTTGACTCTTTGCACAAGGACCAAGCTCTGATGACCCTGTGGGGGCTGCCTGCAACCAGAGTAAGGGCAATTGCTCACGATGATCCAGAGTACACGGGTGTCAATAGCTAGTGTTTCTGTTCAGATGCCAAACTGAGGCAAAGCCTGAGGAAAGAAGAGTCCCGTTCCGAGTGAATGAAGATGTGTTGCTGTGGTTTTCCTCATTAAAACACAAGAAGCAGAGCAGGTTTTAGGCTTTGTAGGGTTTTTTTTCCCCTTTTCCAGTTTGAATACARAATGAAATGTTTAGTTCAAGGAGCTAAGGGTTAGAATCACAAAACTACTGAAGAGAGGGGCTTTCTTTTTTACCCTACTTCTCGGTGTCTAAGACCATGATCCAGGAAAGGGATACCAGGTYACAATTCCTTCCTCTTCTTCCTGAAGTATGAGAAGATGAGTATCTTCTCATACTTCAGCATTTCTTTATATCCATTGACATGTYCTCTCTTTCTTCTGTGGTCCGCTCTCTGTGCACAGCTAGCTTCTCCTCCTGCTTTCAGCTGTCCCATCTGCAGAAGAGCCTTCTTCCCATTATTTTTTTGTGCAAATTTACAAGAGAAATATCATAATCTGACTCTMTGTAATTAGGCGTTAAATACTACTRTGATAAAGSTGTACATGTTTTTTGCTTACCTAGTTTCCAGAAGAGGGAATGGAGAGATGAAGGGCAAGCCCAAGAATAATGACAGGACTGGGGAAAGYTTTTAAGAATATTCTCCTATGTTCCTGCCACCATACCATGTTCATTCATACCACCAAACATGATTTATCGACTTTACGCAGCTGCAACTATTTGTGAAAGCATCCCTCCTTTTTTTAGTGTAAAGCTCTTCCTCATTTTGTTAGGTATTTCATCAAGGCATCATCACAGGTATTTTGTTTGTTTGGTTTGGTTTGTTTTTTTCCCTGACTGTGTACACCATGACTTTTTCAAATAACACGCCTCCTTACAAGATTTTGTTTCAAAAAGGGATTGTGTACTTCATTAAAGACAAAACAAGAAACTCACCTGGAGTTACACATACACACACATATACACGCACAAAGAAATAAATGAGAGTAAATCTTCTGTGACAGCACCGTTTTCCACTGTCTGAGTGATTAGAGAGTCCAATGCTTTTTATCAAAGACAACCTCTTTCTCTCCCTTCGAGCTTTAAATAAACACTTGTGCTAATTGCAGATAGCAGCAGAATACAGCACCAAGTGTTTCAAAACTGGCATGGATGTGAAAGGGAATAAACAAGCTATGGTAGATTAAACACTGTGGAGTGCTGTTTTTCTGTCACTGTCAGAGTGTATAATAGAGAGTCCCATGCTATTTTACTGTTTCTGTCCTTGTAATGCATGCCGGATACCTATAATTTATGACACAGAGCCATTGCTTCATGAGTTGCACTTCCTTTTAAACTGATGCTGAACTCGTTAGTGGGGGAAATGTGACAGGTTGATAGTGGTTTCTTATCTGCAGGTTAAACATTGTCAGAATAATTCATGGCCAGGCAACTGTTAGAACTGTAATGTTTTTATAATTAGAGCTGGAGTGGACTGTTCGCTAAGGATTTGAGCTCCAGCAAACAAGCCCCCATCACCGTCAGACTGAARCTCGTTGCCTTCCCATCCATCAGATTTCAGGGAGGAAACATTCTGAAACTCCATCTGCTGAGCTCAAAGGAAATGTCCCCAGCACTGAAGCTACCAGCACTCTGAAAAGCCAAGGATGACTGTATTTCCAGCCATCACCATTCAAAAATAACAAGTCAGGCTCCAGGAATAAGAGGATTTACTTAAAAGTCATAAYGCTTTTTTGAGGTGCATTGTTATTGCTATTTTTGTCCTCTCGACTTTAAATCATCAAGGTATGTGTTTTGAAGCTTTTTGACTATCAGGGCCAGAATCTTGATTTCCAGTTCCTTGAGCAAAGGCTACAATTCCTTTGAAATCCTGTGGCTTAGAGAGATGGAGATTTAGAAAACATGCTGTGAGACTTGTGACAAAAATCACAAAAGCTCACTCAATAAAGCTCACAATCCAAATGAGGACTTTCTAACACAAGTTTAATTTCTCTGTTGAGCTATATCAACTTACATCAACTGAGAATCTAGTTTTGTGTCTAATTTCAACAGTGCATATACTCCGACAACTGTGCAAGTTACCTGTAAATGGGCATTTTTCTGTGTTCCTCAAGAATCAGAGTATAGTCTAGTACTCAGTACAACGGGGTAAAAGTGTGTTCAGGTTTGTACAGTCTGCATTACAGTTCTCTGTATGTTGGGTGAATTGCATCCCAGATAAATTTAATCCAAAACTCCACTGTTGGAATGTGCAAATATTCCAAGGCAGTATTTTGTCACAGTTGAGCCCAATAGCAGTAAGATCAACTGTTGATTTTGACACTGCCCCATTGTGTCTGTCCATTCATTGCCATACAAATTTTTTGTTTATTTTCTTTCACTCTTTTTGTACATTCACAGAACCCATGGAAGGTTCTGGGGCCATGCCTTCAAAGAGTGATATCTACCTCTAGATTCTATATCATAAAATTCAACATAAGCCCTAATTAGAGCTCGTCCACAGCAAGAAACTTGCTTTATATACTTCCTTCCAACAGACGAGTTGGGGTTTTTTTTCCTATTTTATTAGAAAAACCAAAAATTCAGTGTTTTTAAAAAAGAGAAAAAAATTCACTGTAAATAAATAAGTAAGCAAACACATGTGCATTTTTAATAATGCATGAACACTTATTTTAAGAATAATATTCATGGAAGAGCTATGATTGTTACATGCCTAAAATTCCCAAATGGCAAAATATAATTAAAGTAGGAACTGTTGAACAAATAAACCTGTTAAATACACAATATTACCAGGCAAAATGGCTATGCATTTATCACTTTGCCACTGTAATTACACTGACTGCTGCTCTTCATGCATATATTAATATCTCACTAACATTATGGAGGCTGAGACATAAATTACAAAGAACTGACTTAAAGGAAGATTTTTAGCCAGGCAGAGTGCAGTGGTAACAAGTATTACATATTTTTTAAAAAAATCTTAACATTGAATCTGATTGCTGGTTTTCTTTGGGTAGTCGTTTCTTGCAGTTCTGAGAAACCCCATCTCCCTAAAATAGTAATTAATGAAGTGCTGGTTTGGAAAGCCTAGCTAGAGCGGGTTTCAGATACCGCAGGTCAAGAGACTCAGCCTGGGATTCTGAAAGTAGCTGAAGTGTGAAACTCACAGAAGACACTCAGTTTATCTTGAGAAAAGAAAGGAAAGGAAAAACAGTATGTCATTTCTGTTTTCTGTGTAAATAAAGACTACTATTTTAAGATTGTTCGGATTATTTCAGGAGGTTCTGCCTCATCATCGATTGGCTGGGTCTGGCTTTGAGTGGGTGTGCTAGCTATTCACAGCAAAAAAAGGTCAGGAAATTCATTCCCATGGGATGAACTTTTCTGAACCTGGAAATGAGCAAAGAGACTTGGAAGTGACTTTTGACCATTTGGGTGAATGATGCCAAAGCTGCCTTCAGCACATTGCGATTCGTATAATGTATGCAGCACTGCCGGTGTTTTGAGACTAGAAGCTGCTAAATACTGTCATTGGGCCTGAGAAATCCCTGGGAATGTGAGGTTTGGTTGAAGAAAACTGGGGAGAGATTCTCACACAGCATGTCAACCCACTTACTGAGGGCTTATTAAATGTTAATATTTGACTAATTGCTGTTGAAACTATGTTACGGGCATGAGTAATACATGTTACACAGGGCTATAGGCATCTCAGAAGATAATGTCTAGACTGCTACTGCTCCAAAATATCAAGTGCATTAGAAAATTTAGGCCACAAAGTTAAGCCTGTGAATATTTAACTGAGCACAGTTTTGTGTATTTAACCACTCAGTCACATCCTACTTTCTTCATCCCCGCCTCATCCAGATTACAGGAGAGAAAACACCTCCACAATAGGAATCAATATTCTTTCCATAGTGCCCCATACACTCACCCCGGAGCAGAAGACAGCACATAAATCTTGTTCTATGTACAGAGATATCAATTTCTTCATTTTTGCCCAGCATTTTAATATTTTTGTTGTCCCCAAGTATTAATGGTTCAATCTTTCAAACTTCTCTATGGGAGGAGAGCATAGGATTTTCCTCATTTAATAAATGAAGAGCTAAGGCATATACAAGAGTTCAGAGGAGTTCTTCATTCCTGAGTTGAAAAACCTAAGATCTAATTTTTCAGGTTCCTTCGCTTGTTATACCATTCTATGCATTGACGGCTTCAGAAAAATTAAAATTCAACTGTAYGTACTTAACAGCTTGCAAAGCTGCCACTGGGTGCCTGAAACTGGCACTGCAGAAAAATGGGACACAGACGAAGAGCTGCCCAAACACATGTCTATTTCCATGGTTTTCCCAGATTTGTGCAGAAATTGTGTGCTACTAAGAAGGGTAGAATTGCATTAYGATGGCAAGTCTTATGCTGCCTTTGCCACAAAGTCTTGCAATCTCATCCTGCCGTCTTGCCTCACCCACTGCACACTTCCCCARTCCTGCTATCAGAGAGGCACAAGTGTTCTGGTAAAATCTTTATTCACTAGTCAACGTTGACTTGTTCCTTGAGCAAGTGCTGTTGAATGACACAGAAGCAATGTAAGAAAACTCATGATCACGTGCATAAGCAACATGAACCTGCAGAAGGACCCAAATTCAAATTGCATTGACAACTTGAGGGCTGATATCCCTGGCTTCTGACCACRTGATCATGCAATGTAAATTAAAATCGAACAAAAATACAAGAACATTATGTTAAAAATTAACACGCAATACTGCATCAAGTGGAACCATAATGGGACTTCAATCTCTGCCTCCACCACATAGTGTTCTACTGATTAAACAGAGTAACCAACAGCGATGGGAAGCAGGAGGCTGTCATCTTCAGTAATCTGCCCTTAGCAATGGGATGAGGACAAAGCTTGACAGCATGTTTCACAACTACTCGCTTCACAACTTGAAGCAATGTTGCAATTCAGGAACCTCATGTGCTTTTTCCAAATTCATGGAAGTACAGTGTAGAAAGCTTCCTGCTGTTCCTTCCCATAGCTCTCCACGCTTCTGTCTCCCTAACAGCTATGCTATCCATAGTCATCCTTATAGACCTGAGTCCAGTCTCTGTCCCATCCTGCTCCATTCTTTTCTCCCTGCTCCTATAGCCTCGAAGATGCAGGGGCAATGGCAGACAATAAAGCAGCTAAGGTATATAGAATTTCTGCCAAACTTGTTGAAATTGCAATTCTTTAGACTGAATATCTCACCAGATTTGGACAAAACTTCACATTTTAGGTGACTCCTCCAAAGCATAGACGTGCATCATYTCCCTCACATCAGACTTTTTTTTGATGAAGCCAGTCTATTTTGGTCACTATTATGTTCCTATGGATTATGGGGGTTTTTGGGTTTGAGCAATAGTTGTCTAYAGACCAAATGTTCTTGTCACCAAATGGGTGACATAGGGAATATCATTATTTCAAGAATGACTTTGTTGAGATCATCAGTGACACCTAGATAATTGGGCAGTTCCATATAAATGAATAATACATGTTGGAAAAACAATAATTTTCTTGGTAAACTACCTGTGTGGTTTTAACAATGGCATTTTCTTTAGCAAAATATAAAGTTCAAACAGCAAGTTTGCTTTTTTTTAAAAAAAAGCTTARTTACTGCTTTTGAAATAGATTTTAATTTTCTTATGCTTCATATTGTCTTACTTCAGGAGTGCTCCCACTGAAARTTACAAAGGAAGATACTGCATAAGAAACATTATCAATATCTAATCCTTAATTCCTGTAGACTATTCTTCAGATACATCAGCATACACAAGGCACCTTTAGTCATCCACAATTTACAATAGGTTTGGCTACTGCATGAATTTGACAAGAACAGAGTAAAATTTTTTAATAAAGCAAGAATTTCCAGGTTTGATTTCTGTWTCTGTAGATCAAAAAAAATTGTCCTTTCAAATTCAGATCAGATATTATTTTGTAGAACATTCTGAAAAGTCCCTTCATTTCTGCTAAAATAATAAAATTCCTACTTTGTAAGAGAAAAAAAATAATCTGTTATCTCATATTCCAAGTAATGGAAAAGCAGATTTTCAGCTGGTAAAAGCTGCAAACATTCCCATGAACTCCAAAAAAGTTACACTGATTTATACCACTGTGCTTAAGGACAGCTTTCTGGTTTAGAGCAATAATGATTATTAGAAAATATGAAGAAAACCAATTTTTTGTAAAGGTGCTCAAAAATGAAATTTAAGGGAAAATTCTCTGGCAGAAATGACACTGTCAGAGAATAACATAGACCACTGGAATAACAACCATGCTGTCAAAACATAGCCAAAGGAACACAGTTTGAAAAGAATTAGAGTATCATTATCAATGACATGAAGAAAAAAAGATAAGAGCAGCTTAACTACTGCCTGTCATTGCATGCACCTAGTTCAGCACCCAGCTTAAATAGTATTCAGGCAGCTGCCTGTGGATATACCCAATATTACATGTTAATGTAAAAGTTAAGACTGCCAAGATAACACTTTTTTTTTCCTTGTTCATTCGAATGGAAACACCAGAGACTATGTTAAACTTTTTTGTATGGTGTGTACTATGATTGCAAAATTGAATACCAAGACGTTCAGGGTGGCGTGGCTCCATGACTGCCAAGTGCTCCATGCTCTACAGCATAGTTGAAAAGGGATGAAAAACCTGAATCCTGAAAAACCCAGCAGGATTCAGCATATGGACGGGACTTCAAGTTTTTATTAAAAAGGCTCCGACCTTTCTCAATGTTAATCTCACCCACATATCTTCACCTCCCAGTAGCTCAGATTTCCCACCTCTAGAATGAATAAGAGGAACACTTGCCTACTTGGACAGTACTGGAAAGGAATTTAATATCTACCTGTCACAAGGAAATTCTTGTTCAACAGATAAGGGCAAGGCACTCGAAATAACAGGTCTGGGTTCTAGCCCTGATTTTATGGTAAACCCATGGGGTAACAAAGGGCAACTCCTTTTTACATTTCCATCTCTTTGCTTTCCCTCCCCCATCTTGTATTGGCTACTAGAGAGTTTACAGCGGGACTGTCCCTTACTGTGCACTTTCATCTGTTTCTTTTCTCATGCCTAGTACAGAGGAGTCCTTTAATGCTAACACTGTTCAGAGCATCTGTTGCTGTAATTGGAAGAATTTGTGAATGATTTCATGTAACTGCAAAATAATTGTTTTCTTGAATGCACTAAATATATCAGACTGTAACCCCACAAATCCTGAAAGGAATGATAAAAGAAACACAGTGTAAAATTAAAATAGATGTCAACAAGATAGGCTGCCATGGCTCAAGAGGAATTACAGTCTGTCATTCAAAAAGTCAAATACACAGTGGTTAAATACTAGAAAATATTTATGAGACAAACAGCAGTATTCAGAGTTCAGATAAAGAGGATGTTCCGAGGCATGACACAAAATGGCATCTGTTGAAATATTTCAAGCACAGAGAAATCTGAGATAGCATTCTTTCTTTCTCAGGTATGGCAGTCTCTATCATTTCCCTCAGTAGATGGATTAAAATGATGACAGATGAAGATCCATTGCCACAGTAAATGAAGGATCGCATTTAGATATGTAGTTACTTGGTTCTGGGCCATTACAAAATACAAAAAAATGGAAGCTMAAACACAGACTCAAAGACTTAGCCTGGTCTTTGACCAATATTGAATTGGTCTTTGACATTTTATCAACTGTCAGAAACTCAAAGTAGCAGTGCATTTCTATCAGTAAAGATCGCAATTATGGTGCGGTGCTGACTCTTTCCCTTAGTTTTTAGTAAATATCTTTTGTACCATACAGCTTTCAGCTATAACAGGTGCATAAAATTATCTCCTTCAAGAAACTCTGTCTAGTTCATATGTGTGCAGATTTTCCAGATCTTCTGTACCATGAAATAGGTAAGTCTTATTGCAGTGTTGAAGATTTGGCATGAAATCCTAACCCTACTGAAATAAATGGGATTTATTCCACAAATTTCAGTAGGGCTTGGATTTCACCTCTGTATGAGAGAATAACCACTCGATACTTCATTCGGTTCCTAACCATTCCCTCAAGTCAAATAGGACATAATGTATTTCTATGATACTCCTCAAAGCCGCTGTTTTTGTTTCAACGTGGTGACAGATGCCAGCCGTACTGGAATCTTTTCTAATTGACTCTGAGTGAGACATGAGCTTACTGCCCAGAGAATAAACTTTCCATTTCTATTCGCTGAGTGCATTAGGGAATGTTTCAGACATGTTTTGCAGGACAACCCCTTTTGTTTTGCTAATAGGGCTCATGTACACACTTCCAGTGGGAAAACATCTGTTTTACAAATCTGTCCTCCTAGATATAGCTGGATTCCAGCTACAGACTTTGGAACCTCATCCAAACATTCCCAAAGTTCAACAGTGTTTGGATCAGGGGGTTGGACCGAAGTCATTATGGAGAAATAGGCCAGGTTCGAGATTTAAGCTTCCTACACTTTCAGGGACACTTTGGTATTTTGTCTTAGGTCCAGCTCTGCTTCTCAGTTACGAGCACAGTCATTTAATGTTGCTTTGAGCAGGCAGGCAGCACCTATCCACAGCAACATAATAYAAGCACGTGTCAGTCAAGGGAACTGCACTCGTGAAAAACTGCAGTGAGATTAAAAGTGACTCTCTAATTRCCTTTAGTTCATCCACCAAAGAAATTCACAAACTTCTGACTCGGGCAGACAATACAACAATATCCATAACAAAATCAAGGCTTGATTTTTTATTTTATAACAGAGTGTGTTAGCTAGCATCTAAGGGTTGTCAGCTTTGGCATATTGTTGGTTTTGGTTTAATATAGGGCTTAGTTTTAAATTTAATAATAAATGGGGAGATAATTATCTTAGTTTTTTGGAAATCTGTAGTTTTGGTTCCACTCCTTAATAAGCTGTCATCCAATAAAAATAAACAAGAAATAATTCAAGGAAACCTTGAAAATTTGGACAAAGGACCTCTGTGAACTTTTGAAGTGAGGGATTAAAGTCTTCTGAAACATCTGCTGCTCGATAGTCTTTATCGGGTCAAAAGTTTCAAATGTAGAATCTATTCCTGGAAAACTATAACAGATGTTGCTGTTCATTATCTTATATACAATATGTGAGTATGTAAGAAAGGGAAAAGGAAGGAGACAAAGGCAGCAAAAAGTCTTCTGAAGCTACTCATGTTCCTCCTGGATACAATATCCAGATTTATCCCAGTGGGGGGCTCACACTCAGAGTCAGAGCTTCAGGCACCTAAATAATTTTTTAAAAACCTAAGTAAATGAACTGCCCAAGCACAACCAAACAGCCTAAAACACTAGCCTGAAGTAGGAAATAGACATAGCCAATTACAATCTACACTCACTGAGAYCCCTAAACAATAGCCTAAGAATTAAATATTGCTCTAAATCCTCATTAGGAGAGACACTACTTACCAATAATCAAAATAACGCCAATTATAACATCAGTCATTGTATCTGTGTGTAACATCTGACACAAGAGAAACCACTAAGAGGGAAGCTCGAAGACCACTGAAGCTGATGAAGCCATAGTTACACAGGTCTGTTTCCAACTGATCCAGTCTCTGTCCTATTCCCTCCTGCTGTTGACGCCCTTTTACTTCTTCCCCCATGCCACAGGCGCCAGCACAGCTATGTAACTGCACGGTGAACTGGAGCAGGGGGGAAATTCTGCTAAGAAATAAATTTTTTTTGCCATATTGTTCTTCACTCMCAGGGAGTGAGAGTGTAGGGAGATGGTAGCAAAGAGCAGGTACTGCCTAAAAGGACACCCAATAGGAAATGGCAGCCAAAGACTATTTCTATAGCTTCAGTGAGCTTTGGGCTGGGCCTTATTTCTGTTAACAAAGGATTTGCCACACAGCTCTCATCCCTCTCTCTGATTAAAGGAGAGAGCCCAGCCCAATTCCCTTCTTCACCTCTGCTAGCAGTAAGTGATGTTGGCAATGACCATCCCAATATCTTCTATGGATTTTCCTCCCCAAATGTAATAGCATTGTTTTCCGGATAACATAAACCCCCGTAAGTGGTGCAAATAGTCAGGAAAATTTATATGCCATACATGCCATCTAAAATACTGTAGTTCTGTAAAGCTGGGAGAGAGAGGCACTTTGTACATTGCACAGATGAAAAGTCAGTACAAGAAGAAGAGCTCACCATTGCCATACCATTCTCTTTTAGGGGAGATATATGCTTGTGAGCAAAAGCTCAGTGCCTGCCCTAAAAATGTTGCCATTCTAAAATACCCAGGGTATTCTCAAAACTGTGCCTGATGCAGAGCATAGTTTTCATTGAGAAGGGCTRGAGCCAAAAGCCTCAGAGGCAGGCTAGAGGACTAGACGACATGTTGTTCTACCAGAGTCACTTTGGTCTAACACACAGATTAAAGGAATCTAGGTTTCTTCCAACCTCCACAGCAGGACTTTAGTGCAATACTTTGGTGCATCTCAGACTGTGGCACAACGAGGCAAGCGTGTGGAGCAGGTGGTTCACCTCACTCATCGTGAGTCCAAGATAGATGAGAAGGRAGGCAGCTCTTGAGAGATCTCTTGCAGCCTGGCAGCAGTTCAGTCCATTCCAGTGCTTCTTGCAAAGACCTGCCAGGATCTAAGCACTTCAAAAAAATCCCTCCCTACCCTCAAGAAAACCCACAAAGTTTCTTTCTCTGTGGACTTTGCCCCATAGCTCAAGAGGCTCTGATAGCTRTAACCAGGAGTGGAAACACAAGGTCACTGCTGGTGGAGTTCGTTTTGAGCCAGGACTGTTGGCACACGCTCTAGGAGAAAGCACAAAGTAAGCACAGTCTTAAAGAACTAGCAGTCAGGTAGATTTGTGAATGTTTTGCYTAGAAACAAAATTAACATAATGTATTTCTCTTCCCTTGAGATTTCATGGGGCATTGACATCCCAGAGAAGCCAAGGGTCACTAAAAAGTTGGTGTAGAGCACCATCCTCCCAAGTCTTTAGARACAAGATAAGGGCATTCTGAGTATTCCTCTTTCAGCCATTTTTGGACAGAGGTCCTTAAGTATCAGGCAGGACAGCTCTTTTTATATCCCAATATTTAACYACCTCCCCACTATTGAGAGAAGATCCAAGGAACAGAATAGTAAAAGATATGGAAGAAATGAGGGCTCGCTCTGACARTATAAAGGTCCTATTGATGACCTTGGGTTGGTAAGAACAAAAGCTTTCAGACCTCTGGACCTTTTGTGATCTTGAAAAAAGGGTCAGTGACCCCCTYGACAAAGTGTCTATTTAAAGAAAGGGGGCCCACTATCATCATGATTAAACTAATCAGCATTTGTGTTGGYAATAAAGAAGCTAAGGATTTAATGGATACAGAGAAGAGACAACCTTCCAGCCTAAGGGGCTATACCCCAGCTATATTATTAAGCTGATATATACTAGCCTGAATGAAAAGGACAGAGTTTGCCCATGCAAGACTTGCTCAGTATGTCTCACTCAGGAATTATTATGGAAAAACATAGGAGTTTTTGATCTGTTCTTCAAACATAAAGTATGAAAAGACTTTTCTATTGGTGACGAAAAACCTTCAGCATATTCTACCACGACTCAAAGTAAGACACCTTGTCCTTTCCCTTTAAAGACTCCCAAGCTAAGGCAAATTGGAAAATTATAAAAGCTCTYGTACCCCAAGGAAAAAAGCAACATTTCTATACTATGCTGTTCACAATGTATGGGCTCTCTTTACCTAGAAAAGAGGAGAAAAATGTCTCTACGTCAAGATGCAGGTGCCAAACTGAAAAACAGTTTAGCTTGCCAAAAAAGCAGTATGACTAGTACACAGGAAAAAAAAAAAAAAAAAAAAAGCTTTTTTTTTTTCATGATCTAGTTTTTATTTGAAAGGCATCAAAATAATACAATCTTCCATAAATGAAAACTCCCTGGAACTTGCAGCTGTTGAATGAAACTGATGTCCCTTGAGTTTTACAACTGAAAATTATGAAAATTCCCAGCAATCACAGGGGAAATTAGAAGTTCCCCAAATCTGCTAAAGAAAATGGTAATCCTGATATTGGCAGTGCTTGCASGGTACTTGTTTCTCAGCCATGTCTACAAGCTACGTCTATATTAGGATTTAGTGAGGACCAATAGGAGATCGTAGAAACAGTCAGTGCTGAGAACCCACAGTATACATATTTCAAGGGGGTTTATCTTGAATACTTWCTCCTCTTGTGGATTGAACTCCCATTAGTGATGGAAGGAGGTTGTATGTGCTCATTGAATACATCTTTTGGTTTAGTTTAATTTGAACAGAATCCAGTTATGGAGCCTGAGACCTCTGTGCAATGGAAAGCACAGCACAAGAAGTACAAGGGTACTATCTGGAAACTCACTTCTAGAGGGTACACCTCAGCCAAACAAAAATGCTCACGTAGATACCCCTCAAACAAMGAAGATGAGCAATAATTTTGACTAGGCAGGGAGGAACAAAAAAGAAGCAGGSTATCCTGGCTGTGTGGATATATGGAGAGGTTATCCTTCCCTGCAGTATTTCAGCCCTTCCATGCCCATACAAGTGAATCTCAGAGGTACAAAGTCCTGCTCAGCTGGGCAAACACCATGTCTGCTGGAGTCAAGGGAAGGACAGGCTTCACTGATTTACTCAAGTGAGTCTGATCCTACCTTATTATAAAGAGTGCTGTAAAGCTAAAAGTAACAGGTTATTTTCCTATACACCCAATTGTATGTCTTACCATTCGTCGTGAAATATGACTACAAAAATAAGTATGGCAACTGAGGCTGTCCATGTTTTCTGGGTGTTCGCTGGGAGTCCTGACAAACAAAGCAAATCATCCTATTTCACCCARAGTAGGAATAACAATGTAAAATAAGCACATGAACAAATCCAGCTGAGCTTAAGTATTTGGGTCCAACCCAAAGCTTGCAAAAACTAAGTCAAGATTTTCATGGACCAGGCACATTCTGCCTTTCTTCTCCTGCATCACTGGAGGATGAACAATTAGTGATCAGTGGAGAATTTATGACTTGATTATGAGTCACTTTCTGCCTGACTTGCTCTCCTGGATAATTTTTAATGTAAACTAAACCTTTTGTAGATCATTGTCATTCATGAATTCTCTGGTAATACCAGTTTTGAGGCTGATATTTACCCCTGATATCCTGTTCTCTGACAAATTAGGGAAGATAGACCTTTTTTTTTTTTTTAGACCATGAATATCTGCAGAAATTATGTTAATCAGTACCTGGACGGTTTTGTAAAAACTGAGTGTTCGTATAATATAACAAGACGATCAAGCAACCCAAGGACAATTGCAAAAAAAGGCATTAATAACAGAGCCATCTTAAGGCTTCTCAGCAGTGTAAGGAAAATTGAACTATGAGGCCCCAARAAAGGACAAAACTCAGTTCAAAGACACTATCAGATCTTGTTCTTGGGTGGAAAAGGGAAGGCCTTGGGAGATATAGTGGGAAAACCATGGCTGTGAAACTGGATTTGGATCCCATGGGACAGAGGAAAGAAGGAGATTGACTAGAAGGGTCACTGGGATATGGAAGTCTGTATTATATTTGGGGGGGAATTTCATACTCACCTTATTCTATAACCCTGCAGGACTTCACTCAAACGGTTTGTCTACGATAGCTGACTCTGGACCTGCCAGTGACATGGGATCACAGTAATCATGCCAGTGCATGATAACTGCGGTCTTCCACAGACCCCCAGCATTCATCGCTTCCACAATTGCTTCCCCACCTCCCAACATAGCAGACATGATGGGACAACCAATCGGCCTCCTCCTCTGCCTTATTGTCAATGAAGGATACACCAAGACATTTCCAAGGCTGGTCTGGGCTCAAAGGGGAGGAACTCTGTGGCAGGCAYGTATCTCTTGGTAAGGCAGAAGTCAGAGGTTGTTTGGGGATCACCTCCATTTGAAGACATTGGGTACACCCCCTTGGACGCTGAGTGCACTGCTCCTTGTCTGCGTGACTGAAGTGGGAAGGACCACGGAACAGACCCAGATTCTGTTGGCAAGACTTGTGTCCTTGTCTCTGTCTTGAAGTTCCCACCATCTGCATGTTTGAGGCCACGGTGGAAGTGGGAGAGTAAAGAGAGCGAATTGCCTTAATGGATGCGTAGGCCCATAAAGGCTACCTGGGCAAACTAAGCTACCCAAAGCTATCTGACTTCATTGCTTTGTAAGCTTCTTTGGGAAACAGCAGGAATTCTGACTGAGTTATTCTGCTCTGAAACACAAAGTAGAGCTCGTTAGAAAAAAAACTCAGCAAAATGTCTTTCTATTTGGGATCATAGGGTGACCTAAAATGACATATTTTGTCTTTGAGAAAGATTCYTTTCAAAAGAAAAAAGTGTTTTTAAAGCATCTGATAAGGTCAAAATGTTCTAATCCAACCTGTTCAGAATGGCATGTTTCATTTTCTCTCTTGAAAATAATTTTTATTGGTAGTTTTTATACTATAAAACAAAGCAACAAAGTAATATCTTGATTTTTAAGAAAGCTTTTTTGTAATTTAATGTGCCATGCAATCCCAAATTAATTGTTTTAAGAATTTTAAATTAAAACAATTTTTGATACTTCTGGTTTTATCCTGTTCCAGAATAAAATAAACTTGAGAAACACAACAAATTGAAAAACCCAGCTACCACTGAGCTTTCTTGATTCACTCTGCTTTTTGCATCTTTTCAAGAATTTAATAAAGATTCTTTCAAGAGGTTGCCCCACACAGGACTTAATGGTGACCATAGTGCTTTTCCACACTGGATGCTCATTCCCTTCCTCCTGATGCATGTCATACCAGTTTGCAGTTGGACTTCTAGGATGGAAACACAAACCATGACCATCTTTAGGGTTCTCAAATCACTGGATTCT
The DNA here is from genome assembly GCA_030449065.1 of Oceanodroma leucorhoa. Lineage (NCBI taxonomy): Eukaryota > Metazoa > Chordata > Aves > Procellariiformes > Oceanodroma > Oceanodroma leucorhoa. The sequence continues at coordinate 10,743,288 of JASVER010000026.1, read as the reverse complement.
TAATACATGYCATAGAAATATATTCCAGGTTTCCCCTATTAAAATACAAAATTGTTTGTTTTCACTAATTTGACCAGAGTCTAGATTCCATCTTCTGCCCAAAGATGTAATTATAAAACCGATCCTGCACTGCCCATCAGACSTACACGTGGCTATGAGAACACAGATGCCCTTGGACTTTCATCTTTCCAYAGATGCTGCCATGCGTGTTGGTTTTGTTGTCACACCCCCCAGTCTCCCAGACAGCCAAGGCCCAAACTGCAGTGGAAATGCTACATTTCTTCTCCACACAAGAATGTGCAGAGCCCATACAAGGAGCATCAAAATATCATTGTTACCTGCTGTGCAAGTGTGACAAACATATAGACAGCTTTCTCAACAAACTGAGAGAGTAAGAAAGCATTTGCATAAATTGCAGAGCTCTGCTGACCATAGAATTTCATGAAAAGTCATGCAGTTGTAGGCTAGAGTGGGCACTGAATTCTGGCCATCTATATACTACCAGCAAAAATTTCAAAGATGAGAGCTACAGATATCAGAAATACTGTGTCAACGGGTAGGACTTTACACCGCTGAACTATTAAATGGCCAAGATTTTGCATAACAGCAATGAGAGGGAAGGATAATCCAGTGCATAATCATAGAATCATAGAATCATAGAATCATTAAGGTTGGAAAAGACCTCTAAGATCATCGTGTCCAACCATCAACCCAGTACCCATGCCCACTAAAGCATGTCCTGAAGCGCCACATCCACACGTTTTTTGAACACCTCCAGGGATGGTGACTCCACCACTTCCCTGGGCAGCCTGTTCCAATGCCTGACTACCCTTTCAGTGAAGAAATTTTTCCTAATATCCAATCTAAACCTCCCCTGGTGCAACTTGAGGCCATTTCCTCTCGTCCTATCGCTTGTTACTTGGAGCATAAGGTGCTCAAATGGGAGCTCACACCACTGGCCAAGTCGTGACTGCACAACCAGCTATTGCCAGTTACCCCTGGCAGCTGTACAGGTATCAGCTCAGTCTGTCCCAGCTGTAAGACTGTGCAACCCACCTTATAGTCTTTCATTATGGGTTTTAATGACCCATAAATCATGTGTCAGAATCCTAAAGCATGTTTCAACCTCCTCTCAACTAAGATTCCCTCTGTGACCTTTGACAAGCTATTTCATAGATCCCCATCTATAAAAAGGGGCCAGTACATTCCTATTTTGTAAGAAAGTTCTATGAAGGTACATACCCAACACAGCACAAGGCACTCGGAAGCCACTATACGAACACCTGGACAAACCAAGCAAGAAAATTAGCTAAGCACAAGGCAGCTAAACCAGTGTGCTAAATGTTTTGTTGCACATTAAACTTTGATTGTTCATGAAGGCAGATGCACTATGAATTAATAAACAGGTGATATCCTTGTAAGAATTTCAAAAATTGATATCACTTGAGAGTTTACATTAGGRCAGACTCAGGGAGACAGGGAGGCAGGCACAAACACACATCCGTGCATTTATTTGCACGTGCAAGTTCAGGTGCATGTGAAAAGCTCATTTTTATTTGCAGGTGCAAACTTTTTCCAGTGTGGAGGCTTACAACTCAGGAAATTTTGCACATTTCACAAGGGTGGAAAAAAGTTTTGATTTCATGGTAAATATTTAATGAAACAAAGACCAGATGTTTGCCTTAGCTCCTGTTTTTACTCTGCCTTACTTTCCCAGCTGGAGTTATTAATTATACCTTTTATTCTCCTACTGCAGCTCTTAACTCTAAAAGATTAAATGGCTTGATTAGCACTGTTTAGCTTTTCCTAGGTGGTTTATTGAATGTCACATTTAACATTCTGGCACSTCACAGATGAAGCTAAATTCTTGCAGCCTTGGAGAAATATGACTATTTTTTTCCCAGAGAGCAAGAGAAGGGCATTTGTTACATATTTATGAACACATCACATTGGACATTTCTATTTATTCTATAACACACTCTCACAAACACACAGCCTGTCCTAGACTGTATGTTATTTATAAATGTTGATACTTAGTTCTTTTGGAAATGCCTCCTGGAATTTTTTTCATAAAAACAGAGACTGGGARGGTTACAGAGATTTGTGGAAACCTGGGAGTCAACAGATTATTCTCACACAATTTTTCTAACTCTTCTACCTTCTTGGAAGCATATAGAAAAGAATGCAATGAAGTACATAATTCTTTAGCGAATAAAGAGCACTTAATTCTTCATCCTGGTGCAGCTTGTATGTCTGTACCTATGCTCATGAGACAGAATCAGTAATTCACCATGAGAGATCTKTGATGCCACTCCAGTAGTGACTGGTTAAGATAGTGCYAAGAATCGTGCTTTAAAATTGCCTAACACCCAAATCCTAAAGTTCTCTACTCAATTGAATCTTGATCCAACCATCAGATGATGGCCATCCCAAGGTTTGCGTTGGACCAGTATCTAAAGCCAGAAGGCTGGTGTGGGATTCCTGTGAAATAAAAAGCAGCCTTAACCTTAACACACAGGCTGCGAGTTAAAGTGCTTGCAAACAGCTTTCTCTCTTCTCCCTGCTATCCTTAAAATCTAGGACTAACTTGGGTAGCTACCTAGTTAGCTGAAAGCGATTTCAAAAAACCATCAATTTAGATCAATTGAATCCATGTTCTTCAACATCTTTTCAGACTCTAATGTGTTAAGGACTTTTTAAAAATTGTTATAAGATGATATTACCTCCAAGAAAATACAAAAATGACCAACCAGCCACTTACTCTGAAGAAAGAGAGAAGAGATTATGTGGACTCCAACTGTTAATAGTAGAATACAATAAGAGGCAAAGGTTGAACACAGATTTCATCCTGTGCCAAGACAGAGGTCCTACGTAACCACTGAAAGGTGTTTCTGTGCAGATGGAGCCAATGTGAGCTCAGTTCGGTCAATTTTTATAATCATATCTTTGAATTCAGAGGTACCTGGTCTTAAAAAGCAGATCTTGTATTTCTTCCAATTTGCATCCACATACACTTATAAATGCCCACAGAGGAGAGGCTATATGTGCATCACAACGGAGCACAGAGGTGAGGGCACTGCATGGAGCTTGCCGGCTGGAGGAGCTCAAACTACGAAGCTGGGAGCAGCAAGGTCAAACTTTGAGTAAATTAGACAGAGACCCCCTTTCATTCTTTGCACCATATGGCAAGCACCCTGCACACTGGGCACRGGGCAATAATAATATACCGTGTTTACATACATATGCCAGGAGCTCCGGCCATTGGCACAAGTGCAGAAGCAATTAATATTCAGAGGAGTTTCTAAACCTTAGATGATTTTTATTTGTCATGGATTACCCCCTCACCCCATTCCCCGCTGTGGTCTCTCACTCTGGTTGGTTTCCCATTTATTTAATTCCAAAGTGACCCCCCAAGCCCCAAACAAACAAAACCAGATGTGGGACTAAAATGCTATTTTGTGTCACTGCAGCAGCCCTTTGTTTTGCCTTGTTTGTTTAGCTCTAGTTTGTAAGAACTTTGGGGCAGAGGCTCTCAATTGCTCTTTGTTTACATCTCATCTGCAAAAGGGCCTCCTCCTTCTTTGTGGGCTCTTGCACTCTACCACAATAAAGATGACTATTAATAATATGACCTTCAGCTAGCTGGAATGCGTTCAGCGATTTAAGGCATTGACATTGGAGAAATCCTTATGAATGCCTGAGATCATATAACCCTTCCATTTGTTTTCAGGCCTATCTCCAAGCTGTGGTTAAGTAGCTATCATTTCTAACATTTGCATTCCTCTTACCCCATAGTGTGTGGGGGGATGGTACTATCATAATTATACCACATTCTTCTGGGTTCCATAACGAGCTATTATTTTGCTAATGGAATATTCAAGCAGTCTGCAGTAATTTATCAAATAGTCCCAAGTCCCATTTTCTCTGTGTGAATCTTTTTGTTCACAGGTAAATTGATGTGTGGGGGGTTATCAAGGCTTTTTTGTAATTCAAATTAACCATTCCACCCCCCTCTCTGAAAAAAGATCGTTAGACACAGAATGTTATTTTTTTTTTCTAATGATGTTTAGAATTAGAATTGTGCAGGCTTCCTGTGAGTGGCAATTTCTGCATTTTAATTCATTCTTACAGTGGTTTTGCATTTTAACACCTAATTTTGAAAATTTGCCTAAACTAAAGGGGAGCAAAACGTAGTTCCATTTCTCCTTATAACTATTGTCTGCTCCACTGTCAGATTAAACTGCCAACAGTGTAGAGTGCCATTGAATTGGAGATGAGAGAGAAAAAACACCACTTTCTCTGTTTATTTTACTTACAGTAAAAAAAGCCAAAACCCAAGACCTGGACGTATATATAGACCACACTGAACACACACAAACACACATCTCTTCCACTGCGTATTCCTCTGTGTAGGAGGAAGAGGGAAGGAGTGTGTGTGCATGTGTGCGTGTGCACATGTGTGTACATGCAGGGTAGGAGGGGAAACTGGTACCTAATAAAAGAACAGTAAAAGCAAATGATTTCTGTGAAAGACAAGATTCCTTGCCTTCTCAAAAACTCTCTGCCACAGTTCCCCACTTATCTCCTAACTGCAGTTAGGAAATTAATGGCTGGCAATGTCAGTGGAGAGTTTTGGCGTACGATCACAGAATGGCTGAGGTGAGAAGGCACCTCTGGAGATCGTCTAGTCCACTGCTTTGGGCAAGATTGCAGATGACACAAAACTGGGAGGAGTGGTTGATATGCCAGATGGTTGTCACCCAGCAAGAGTTGCTCAGGACATTGTCTGGTTTTGAATATCATCRTGGATGGAGACTCCACAACCTTTCTGGGCAAACTGTTCCAGTGTTTGACCATCCTCACTGTTAAAAAAAGGGGGKTTTTTTAACGTTTAAATGGAATTTCTTTACTTCAGTTTGTGTCCATTGCCCCTCTTCCTGTCACTGGGCACCTCTGTGAAACGTCTGTCTCCATTTCTTTAGTCCTCCCAATCAGGTATTTATACACATTGATAAGATCTCCCAGAGCCTTCTCTCCTCTGAGCTGAACAGTCCCAGGTGTCTCAGCCTCTCCTCGTATATCAGATGCTCCAAGCCCTTAGTCAACTTTGTAGCATTTTGCTGGACCCACTGCAGTGTGCCCATGTCTCTCTTGCACCAGGGAGCCCACATCTGGACCCAGCACTCCAGAYGCATCTCATCAGGGCCAAATAGACAGGAAGGATCACCTCACTTGACCTGCTGCCAATGCTCTTCCCAATGCAGTCCAGGACACTGTTGGCTTTCTTTGCTGCAAGAGCACATTGCTGGCCTATGGTCARCTTGGTGCCTTCCAAGACCCCCCGAKCCTTTTTTGCCAGGCTGATTTCCAATCGGTTGGCCACAGCCTGGCCTGGTGCATGGGGTTATTCCTCCCCAGGGGCAAGACTTGACATTTCCCTTTCTTGAACTTCATAAGGTTCCTGTCACCCATTTCTCTAGCCTGTTTACATCCCTCTGAATGGCAGCACAACCGTCAGGTGTATCAGCCACTCCTCCCAGATTTTGTCATCTGCAATCTTGCTGAGGGTATGCTCTGTCCCATCATCCAGGTCATTAATGAAGATACAAAATACTGGCTGCAGGATTGATTTCTGGGATACACCACTAGTGACTGGCTTCCAGCTGAACTGTGTCACTAATCACAAACCTCTGAGCTCATCAGTTCAACCAGCTTTCAACCCACCTCAGGATCCACTTCCTTCATTTTCCTCACCTCATAGTCCATACTTCCTTCATTTTCTATGAAGATGTTAGGGGAAGCGGTATTGCATGTTACAGAGAAAATGAAAAGAAAAAATCATATGGAGAGATTATTGCCTTCATCTGCCTCTATATATGTTCTGTCCATCTCATCTTCTTAGATCCTGCTCTTCACCACAAATATGATAAGTGGGGTCACATGGCTTTTCTGGGGATCTGCCTCTATAAAATACATTGCACAGTGAGTGCTTTGGTTTTTCAAACCACGGAGTTAATTTTCCTTTCCATTTGAACACCATACACTGCCATGAGGTTGCATTCCACTTAGGGTGACTGAGTACAAGAACCTGTTTACTCTCTCTCTCATAGAAAAATGAGCTCCCAGTCATTTATTGTGTAGTGGAAAACAGAACGAGTTAATTAACAGTTTTGAGATTTAGTCCATGAGGCATGAAACCAGAAAATCTACCAAACATAAGGTATTTCATCCCTGGCCTGTYATTTTGGACCAAAATTATATCCTGTAGCCAAGCATTCCTCCCAGTGAAGGTTTATATTAAAATTGACACGTTACTGGGGAGGTACAGTTTTGTTTGTGACTAGCTGGCCTTTTCTAATGAAAACCATTCTGCCACAAAGAATTTCCGATTTGCCCCAGTAGCTTATCTTTCTATAGCCTTAGCTCAGGCAGATACTGAGCCAGGTATAGTCTGAATGTGCTGATCTGTTCTAGTATCTTTATTAAAAACRCTGTTAACTTCTTAAGTGCTCTGCTTATTGAAATATATAAGAATCAATAAACAAAAGGATTTGAACTTCCTCAATTACCACTCACCCAGTCTCTCCAGCCTTTAGTTCATGCCCTCGGAATAAACCGGTTTCCTCCCTCACCTGCTGGATGACCACTACACGCAGGGTGGTGTGGGCTCCTCCCAGCCGGGCGCAGCGCTGACGTCCCGTTTTCTATTCCAAGAACTGGCATCGGATTCTGCATCCCGCAGACGTACGCATGCCTGCCGCTAAGTATCTCGCGGGGGAGCCTTATGGATGGGGTATCCTGACAGTACAGCGTGAAAACAAACAGGTCAGATTATACTCATTTTTGCCCAAATTACACAAATTGTATTAGCCACACTGTTACTGGCAGAGGTTGCTGGGGAGGTGGGCAGGAATTTGCAGCTGAGCTAGGAATTCTTACCAGAAGTATAGCCAACAAGGCRATGTGTAATGTGGCAATTTTAACACTGAAGCAACATTCTGCTATAAACAAGGAAGTGAATCTCGTGCAACTCCCTGCATGCAGGCATTTTTTTAATTTCCATCTTAGAACATATGTTAGGTCTTACGCTATTGTAACACATTTTCTCTGAACCGTATCTCTCCCATTTATAAATATGTCATCAGAAGTGGTGAAATGCCAGGATACTGCTCTATTGCCACATGATTCATTGGACATAAATATTCTGAAGTTGAGCGTCACTAGCTTAGTTGAAGAAAGTTGTGCAATATAAACATTTGGTTCATAAAAATTAAGGGATAAATGACTTAGGATGCTGCCTCCTGCCGATAGCGGTTAAAAGTAAGGTAAACTCACTGCGTTTCCAGTAGATTCATGGCATTGTGGTTAAACCAGAATTCACTTGTTTGCTTAGCCCATCTTCTAGAACGAAGGTTGTCATCACTGAAAACCTGCAGCCTTTGCTTAAGACAAAAATCTGAAAAGGTAGTTTGTTGAGGATTTTCCCCTGGATTTATATTTGCTTATTTGGAAGTGTGAGGTTTGGTATGGGTTTTGCTGGAGCAGAGATGTAGAGCAATGAAACAAAACTGAAGGCCTATATTTTGAAACTGGAGAAATTTAAAAGCAGATGTATATTTTGTRCACTACAGTAACACTTGTATGAATACAGTAAGTGTCTTGCCACTGTTTTAAAAACTACACAAGCCATTATCTACTCTATATCCAAAAAGTTACATTTAATTTATGATTCCTGTAGATTAAGACAGATTTACAGTACATATTTTGCTGGCAAAGATSAGTTGGTCAAAGGTTTCTCCTCTTCATACTATTACCAACGAAACTGTACAAGAAAAAGTTTATTGAAGATATGCTATTAAAATCATGCTTTGGCTAGCACAACTGCATATACTCAGGGGAGTGCTGGGGAAGCTTGAATAAGTCTTGGCAGTGCTGCAGCTTTGCCTGTGTAACAGCACTGCAAGCATGAAGGCATTTGCCATCATAACATACTGATATAACTATTCAGACCTAGTACAGATTTGTCCTGAAATGGAACTAAACACAAGTGCAGCTTAACAAGACAGGAAGATATTAGATACATACAGGAGACATTTGGTGATTCATGGGTGCACATAATCTACCCCAGCACTTACCAGGGATGATCTTTGCAACATGGAAATCTGTGCACTGAAAACGATGCAAACTCATTTTGCAACAGGCTGACGAACAAGACAGAAGAAAGCAACAGCTTCAAGCTCTACCAAGTAAAACTGAAACAGAGCAGCCTGCCTAGAACTGAACATCCCATTGCTAATCCTGTGAGCCAGTCCATTATTTATTTGTAGCACGAYAAAATGGAACAAGGGCTTTGGGGAAGGGGGATAAGGGAAGATGATAACTTCATCAGCAATACAATTCTCTTTTAGATACTAATTTATGTTACTGCAAGAGCAAACCAGAGCACGCCATGTGCACCCTCATGATACTGCTGTTTCAGCTGACTAGGATCCTGCTTTTCAGCTAGTTTGATCAGTTCACGTTGTCCAGGGATGAATCCTATCAATTTTGCTTCACTCCTAACCTGTAAATGGGCACATACGCACAGAGGAAGGGTGGTCCAACGGTAAGGGCACTATCCCTTGGAGACCAAGGCTACAGTTCCTGTTTTGCCACTGACTTCTGACCTCACAAAGTCATTAACTGGGTATGGGTGAACACAGGGGGAATAAAACTTCCCCCTTTTACCAGGGRGAGGAAAGGAAGAGTAAAAATTGTCAGCTGCTCATACATACAGAGAGGCTAAACTGTTAAAGATACACTGCCAACTTAGTGTGTAATCAATCGTATTTCAATCATAGWCGTTTGGGGCCAGACCCAGTACTCTGTACTTCTGCCACGGTTGACACAATGGCACCCTGATCTCACTTGTCTCATTCTGCCACAGGATGTATTATTGTTACTTTTACTATAACAGCACACTTTTTTGAGGCAAACGGAGTTCTGCTTCCCAGAAGGATGTCATATATCCAATGAAATACATCTCACAGGAGAGCTGGATACTCAGCTGCAATGCTCTCTTTTCACCAGACATTTTTGTGTAATTGCATTTCCAAAAGAAAATTTTCCAAAATAACAACACTTCCACATTGCCATTCTATAGAATTCAAGAAGACTGTTTTTTTCCCAGTTCAGCATGTTCAGTCAAGATTTACTCTTTCTATCTTCCGTGCTGATGTAAAGTGATTTCACTAACATGGAAAGGAAGGCCAAAACTGCTTGCCCTGCTAATACCATTGGTTAGACACACAACTTTTGAGGATCCACTCCATCTTTTAAAACCAATATCAGTGGTAAAATATGGTCCTTCTTCTCTGAGTACAGGAATGAGTGGAGACCCTGAASACTGAAAACATGGTGCATTTTATAATAATTCTGGAGCCTTCATAATTAAGAGACCACACACTGACACATTTGCTAATTTTTGCTCTGCCTCGTTGCTTATGAAAAGACCTAAATGGTACCTTCTAGCAGAAGAGTATGTGGGGGGAGACAATCTCAGTCCCTTGAATGGCAGAGGCTCCACTAACACTTCCACAAAGATACGCTGCGCGAGTAAACACTCTTGRCTTCTGTGACTAGCAGAGGTGTCAACAGGGGAGGCAAACCCTTTCTGAAGAGGGGCATATCACTCCAATCTTCTTCAGAGGCAGGATCCTGCAACACCCAGAGGCTGCTTCCATGGCCTTTTTGTGCAGAAAACAGGAGTTCTGTTTCCTGTGAGAGATGATGGGCCAAGATGACAATCTTCACTAAAACCTACCCAGTTCAAACTAACATTCCCCTGGCCTCATCTTGCTGTTGCCATGGTCTGGTTAATGCAAAACTCAACTGAAAACACATGATACTGAGAAGAATTTAAACACGCGCCTGTAAGCACAGTAACCACAGTTAATGTGGAGGTCTTCCACAAGGTTACTGTCCCCTCAGCAATACTGTGGGATGACGGAATTTGCAGCCGGCCCCAGGCACAAAAGTTCACTTTGCTGTTTTACGTATGACGTCCTAGTAAGCTTGGGAGAGGAGAAAACTTTTAGCTCGCCCTTGATCTTGACAAAGAGCTTATATGAGCCCCATCACTGCAGCTGTTTCAACTGAGAAATCTTMATTTTGCTGGAAATCCTTTCCTGCCCTCTTGCCTTCAAAATCAATGTCGCAGTGAGTTATTTCATTAATTACTCCTCATGCTCTGTACACAGCTCATCTTTGAGGACAACCTTTAGATATACCTGCTGTCTGCAGTGCTGCTGGTAAAAGGACACCTGGTGTTTTGTAATGGGGACATGCCATGTGGGCTCTTTCCCAGCCTTCTTCATAAATATATATTACAATTGCTCCTGTTACTAAGAAAAAGAAAATTGTCTTCTGGTCCTTAGTGAGACATATTTGTTCCCTTCCCCCCTTCATTTCCAAGCTGACCTCTCTCCTACAGACASACATGAAGACAACCTTAAGTGACAATGAGACAAATTTCATTTTGTTGTGAACTGCTTTTTCAATTATTTTTCTCCTCTCTATTTTTCCTGGCTGACCCRGACCAGGCTGTTACTCTGACAGGGGTCCCTAACCTCTCGATTMAAATATGCAAATTGTTATCTTTCCTTCCACTTAGACTTGTGTCAGATGCATTGTAATTATGAGGAAATGTTTGATTCAGGTTTATATGAGAAGAACATAGTTACTTACTTTTGTCATCTTCCTTAATAAAATAAACCCAATTTGACATGATGTAATCAATGTTCAGGTACAATATAAATCACAGTGTGTTTTATATTCACTGAGGCAGCTGTTGTTAAAAGAAATCAAACAACTCCTGAAAATCTCTAACACCTACTACCTTCTACCTTCCACCTCCCACCTTTAAATTTGTATTAAATAAGTTATACTAAAACAATGGAAAGAAAAGCAGGTGCAACACATCAAGTTTTGCACTTCCTCCAAATAATTCACACTGAATTCTTTAGATTGTCATTAATGATCATTAGCTTAAGATTTTACAAAGAAATTATTTGCAAAATCCATGGATATATTCCAGTTTTCAACCACTGTAAAGCAAAATTTGACTGATATTCTTAAATTACAGGATTATACTACACAAATAGTGGCTCTGTGCAGAGATTTTTTCCCCTCCTTTCTAATTTCTCTTGTTTTTTTATATAATTCTAAAAAACCTGTTCAGTAGCATCATCATTAATAATGATAATATAACAGAGGTCTCTAGGTGCAGAAAGATTTAAAAAATACAGTGTTGAAGGAGAACTATACATGGTCAAAGCAAATTCTTTAATTCTTTCCAGATTTTCCAGGGAAATTCGGAGACATGTAGCCAAAAAAAAAAAAAAAAAAAAANTATTTCCATAATCATGAATCACTTTCTGTCCCAGATACTGTTACAGAGTAACATAATAGCTGACAAGCTGGAATTCCTTAAATGCAGTCCTACATAATCGGTCAAATTTTACCAACACGTGACACGGAGGGTGCACTGCCTGAAACAAAATGCATGTGTTAGTGGGGACCTGAGTAAGAGAAAATATAGGTTGTTACAAGTCATGGTAATCTTCCCCAAATACCTGGGGAATTGCGCATTTACAAAAAGGTCCACTTCTAGCCTGTTACACCTTGCCAGCACCTAGCTAATAAAATAGTCTCATGAAAAATATGWATAACTTCATAGGATTTCCTCGTATTTCATTTCACCCGCTTGTACATCTACAAATTGAGAAGTTTCCTGAAATTTTGTAATGTGGTAATTTTGGCAAGATATCATTAAATGCTTCTAACCTTGCCCTAATGTACTGTAAAGACCATTTGAAGCAGCTGAGCTACAGCATGTTACGAAATTGTTCCTGCTGACAACTGCATGTTACCACTCTTTCAGCTGCGATGTGTGCCTGCACTGCCAGTCCAAGCCAACGATAAGTAAAAATGCTGCAATGACATGTCACCAGCTTCTTTCGTTGGACTCTGAAWGTGCCCATTGTACCAGCTTTTTCACTTCAGAATTACTAACATGCAGCAGAAGGTGCTATAATTGCTTAAACYACACTGACGCAGTTGCTTGTAATTGTCTAACACGAAATTGTCTAACACAAAAAGAGATTCATGTGATTTCACTGGGTTTGGAGATGAATAAGGTCCAGCCCAGTAATTATGCCTCTAGGAAGGGATTCAGGTCTCTCTGACAGACTCTCTGTGCAACCGTAACCACATCACATGGGGCCACGTACACAAAATTTACATTTGCCAAAAAAAACAACATAAACCCAATTTGGTACTTAAGCACAAATAAGCATTCCCTTGGCAGTCCAGCTGAACACTTGCAAGGCTGCAGGCTGTTGCTCTGTAGCCACCAAAGTAAATCACATAACTTTATGCGTGCCTACAGGCCATTCTGGCCAARCTGCAAATCTTGCAACCTATCTTCTCCCCATACCTGGGACTTCACAAATTAGTCTCATGCCATGGCTGTCTTTGCGTACAAAAGAGCATTTTAATTTGTAATTCTTGCTTTTATCAGGCAGCTGAAACTAACTACTCAGTCGATGTTAGAGGAAAAAAAAATGAATGAAGGGTCATACAAGAATCATACTCAAAGAAGCAAATAGAGTAATTCAGTCCAAAAAGCTGCTTCAATCAGAAAATTCCAGCTTCGTCAACATGCCTGGCTTAGCCCCCCCAAAGAAGRTGTCTGAATCTGAAAAAAAAATGAACACCTCTATCCTCAGTGTTTCTTTCTGGATTAAGCAACCTCTCCTTCATGGCAGGCCTAGACACATAACATGCTCACTGTTCACTGTACAAGGAGTCTCGATGTCTGGATTACCACATGTATTTGTGAACTTGGGTATCCCAAGTCTTTAACCACTATAGGTGTTGTTCCCTGAAACATCCTGTATGTCCACAAGCCACATCCATACTTGTAACACATACACACCTTCAGTTCTGTGCTACAGAAACACTTCGGTGACTGGCAGCTACAAAGCCATCCCAGTTTTTTCTGAATCTTTAAACAGAAAAAAAATACACACAAAAAAAATAATAATACCATGAGGCCGTGAGGGCACCCTGTGACGCCCAAAAGAGAGACAGAACAAAATGCTTTGGRACTCTACATTTATCCTCAAACAGGGTGCACACAACCCAGCCTATGCCACCTGGCTTTGGGCTTTTATTGAGTAGCTCGGGCACAATCTCGGTGGTCTTCTTTGTTCTCCTTCCCTTCAGTCCTTGCTCTCTCCTCGGTGACCTTCTGGGGATGCTGGCATTCCTTCCATGAGTGATCCGTGTCAGATAACACCYGCTCTTTCTGCCGCGTGGCCAGCTGCCCAGCTGAACCAATCCAGGACCTGGCAATTTAATGTATCTTAGCAAATAGTCAACAGATTGTAAGAATTATTCATTAAAACCACCAAGGATTACAGTCACAGTGTTAAGGTAAAGAAAAAAGATTTAGTATCCTGTTACCAATCCCTCAGCCTGCTACTTCATATAAATAATACTGCCTGGRATTTCTTATTAACTACAGCACTTCTGTTTAAAATCCTTCCTAAAAGTCTGGAAAACAAATTTTAGAGAAAATTCCAATTTAAACTAGGTTACAATTTACTTGTTAGATTAATCTTGCAAACTTTTAATGGGTATATTAATTAGGTATCATTAATAACTCCGGTATCAGCCATGAATTTCTGTTGTCCCTTAAACTAAATATGATTAAGTTCACTCTTTCTCAAGGGTATAATTTTGCAAAAAATTAGCAAGTATGAGAGTATAAACTATTATCGTATTAAAAGTGTCATTTTGTTTATGATTCAGCCTAAGAAGTACCAAGAATCTCATGCGTTTTTACACCAATGTCCTTGTGGGATAGAAGACAGAAATCAAATGGAAAATGGCTTAAAATGCCAAATTTTCAGCCATATTTCCTATATTCTAAGGTAAGTTATCTGGAAGAGAACTATCTCACCTCAAATGGGTCTTTTTTAAACATAACTGTGTGSCTTGAGATATTGCAAACGTCCTACTGATGCTCAAATCTCTAATACAAAGGTTTACAAAGTAGACAGTCCCCGTTGTGCAGAATGCAACTGTAAAAAATGCCATTAAAGGTTTCCCTTCATTCCTATAATTTCAGCCATTTAATTAACCTTTAGACKGAAGGTATCATCAAGACCCTGGAAAACAGAAAACTACACTGTTCCTAGCATTTTTGTCAGGTTTTTGCTTTGCTGCTCCATTGAGTCGCTCTTGCTACTACTACAGCAGCTGACAAACTGTGTGCTGCGCAGAGCAGCAGGACAGCCCTCCAGCCAGCCAGCATAGCTCTCAGGTATGTAGTAGCTACCCAGCCACACGTGATTCCTAGCAGTTCCCATCTCTCACGGTCTCCAAACAGTCCTACCAAATAGGTTTATGACTCCTGTCTGCTCTTGAAATACTTACATGTTCTCCATGATCTAGCGCAAGTTTTGTACATGCTTCATTTCCCCAAGACTTACATTACAAGCACGCTGTAATCACAGAAGCCCTTTTTTTTTCATGGCATTAGATATTCTGGGTCCAGTTCTYCTTTCACTTGTCCTGACGGAACCACTTTACGTTTCAAGAAGYTAAGTAATTTATGGAAAGTAGGTCAGCAAACTGCAAAATACAACATTCCCAGGGCATGAGGTTACTCTGGAGGCTGGTACTCATTCAAAGGATGGTAAGTCACCTGKTGCCTCTCCTGCCAGCGCATCCCCCCCCCACGATACAGAGAGTACCCTCTCTTTCACACACAGGGATCGTTCAGTTCATGATACTGCATTACATCCTGTGTAATCAGATTTAGAGCTAAATATTCAGGYCATCTGAGAGAGAGTTGCCACAACCCCATGCATCTTATCAATTGTTTACACTCCTGTCTGCTCCTTCCATATGACCTAACAGTCCCCAGTGCTTAATCAAATAAAGGTGAACACAACAACAAAGCATTCACTACTCCCTGTCTGTACAGGACAGATGATGAATCAAACTTCTGTCACACAACCACTCCCAAAGGGAGAAGTCTTCGGGTGATCAATTGGTGCTTCATCAAATGGACCCCTTGTCCTCCCAGCTCCAACTCTTCTGATTGTTTTCTGTTAAACATCTGAGACAAAGAACTGCTGACCTCAACTTTCAAACTTCAACTTTCAGCATCGATCAACAGTAAATAATGGATAAGCCCTTGACAATACATTTCCATGCTATATCAATTTTTCTTCAGCTGGTGTATCAAGTCACAAGGATGCAACTCTGWCCCAAGAGACCATACAGGTCTTTGAAGTTCCTTTAAACTGAGAGCAATCCAGAACTTTATGCACTTAAATCATCTTCCCACTRGTAGGGACACCAGACAGTCGACAGCCAATGTCTGGGACCATTTATATAATCATAGGCAATCCACAGCACAGCTTTCAAGCTTTCAGAAAATTAATTAATTCAGGATAATAGAGTAAACTCAGAGCTAAAAAAGGAACCATCGTATTTATTGAGTGTGATATGATTTCATAATGTATTTATATGGTGAAAAAAACAATATTGCATTGCTTTTTTATTGCATTTATTTGTTTGAGAAAAGGATACTGAGGAATCAGTGGGCAGAAAGCTAAAGCTAATTTTGGTTGAGGCAACATGTAAAGCAAATGTCTTCATGTAAAATARGTTAGTGAATAACTAGTGCAGCTATTTAGATATTTACGTCTGGGAATCAGCTGTGATGAGAATGGAAGGAAAGAGATATCTACATTTTTCTATGTTAAAACCTTTTTTTGTTGTAGGTATTTTTCATATTTCACAGAGTCATCTAGCGGCATCCAGCTGATTCATCATTTTAAAAAGAAATAACGAATCTTCAAAATCAGGTCCCTTCTCTGCTGAGCTCAGTAACACAGGAGAGTGGGGGATACTTCCTTGCCTTTTCTCACAGTGCAGAGCTTCATGTTTTTAGCAAGTTCTCATTTTCTAAGCACCAAAAAACAGTTTCCTTGGCATCTTTCATTCMTGGTATGAACCTAATTTTCAGCAGGCAAATGTCTGTCCAGCCAGAATTCACTTATTTCTTATGTTAATACTGAACCTCTACAAGCTGACAACAAGGAGCTTTTTTTGTGTCCGTTACATTTTGGGGAAACATAGCCTTGCTTCATGCACCAGGGCCTCAGGCTTGCTTATATTAGTTTACTTTGTGGAGGAACTTGGCCTAGTAATTCCCGATGTTGGCTCGTCGTTGCTGAACCATAAATGGATATCTCCTGTTTGGCTGGGTGCCCAGGCAGCTTTCTTTTAAATTCTTAATCCCACTTAAACAACATGTTCTTAATAGAAACAAGTGGTGGTTTCCATACAGTATCTAAGTAACTAAATAAAGCACAGCTACCACCAATTACCTTCTCTCCAGCATGACTCGCCAAAATGCTGAAGACTAAAAGCTATCTGATGCTGCTACTCCTGCTTTTTCCAGTCAGCTCTTCAGCTTTCTTGCTCAGACTGTCTGTAAGAAAGTCATATTCTGCATCACCTGTCTCGGTGCAATGAACTTARGTCAGCCTCAACTAGCCACATTAATCCCACCTAATGTATGTACCCTAACCTATTTATGACTCTTGAGCAYCTCAGTGCCTTCCACACATCTCCCCCAATATTCAGTTTTCCTCCATAGGCCCTATACTGCTCACCTACTTTATGGGCAGCTCTTATTCTCCTTTTTAGGCTACAAAGAGCCCTGTTGTCGTGATAACATTTATCCCCACAGATATCCTCACTGTCCAYTGTGTTTCCATTAAAAACTATCCCTGATCTGATCTGGTGTAACTAAAAATGATTTGCACCAGGAAAAAACAAGTAGTATATCAGCCAAAGTATGTAGCTAGCAAGAAAGAACATAAAAGAAGGGTTCAGTTCTGTAGTGCATAACTATATACATCAAAGAGGCCGAACAACACTTGATGAGAGAAGCCAAAGTATCCCTGTTATAAAAGAAATACAGTCCTCTTGTCACAAATACACCTCCTGCCAGCTTGTTCTTTCACTAATAAAATACATAAATACATAATGGCATTTCTGATCTATAAAAAACCCGAAAACCTCTTATCCATATACTTCATGGGCAATAAAAAGTGGGCCCATGTTTCCCCATCTATTTTAAGACTTCCTAATGTAGTTCAGACATGGAAGCTGGGGGAAAAGAACACACGTATCAGAAACTTTCATTCTTCTCCTTAGCACAGCTTTTAGCCACATTTGTTACAATGCCCTAACTTGTTTATAACTAAATATTTGTTTGCATACTTAAACAACATGGTAAGCCTTGATCACAGTCGCACCGGTGAATTTGTGTGGCTACAGCTAGMCAGTACCCCAACTGCAAGTCAAGAGAGCCTGATTTGGGATATTAATCTTCTTCAGAATGAATAACCCATCTTTAAACTTATGAATAAGTTCCACTAACTTCCATGGTTAATGGATTTTGTACATACACATCCCTGAGTGACTTCTTTAATCAGGGCCTTGTTTGCTTTAGAGAGAGGCCCTGAAGTATTCCCATGTAACCAGTTTCTTTTTTCTCTCAGCTGTGAACATGAAGGACATCCAGCTTTTCTGGCCAAGTACTGCTGGTATGACCTGGGACACCCTGTGCAGGGACACAACAGGGCACGTGGCAGGTTCACTACGCTGGGAAACTGCAAAAACSCCACTGCAGGGGTACAACTCAGACTCTTGCTGTATCTCCCAATCCAAACAGATTGTCAGAAGCTGATCACCAAACCATACATATGTTTTTAACAAGAACTCTTCTTCCAGTTCCAGCACAGTATCTACTGGTTCCCTTCTGTCATACACTAGTCACTGCCTATTGAGCATAATAAGTTGTTTTAAATAATGCAGTTACTTATCTATTTGTCTGCAAAGAAATAATAAARAAAAGCTTTCAGAGATGTGTTTAGCTCTAGAGGTCATGTTAAAGCTGGGAGAGAACAGAGAGAAAGAGACTTTTACCAGAATGTGGGAGAATATGCGTATATGAAGGCTGCAAATATTTCAGTTGAGTGGATTTTATTTTGCATTCTATCTGGTTTCACTTATAGCATAATTGAAGGGAAATGGTGAGAGAAAATAAAGCACTTTCCCATGCTGTGTCTAAAGCTTTTTTCATGATTAAATATCATCGTGTCTCAAGAGTACCGAAAATAGTGGTGAAGGCCATCTTAATTTTGAAAAACAAATATGCATGAGAACTGGTTGTAGCTGGACACAGTTTTGAACTAGAGCAGGTCTGCCATCAGTGTAAGTTTTATTGTGATRTACCCTGGAGAGTTTGCATTAGGATCTTCAGGAGAGAAACAGTCAAAGTTTTTTAAATCCAGCTAAAACACCCCCTCTGCGTGGAAGACTGGCCACATCACTTGTTATTGTCGCAAGCGAAAATGCCACTAAGAGGCATAACTATAACTTAACCCCCAAGAACAGAGCCAGTCTCTGCTCTGACTCCARCAGATGTACCTTTCGTTTATAAGTGAAAACAGAGTTGGCCCTTAACAGGAAAAGAAAGGAAGGCAAAAGAAGCTCAGAGAGAAGCAAGCAGCTAAGGAAAGCACAAAAGGGAAGAGTGGGCCACAGAAAAACTTGTCTCACGCTTTCTCCAGCTGATGATGCCTAATCAGGAAGTTTCTCCCATTCCTACTGACTTGGCTGTAATTGAATTAAGAAGCTCTCCCCATATATTGAAGCATTTAATTCCCATCTCCCCATATATTGAAGCATTTAATTCCCATCCCATATGACTCACTATCCAGTCATCAAGTATATACACCAATGTATATATCTCAATGTATATATTTATACCTCATGTATATATCTATACATCCAGGCCTAATCAAAGCAGGCAGCTTTAATTGCTCTATTTCTATGTATTTTACTGTGACATTTCTATGTTCCTTTTAACTTGGTTCTGGACATTTCTGTTGTCCGCAATCTAGTTTCTTTGCTATGCTTTCAAAAACTGGCCAACAACAGACACGCTTTCCGTAAGACATCCCAGTTCTTTCCTCTACAGCGACAACCTGTCAGAGGGGGATATGGGTGGTGGGAATCAAAGTGTAGCCAAAGCGTGGTATTAAAGAAAGGTGAGAGCAAAAGTCTGATAGCTATCAAGTGTGAATTCAAACTGAGTTAATAGCTCTGTCCTAAATCAGCTATTTGACTCAGCTTGGGGTTTTAAGATAAACAAATATGCCTGTCACCTCAGTTTCCTTGCGAATTGGGATGAATTTTTTGAAACAGTAAATCCTCACTGAAATATTAAAAACTGACTTTTAAACTCCCATTGGTCACAACAAAGGCCAAGTCAGTTGAGGAATTAAGAGGTTACTATTTTATTATTCTATATTAGTCATTTTAGAACTCAATCATGATACTTCACAGAAGATTTTCTTCTGTTGGTGCATGCATTTGGACACTATTTTATAAATTTCCACTGTGTTTGGACATCAGAGGTCTCTATTCCCACCAGAGAAATCTCACAAGATTCCTATTATCTCATTTTCCCTTTTTTTGGCCTTGCACTTTGACCCTGGCATTCTCAAAAGGACACTTGGCTTTTTACATTAGGCTTCAACCACAGACTGGTTTTCTAAACAATAAAATACAGTAACTTGTAGTCCATACTTGTCCAGAGTCAGAGAGACAGGCTCCACAAGCCAAATATATACAGTGGGAAAGTATAATTTAAAATGTTCCAGACTAAACATATTAAAATCAGACAAAATAAATATTTCAAAGCACTAACCTGTAAACTATTGCTTGCTGATTCTGGAGCTCGATGTTGTTACTGCTGTAGCGCCTTGTTAAAAGATCATGCAACTTTAATGCTTTCAGACATCCTACAGATAGCACAAGCAGTGTACATTGGCTCACAAATTATTGCTGTCCTTCAGCATAACCTACTATATCCAGTGATGTACCTTTGAAATTTGGAGTTTCAGCAGTAAGTGGAAAGCCTGCCCTTGCTAGGATCAGTTTATCAGCTGGTGTCCTGTGATTGTGAGACACCKCAATAGTCCCATTTGTTCTGAGAAGCATTTACTTCTAAGGTAAAATAAGATTTTTTTTTTGCACAAAACAGGTGAGATGTTAAGGTTCCAGAAACACATCCTCATTGTTTTTCATGAGCTCAGCAAAACTGAAACACAGAGGCACTAAACTTTCTTCTGGGTAACAATTCGTGGCCCAGGATGCCTTAGGGAGCACCAGGCTTCTCGAAGAGATGCACCTTATAATAGGATCCTCCAGTGCCATTTCTCATGTGTTCTCATGTGTTGTTTATTCCCTGAGCCCCGTATGCACCCAGATTAAGAGTATTTGCCCTGTCTGATCTGGTTATTTACTTTTTTAAAGTATAACATTTTGAACAATGAGTTCTTCTAGCTATATGAAATAAAAATATCAGGCTCAGGATAGTCGTAATAATASGAATTATTACTACCATCATTCCATGGATAAAGCTGCCGAGACCTGCGGGGATTRCCCTGGTATCGGGTAATTGAGGAGAGCACGAGAAAGGCACCGCTGGCTCAAGGCCACTTGCTCTGGCCCCTCCCGGGGGACAGGAGGGTGGGCTGAGGCGAGGAGGACCAGCTGCAGGGAGTGGGGTAGGCAGGGYGCCCGGGAGGATAACACCAACCACCCTGCTGAAAGTCCCAGTCATGCTGTGGCACTTCATCACTCACAGCTCCGGCCCCRTCAGAACCAGGGTATAAGGAGCTAGCTGCAGTAAGAGCTTATAGCAGGACAGATTCACCCTCCACGGCAAGGCATTGCTGCTTCTCCCACATACTTGGCTTTCCTGAACCTCTATACTTCTACCTCCTCAGACAGGCTCTCACCAGACACAGAAAGCAACATAAACATTATCAGAATATGTCTGGCATCTGCTGTATTCCGCAGGCTTTCCCTTCACAGGTTTGGGAGTTTTTTTGGAGGGACGGGGAGGTTGTTAACTATAGGATTAAGCTCAGTAGGGTATTCAGCTCTACAGGCCACTTAATAATTTAGTATCACTTAACCTTCAGCACACAGATCAGACTACATCCTATGCAGAAGCGTTCATGATATCAAAGACGAAAGCATTTTGAGATTATCTAGGGCCTGTACCCCAAGCAAATCACCTGCCTGAGCATTAGAACCAGTAGCGCAGATAAGAAGTATCAAAGCTGGATTTATTATTCCAACCAGAAAAACGAGATTTCTGTTTTATAAAGAAAGAAAAAGTAAAAGACTTGCAGCTCAGAAGCCCAAGGAAAGCTCTGATAAAAATATCTTGCAATTACATTACTGTATATGTCTGTACCAGACGATTTCATGTTCCAGCAGGAAGTTTATCGTGCTCTCTGTGTCACAAACCTGTAAACTGAGAGGTCACACAAGCTATTTCTAGAGCCTTCAGAAGGATCTGAAGGAGTCAAACTTTTCCGCTGACCAGTGGGAAGGACATCACTATTCCTCCAGTTTGCTTTATCAAGCTTACATAGAGAGAAAACATTTTCTAAAACAAATGAGTCATTAAAAGATGTGATGCTCGTATCAGTGAGGAACAAGCATACACTACTACTGTTACTGTCACCTGCAAAATTAAAGACTGAGCAAAATACTACTCTCAGTAAGACGTGAAAGCTTTGATTCTTTTCTAGCTTTACACTGGGATTCTGTTAGCAGAGGATTTAGGTATAAAAGTACCACTTACTCTTTCAAAGTTAAATCTGATGACCCCACTCATGTAAAATTCCCAGAGTTAAATTTGCAATTTGGATCTACTACCGTGGCTGACACATTTCTAAGAAGGGAACCCTCAGGGGGCAGGTGTTGTCCCTGCGTTAACACTCAGAGGCAGAAGAGCAGGCCATGAACATGATAACATTGCACGCTGAAGCTAATCATTTTGTATCAGTTTCAATTAAGTGTTGAATGCCAAGCATCCAGCACAATTTGCAGTGGTAAGCCCAAGAAGCTATGACACAGAGGGAGACAAAAGCYGTCCATTTTCATGAGACAGGTTAGTAATTTTACAATATTTAATTAGRTCTTACTAGGGACCAGGTCATAAAGCAAAATGAGTAGCATGTATTATGGAATTATCTATACAAGCCRATAGACAATCACAGAAGTTTATTTTAAAATCCAAAACCATCCTGTAACTTCACTGCTGGGACAGGACATTTTATAGTTCATCGCTAGGTGCAAGTGAATGCTATACAATCTCTGTGTGTGTGTGTGTGCATGTRCTTTAATTTTCTCATGGTACAAAAGCTATTCATTAATGTGACTGTATATGACATGGTTGTTGAGAGCCACTAGAAAAAAGCATTTGCACTACCCTCATGTTTCCTGTTTTCTGTTTTCTATTCATTTGTATGAACAGATGACATAAATTCCCAGGCTCTGTAACAAAGCGATTAGCTGATATGTGACCACATACAGTAAGGAAGATTTTTAAAACTATATATGAAGTCTTTTTGAGCTATCAGAAGGAAGCAACAACCTGACTCATGCTACCTCTTAAAGTAACTAGTGTCTTCTTTTAGAACAAGTCCCTGTGTGCACTCTTTTTCTGGAATAAGAACATCGGCCCAGAGGGCTTATACAACCCACACTCTCGCCTCTGGAAAATGAAAAGAAAATCCTAACACCTCTTTGCAGCATTTATTTCAGACCAGCGATTTTGTAGATTCCCATGTGTGGACAAACTCTTGCATCAGTGATCACAGGTTAATGTGATACACTATGATGTTGAATGTTGCAGTTTATAAGAATAAGGTCCATGAGTGCAACCAAATAAACAATCATGTGTCACTAAACATCATTTTTGCRATCTAATAGTAAGATAATGATAAAAATCAATCCATTAGTTCAACGGATACTTCAGTGGGTACTAGCACTTACTTATCTTAATATACTAATACTTCTTAATAGCAAGTGTTTATGTTATCCTTCTTCCTCACTATGGGAAGATTTCTAATAAGCCCAACTACTGGTGTAAGCAGCACTTATTGCATCTCTTTCTCAAATGCAAAAGCTGTCATTTAAATTACGTATTGTAAATAACTGACAAGAAGAAACATGCTACGTGAACTTGTCCATGGTTTTATAAGAAAGTGAAAAACATGGTTTTCCACTGCACTGCCAAAAGCAAATTCGCTGTACATGCACCCAGTCAGCTACTGAGGGACTTAAAAYGCATCCAGCACTGCACTGGAAAGTCTTAGCACTAAGTCACAAAATTCTCAAAGGCAAAGGTATACAGTAATTGCTGCACAGCTCAGGAATGGAAATGCCATCTGCTCTACCACTGAATACAACACTGCACACCTAGTCAGGTGAAGTATTTGATCTGAGTTGTCCTATATACCAAGGACATTATAGAATATATGTACAACATAAAAACAGTCAACACCAAGTCACTTCCACCAGCATTAAATCCAGAGCCTGAACTCCTAGAGGTGTYGCTGCAAGGACACCAATGCTGATTAGACATGACACAGGAATAAAACAGACACACTTGAAAATACTGAATGCTGTTCCCGGACTCATTCTGTTAAGCCTGTACAGCTGCTGTGCAAAACCAAATTAATGCACTGGTCTGGATCTGCACTGAAGGAAAGGTCTTAACATCATGCTCAGTCAAATAATGTAGATGCTACAAGGCTCCTTACACTTATACCTCCATGGTGAAGGAACCAGGTGGAGGGGGCTTAGCTCAAGAGTAAATGATACTTACTTTTAAAAGAATCCATTTCCACTACCAAGGCAGAGAATGGAAACAAGACTTACATTTTGAAAGGTAATACATCACAACTTCTTACATGAATAAAATCGTGCAGGAGCAACCATACCTGGCATATTAACTTCTGATAGTTCACTCTGTAATACTTCCACCTTTCTAAAATATTCAGTGTCAGTGCTAATCCATCTTTTGTACATTCTCTCTCTTGATGCTCTGAGTTTCCAGCCTGAGACTTTTTCTTCTTTTTCCCTAGGAAAACTGCATTTTAAGAATAAGTTTCATAATCAATTGTTTCAAAGACAAATTATTTATTACATTTTAAAAGTGAGATGTAATCYTCCTACTCGTTCAGATCCAGTGAGATGCAGGGACATATCTGAAGGAGTAAAGGATTAATATGACCATATATTCCAGATGAGGTAGTAGAATTCTGTTTGCTTTAAGAAGTGCCTATGTGTCTGTTTTCCACGTTCTTCTAATGAATATTTCATATGGGTTTTAATGTAATGCAAGGGTAGAGCATAATGTAGGTAGGTGTAATGGATATAGGATAGTGCATTGCTGCTGAAAAGCCAAGTAGATGTGGCCAAAGTGGAAGAAGCAGTGCCCCTGTGGAACTTAAACAGCTCTAAGAAAACTAACAGTTCAGCAAGCTTTAGCAAGTACTATGAAATTCTCTCCTCTGTTGTTACTGTCGAAATATGCTTGCATGTTCTCTATCAGCCATTTCACTTTGTTGACTGAATGAGATGTTTTGCAGTCCTGAATAAAAAAAAAACAAAMCCCAACACTTCTTGTTTATAGTTTCACTTCATTCATGAAGTATTCCAGATCATCCCATCAAAAAAGAGCACAGCAAACCTTCTATTCTATATGTTGTAAAATCAAATTATTACAGCTTTTCAATTAAGGAGCCCAAGATCTTCCCTAACTCTTTCATAACTAATCAAAATAATTGTAGTTCAGGGACATTTCCTTTGGTTTGCAAAGGAAACGTTTGCACGTCTGCCTTGCAAATCCTTTATTAAGCTGAGGCTAAGGAAAGACAGAGCACAGAAGTACCCACCACTGAATTGAAGATGCACAAATTTAGCTAATGTTTCATACATTCTATTCAGCATCAATTATCTGAAGGAAAGACACTGCCTTTTGTCACCATTGCTGCCTAGGTATGCATTTATTGATCAGAGTATTGAGGCTGAAAAGACAGAGACAAGAAAACAACATTGCGTGCAACACACCATGTATTCCAATACTACGATGTCAGTTTGATGTGGAGGACATTTCATTTTTATGTCATATTTGAAGTATGGCCAGTTTCCATCTAATTGCTAAGAATAAACTATGTTGCAATTTCAGTGAAAGCCCTTAGGCTTCAGTCATCTACAAACGTGTTTGAAGCTTTCCACAATCCAGCAGATGTTTGGTCTTCCCTTTTTTTTTTTTTTTTAATGATGAAAAAAAAAAAAAGAAAAGCCGTTTCATCTTATGCTTTTAAGGCTGTTCAAAAGTCTTGCTCATGATATACATAAGATTGCACTAGAAAACACAAGGACAACCCAAAGTCAAATCTATACCTYGTAGAGATGGTATAGACTGTTTCCCTAATCCATTTGCTACATCTCACAGTCTAGAGGACCGTAAGGGATGAATAGAAGGGTTCCTTGCACAGAGCACGTGGAAGCGTCCTCAGTTGCGCTCCTATGAATAATGGGAGCTATCGCAGTGAGGTGACGGCAAGGGTAGCAATACAGTACTTTGTAGCTCCCACTCTTGAGCAAGGCAGGGAAGGAAAAGATAATTCAGCCCTGAAGACATTTGCTGTGCTAATACTTTTTCCTCTTCTTTTTCATAGCCCCAGCATAGTTATAGCAATGAACTATTTATGCTGGTGCAGCTAACAGTCCCCTATGCATAAGAGTCAAGTCATCCGCCATTCTAAGTGCATTTAAAAAAAAAAAAAAAAAAAACAACGAGAAAGAGAAACAAACAGTTGCCTTCAATAAATTGTCAACCTGAAGGATTCATTATGCACAGCTTCTCTGAAGACATTATGACATTGATGGCATGCATAAACAGAGAGGTACAGCTAAGAGGCGATGGATGTAGTCAGAATATTGTCCTCCATCATTCCCATTCACCTTTTTCATTATTCTTCACTTTTTAATTATGACAGGGAATTATTTAAAGGCACACTCATATTATCATAATCAAATTATCATATTCTGCTTTCAGGCACTATGGAGATTTCATAGCAGGTTCCAAGCATGTTGGTTTGACTATGGTGAGATAATTTTTTTTTTCTCCAAGCACCCTCTGCTTGGGGACTTCCTCCTTTTCTAGGTGTTTTCCTGCTCAGGACTTGGACAGGTAACAGTCTATGAGACAGAAAATAATGAAAGAACATATGCCTTGGGGTCAGATTCTCTGTGCTGTCCTTTCTCCAGAGTATTGAAAATGAAGACCAGATTTTCAGTTCTAGCCAAAATTCAGACAGAAAAAGGAAAAGGTTGTAGCAGGACTATAGAGTGTACTATGGTATTTCTTCCTCCCCATTTCTCATTCCTGTGTATACTCAAAAGCAGCTCTGTCTTGCTCAGACTAATGATGGTAATACAGGCCTGAATTTAAAATCGAGGTTCACCGCAACATCAGCATGAGAACCACTCTACTCTAGTCATAACTGAGCTYGGCTAAGCTGATTCTGCAGGGAAATTTTCCTAAGAATTCATCAGTTTGATCCAGGACTGTAGTTTGTGTCTAGAACCTCACAGCTTTAMCATTTCAGTGCACTAAATGCAGAAATGTTTAAGGTATCTCCTTGAAAAGCAAGCTGCCAGCGTAAAAATACTTCACTATACCAAGTATTGGARGAACCAAAGAAGCCACCAGAATATCAAGCTTACTGAAGCCCTAAATGTCCTTGAAAATGCTTTGAAATATTTTGGGGTTTTTTACAATTTTCTTATCTAGCCCTGCAATGCTCAGGTTTGTTTGCTATGCCCTTGTAATCTTCACATGGACAATGTGCCAAAAGAAAATTTATCCTGAATTCTTCTTGAAAGAAAAACTGTCACTGATATCTGGGGGATGGGGAGTAATTGAACATTGTCAGGTACCAGGAAATTCCAATTTCTCAGAAACCTTATTGGTCTCATGTTCACGTGACAGCCACAAACATCACTGCTATTTTTCTGGTTACTCAAACACACAATGGTCAGTTTTGCAAAGTCAGCGTTTACCTGTAGGTAAGGATGCTATGCTCCATATCACTGAATCCTAATTGTTTTCTGTTAAGGAAAAAAATAGAAAAATTGTCTACTAACTTTCTGATTTTAACTACTTCACAGTAAAAAAAAAAATCAAAAAATCCTGGTCTCCGGTATYTTTATTTGTGAGCTTACTTTTAACAAGTTTCCTTCAGAAATAATTGTGGATTCTTTAAAGAAATATTGAATCATCCAGCCAAGTAAGAAAAACGTTTCTACAGAAAAGTTCAACCAAAAAGTTTCTGACAACTACAACAAAGCAACAGCAATATATTTATAAAAATATACATATTTTTTTAAAAGCAATGGCAGGGGATATATTTGAATATGCTATTATGCCTTGGCTTTAGCATTCAAGCTTAAGGATAAACAAGAACAAAAAAATTCCATATATAGATACATAATGTAAGCTAAAAAGGCAGTGGTATATAATATAGATAAGATGGTTAGTAARAGCAGCATGGGAAAACTGCACCGGAGGGTAAAAACTAATGATTGACAAATATTAAGCGCCAAAAGGACTGCATGTAAAAGGGGAAAAAACAGAACTTGTTGACAAGTGAAGAGCAGTGAGAGGAGAGAGCCGAACATATTTTTTTTAATGAGGTGTTAAGTAGATCAGCTCAAGAGGTTGGATAATGACTGTGTTGATGAGTTGGCCAGGGGTGTGAAAAAAGCTGAATAACATGACATTTGGGAAACTCAGGAGAGCAGTGAAACATGAGATGAGATAGCTTCTGAGAAAAAAGGTGAACTACTTGGGCCAGTCAGATAACTTTTAATGATGTTAGTGCTGCAAGGACTGGGCACCTTGTTAAGGTAACACATTTTTAAAAAGCATGCACAAATTTAAAGAAAAAAAATCCTACCTTATACCAACTCCCTCACTCCCAGAGAACACTTCTGAAAATACAAGTGCTCTGTTACTCTTCCTATCTTCAGGTCTTGGTTAAGCAGTTAAGTAGCACAGCTGAATGTAGCTACTCAGCTAAGCTATAYTGAAGTTCATGTAGAAGTGCACTGGACAGTCCTTGTAAGGAAACAGGCATTCATCTGAAAGAGTCCTGGGACAATGTCAGGTATTTTAAATGCTCCACAGAAGTAGATCACAATAGTAATAGCAATAAACACAGAGTAAGATTTTAAGTTTTCTACCTTCTGACCTTTACCAAAATAGTTTCCTCCAGACAGTGGGGGATAGGACATTCATTTAAGCCAGTCTTTGTATCATAGCTACCAGCTCCTCAACGAAGAAGGATAGGATGTGCTTCTGTGGTTCGTCTGTTGGATGTCTGAATACTTCCACATACCTGTAGTAGCACTGGGCATCTCCTAGCTTTTCCTGCACATTGCCATTCTACTCTATGTCCATAACTCTAGTGTCCCTCTGGAGAACTGGAGGGACAGATCTACCACCAGCAAGGCGGTACTACACTTGCGCACCATGTCAATGGAGCAGGGGAAGAAGAACAAAAAGAACAGGCGGGAATTGCTTCATCGAGTATCAGAATTTAAAAAAAAAAAATCAAACCAACCCTGTGGGAACATTTTAGTGGGAAATAGAGCAAGCAGRAGCATTGTCAGGTTGTGCAAAAATAAATTTTAAAAGTGTCTAAAATAGCTAGCGGTTGTTTGAAGGAACTTGACAGTGACAAAGGCAGAGGAAGTTTGTGGTGGGTGTTCAAGGATGGCAAGGAACAGGATATGTTTATGTGCAGAGATGCTAAATATAAACTCCAAGGTGCAGCAGAGATGAAAGAGAGCTCATCAACAGTATCTGTAGAAGGTCAGGGTGCAGTATAAAAGCGGGGAAAAAGACATAGGCCACTATTCACACAGAAGATAGCAGAGAGAGATTTTATGTCACTTCCCCGTGGTTTTGCTAGGCCAATATATAAAAATACATAAAAACTACCCTTACAAACTGAAGTTTTATTTGTACCAGAATCAGAGACAACACAAGCTGAATAACTGATGACCCACACTGCAAAAGTATTACTCTGCGTAAACAGTGTTTTACAGAATAAATGTGCTATTAAAGTCAGTGCAACAGTATCTGACTCTGGCTGCTCATCAGAAGAGATGAATGGAAATATTAGGATTTCAGACTTGTCATTTCTTTCCTGTGATGGAAGTGAAGATGGCTCTAAGTTCTGAGAATGTCATCAAACACTGCCACAAAATTAGAAGAAAGGGCTGTATAAATACATAACATAAAATTTCCTTTAAAATAGAGTTTGAGATACTGCCAGCATGACAACCCACATCATACCAAACTTAGGATTAAATATGAAGTTTTGTTTCAAAGAAAATTTTTCAAGTTTCATGGCCTGTGAGTTATATCATAAAAAAAAGTATGAGATATGAATTTGTCTGCCACTAAAGCAAAGGGATTTACACATAAATTGTTACACAAAGGCTAGGCATGGAAATTCAGGAAGCGATGTAAAACTATTAAAAAGGGTCCTGACCATATGACTTAGTTCTTTGTTTCCTTTCACAAATGACCAGTTGATAGGCAAAACTGTGTTTATCAGCCTCTCCGTTCATTGCCTGGTGCAACTGTGGTTTTAATTGATCAAGCAACTGGATTTTYAATTCATCTGACAATCCATTTCTGACCACAGTTCTTTCCAAGCCCATTTTCTGAGTCTTATTTTTCAGGTAAGAATCCAATGGTCCTTGTTTCAAGTGAYTGTGACAATGAAATCCATACAGAAAGCTCAAACATAGACAGTCTGCCCTTAACTCTTTGTTTATCTTGAGCATCACAGCCACATTTAGTCTGGAGTCAAYTGGCATTGATTAAAAATGCAAGGTAATCTCAAAGGGGGAAGGTAGGGTAGATGGGCAGGTATAGAGCAGGGTGGGAACACCACCGCTCAGATCTAGCTTTACAGATGTCCTGTGAAGAAAGCGCTAACTGCACAGGGGGCTGATGAAATAGCCGGATGAGCAGACCGATTTTTGTTGTTATTTCTGCTACTACACCCATCTTGGCAGGTACAAAGTATTAAAACCTACTAAAGGAGACTTTCCCACTCAGTGTGCTGACACAGGTCTTTCCACGTCAGCTGGAGCTCCAGCCCAGCCGTGCTCGCTCTGGCTCAGGTGGTAGACAAAGGAATCAACAAATCCAAAATAGAAGAATAGGGGAGGAAGAAGAGGGAGAGATGCTGAGGAAAAGAAAGAACAAAAAACYCAACAACAACAAAGAAACAATAGAAKTTTTCAATTTCCATTTCAAATAGAAATACTGAATGTTTTCCCAGGAAGCATGTCTTTATGGGCCACCTGAAAAATAGATATCTTTTATTTGATTATTATGCTATGCAGTCACCGGGACATTATGTGACCAGAGGAGATTGCAGGATGAAATAGATAATGAGGTCCACTAGTTTAGTAATATTCAGTAGTTTCAGGGGTATTTTTTTCTACCGCTCTTAATCAGAGCACAGAGACCAGCAGACAGGCCACCTGTGATGAAAGGCAAGTAGAAAAATTGAGCCTGCCATTGTTCTTAAAACTGTTATGCACATATCCTACAGCAACTAACTTAGATCAAAGCAGAATACAGAGGGGATCAGAAAGAAACAGCCACCAAAGAAGGCAAAGAAGATGTGAAAAGAGCTACAAGATAACTAACCACAGGGACATAAAATTGGTATTGACCAAAGCTGCAAAACAATGGCACCCAGCAGTATCAAAGGCATTGTTTTATTTCACAGCTACAGAAGAAATGGAAACATTAAGGTGTGTCATGAAAGAAAAGGTTGTAATAAAGTGTAAAATGTAACATCAAGAACCTCTTGCACAATTAAATTTGCAAACACCCAACAGGGGAGAYGACACTTTCTGTGTTTTCACCTACATAAAAATTATTTAACGTAAACAAACAAGTTTTGGAACAATAAAAAAGCAGTCCTGCCATTATGTATGGGGAGCAGAAGTGGAACTGGAATACCCTTTTTCTTCCCATAGGTTACTGCATKAAATGTCAGGGATTGTTAAATATTAGAAACAGGCATCCTTAACCAGTTTTGTTTTTCCCACTCCAGACTGCTATCATCCTGGTAGATCCATCTATAGGGAGTGATGTGCATCATTATTTGTATGCCAGTCATACTCATCCCAGGCCAGACAACCTTGTCTTACAGAGACCCTAAGAGAGCTAGTAATCGCAAAAAACTTCTCTTGGATATTCCTCAACATCAATCCCTCCATCAGTAGGAAAGTCAGGTAAGCCAAAGAGCTCCCCCCAGGCCACCAAACCCAGACCTAGACAAAACACTGTGGATATGCCATCTCCATGGCTCTTTGGCAGGGAATCTCCTAGTYTCTAAACAATAAGCAATTTTCAGTCTGGGCTTCAATCCAGCTAGGACAATCGMAATTTTCATTTCCTAAACCAAATTGTTTAGCCATGTGAAACATAGAAAGCAATGCACATGGTCACATGACAATGGAAAATCATCAAAGAAAGAAGAGTTCTTTCTTCTGACACTAAAATATAAGTGTCAATTGGGGGAAAAAACGAAAAAAGAAAATTAATAGCAGTACCATCCCCTACTCCTCTCTCTTCATTTCTTTTCTTCAAACTACAARTTCTCTAGCCTTCTCTTACCTCGCTTCCTGCTGTCGTTTTAGAGAAACTGCTAGCAACCRACGTAGGAGGCACACAGTGTCACCCCCCTGCCCAAAGGCACAGCAGAAGCAGCACCCRCTGCCGGCTCTGCCTTCTCCGCAGCTGGAACAGCGATGAGGGGGCAGCTGAAGAGCAAACAAGGTGGATGGGAAATGGCTCTGCGTCTGCAGAGGTACCACGTTCAAGCAGAGGATGTCAGGGTCAAGGTCTGCGACCTGTCCTTCCAAGGGGACAATTTGTAGTGGGTAGCTGTGTACATTTGTGACTATTAGAAGAAGGTACTGTAAATTGTTTCCTTTCTGTCAGATTAATTGCTGTGAGCTTTATTTAGGAGCAACTTAATCACACAGAGCATAAAAATAAATGCATGTTCAGCAGCTCAATTTATTCTTAAGTCCTGCTCAGCCTGCTGCGAGGCTACAGTTTCAATCATGAGATGTGCTTCTCTTCAACAGATGCATTTGCCAGACATTCAGTGGGAAAAAAAAAAAAAGCTTCCTTTATAGCACATAGCCAGTCTGCTGAGAACCTGGCATTTGTTGACATTGGCTTCACTGAATTCAGGGACGTGGATCCCAGCCTCACCAGTTCTTTTAAGACTCCAGTTTTACATTGGCTTTGAGGAAGCATTTGTTAGTAAGTCTGAAGTTGAAAAAAAATAGGAAGCCATGTGCTCACAGTGAAAAAGAGGTATAAAATGAAAATGATAGGGCTTTTTAAAAGAAGCTTAAACTGAAATTCTTCCCTCTGCATCACGACTACATGCCGGGGCGGGGGGGGAAAGAAAAACAAAAACCAACCAAAAGAACCAGAGGCTGCCCTCCTGTATGTGAATGTGAAATACGCAATAACAGTGCTCATTAATTCACATGTTGAGCATGAAATGGCTCCTGCACATTGAAAGAATATATAAGTATACAGGACAAGAGTTTTGGAAACTATTACCAAATGGTTGCTTTACTAGTCAACCAGTGAACTCCAAACTCTATTTGGAGAGCTGGAAATGGCTTCATCTTTTAATTTGTCCTTTCAGTACCATCAGAACAGAACCCCTGTGTCAGAACACCTCTCACTCTTATCCTTGGAAGTTGATGACGCATCTTGAAAGCTGCCTTGCAAAAATGACTAACGTTTCAACAATAAACTAATATAACTGCTTAACAATAACACAGTAGTGACATAACTATTATTGTTTATCTGTTCTATTATTTTTAACTTAACTAAATGACTGTAGACAGTTATACCACAGAAATATAGGAATTTGGTTATTATTATCATCAATTTTATTGTTCACTTAAAAAATATATGTTGCAGTTTTCTGAGAAAGGCTGAACCAATTATCAAAAAGAAAAACTCCTGCCTTAAAAAAATGTGAGCCCAAGGCTACTGACTCTCAGCTAAAGGAATTTATCTTTTAGTGAGGTGRTGTGTGCATCAGCCTTTGCTGCTTTGGAGAGTGTGGTCTCATGTTCCTGGAATTCCCTACATAGCGATGGGCCTCTCATTGTTCCCTCATTCAAAGCAGAATCAAGGGAGCTGAAGAAATAAAAGTTACATACTATATTATATTTAAGCTTTGAGTGATTGTTCTTAAGATTTTTACATTCCRAGAAATGTTACTGCAATATTAAATAGACAAATGCTTCACAGCATAGGRAAGGACACTCTCCAAAAACACAGGTTAGAAAGATCACTGCTATTATTACTTCTGCTGAGAGCAATGCATTTCTGTTAAGGAGTGATGCAGATGAACTTCGATGTAAAAGACACAATGGTTATCATTTCAGACATATTCGTGAGAGAAGCTGAGAAGGTATAGGCTTGAAATGTTCTTTTATCTTCCTCCTATAAAACACTGGAGTGAAAGTGGGATTGACTGGAGTGAAAGTGGGATTAAAATGGGTTTTGTGAAGACTTGAACCTATAGCAGGGATAACAATGCAGAGAAGTTATTGGCAAGCTGTACTGTGGGAGCACTGATGGGTCACTGAAAACAGAGGAGAGTATGAAAGAAGGCAGGAAGAGTTGCAGATAAATTTGCAGATGGAAACRAAATAGTTAGGTTAATATTGATGCAACAAAAAGAGAAAGATTATCATGTAGATGCAGACAAACAMTGCAAATTCAAAATATGGGAAGTTTCTCCTTACAAAATATTATCTGTCAGGTGACCCCTAGTTATAGACACACATATGAAGCCTTAATCATGTTGGCTTCTCCTTCCTAATTCTTGTACGAAARGTATCCTGGGGAGGAAGGCTATGGCCTAGTTGTAAGTGTCACAGGACAACCAAAATCTGTACATAGAGAAAGCAAAGACAGAAGAAATTGATGGAAGGATCAAGAGAGTTTATTCCACTGTCTTTGCTCAATGAGRAACAAGAAGAGATAAAATAAGTTACAGTCCATTGGGATATGAAACACTGTTCACATATTGGATGTTTAATCTGGTTCAGCTCAGTTATATTCCGACAAGAACTCTAAAGCCTAGTTTTTAACAAAATCTTAGCTGAATCTTTAAAAGTGTTGAAAATTGCACTGAATGTCCACAGAAAAAAAAAGTGTGTTTTTAGGATTTCCTCATTTGTCTGCAGAACTAAGTATCTCAAAATATTTTTTCTTTTATGCTTTCTCTTCCTGTTTGATCGCAAAATGAAAAAAGTACATATTCATTTAATGCTAAGTTTGAATGTCAGAAAATGCTATTCTTAGGATGTGGCAGTTCATATTTTATCTGAGCAGGCTTGCCTCTTCCTGAAGAACATCTCTAAACACAAAACAGAAGAATAAAGGTAAGAATAAAACAACAGGAAGCATATATGCACCACAGCCAGTAGTACAGAGAAGAGACTTCAAACGCAATGCAGTGTGCCAATCACCAGCACAGCTTTAAAATCAAATAATGCTGCCACATCTCCAGTTCTGCCATTACTTCTCATTAAAATATCGGTTCAGATATTTCCTATTTTATTTGTATATACAGTAGAAGCACGAATTCCAGCCAAATGAGGAAAGCGTGGTCTGCCTTCCAAGAGACAAATGAAAGCCTGAACACTTCAAAGCTGGCATGTTTTATTCCCACACCTGAAGGCTGAGTGAAAAATCCCCTTTTACATCACAGTTGACCCACTTCTGCTCAAGGGACTTTAAGTGATAAGAAGCCCAGCATGAAAGACACACCTGTTGGGGTCCTTTTAAGTTCCTTGTTGAAATTCTGACACAGGTATRAATATGCTAAATATATTATCAAAATACAACCAAGTGGTACAACAGAACACTCTTTTTAATATTCCTTTAAATTAACTCCACATTTATGTTAACCACTCCCCCCACCCACCCACACACAGAATGAAAACTGCATTTAATAATTAAACAATGGAACCATTTTGAAGGGCAGATACACCGTGCACCAAGGCCATGAATTTAAAGAACTAGACAGTTTATAAATCCCAGATAATAAACATCAAATGCATCTTAGTGACTGTGTTGAATAGACACTACTGTCAGCTGCTATTTCATCTTCAGCAATTCTGTGTATTTGGGTAGTATAGAATTTTCTTGGTACAGAGTCAAAACTAAATTTTGAACTAATTTAGTTACATAATTYAGAAATATTTAATGCTTCTGAATTTCCAGATTTTTATTCCTGGTGTAGCCATTTAACACACTACTTGTACSAATTGAACTCTCTACTTTTACAATGAACAACCTAATTTCTGCTTCTTCTCCTGTGTCACCACAAATCAAGGACATAAAACTGAAGTTGCATTTACAAAAAAAAATATTTCTAAAGGGACTTCACTGCATAAATAGAGGACAGTAACAGAAGTCAGGAATAGGCATTTTGATAGGCAAGGATCTTATCACATATGTAGGGCTTTCAATATATAGACTTACTTAGACTGTTGAGAATTGCAAGCTAGTCCATGTAATGCTAGCTGTATAGCTTTTATTTCATATAAACTTGTAACCTATTTGTTTTAACCAATGCTGAATGGCTTTAGAAAAAAAACAGTGGTAATTGCCAGTCTCAGCATTTTCTATCACATCCCAATTTAGAACAAAGAATCAATTACAAACTTATAAATGATCCTATGAAATGCCTTTAGAGAGTTGTTTGAAATCAACCCATAATTGCCCTAGAAACAATATAAGAATATACTTATTCCTCCCAATGTTTGGCTTTTCTGTTTCTAGAYCTAGCTGTAATGCAGCAAAGATTGGAAAAAAAAGAATGAAAACATTTATTTTGTCACTCTGTGTTCTTACGTATTCGAACTTGTATTAGATATACCTTTTAAGTTTGTTTTGAGTTTGCATTTTCTTGCTGCAAAACTGATCAAGTTACCCTTACAAACTAAGTCCTTATGTAAAGCTCACCTTGACTTCAGCTGGGGTTTAGCACAAAGAGAAAATGAAAAATACAGGCCTTAGAGCAGGGGGCAATAGATTTCTGTGGGCATTATACATATATTTATATATAAAATAATTTACACCACTTTTCTGGACTAACACAAAGGTTTACAGGAATGGTCACTAGGCCAGACAGAAAGTGGTATGTTTTCATCRGCATTTTCAACCTATTAACTTCATGCAGTTTTGCCCCTATTGATGCAGAAGTGATGAAAAGTCACAGTGCATGCTGGATAAAGCAAACTTTCAGCATTCACACTCCATTAATTAATTCATCACCTAAAAGCTAAGTATTGATTTTTTAATGGCTCTACAAATCTGTTTAAGCTACTATGATGTAATTAAGAGGACGTGTGTTTACTGTAAATTATCTAACAAGTACAAGGGCTTGCTTTCAGCAATAACAAAAATCTTAGCTCAAAGAAGACAGCAGGGAAAACGACTGTTTGAAAATGTTTTTCCACTAATTGTATAAACTACCATGATATGTGAGGGAAGATTATTGTCAAGATGGATTATTAAAAGCCCCCTATAGCACTAATAGAAAGCTCTGATACACCTTCCATTGAAATCAACAGGAGATCTTGTGCAAATTCMATGGTGGGGAGTCAGCTACTTAACATAGGTGTCCACAGGGATGGTGAATTAGAAATCTCAAGCCGAGCCTTCCAGAAAAATTACTATAGTGCCTGGACTCCTTATAATATATTCTATCCAAAATACTAGCAAAAAGGAGAACAAAGCCATAATTCTCACAGGTGGCATCTGATTATCCAATAAAATCATACTCAAGAAGTCAAACTAACACATTAAATCGATATTACTTTCTTCCATCAGAAGCATGAAGACTTATGGTTAAACGCATCATGATGTACAACATAAGTCTTGTGTGAGTGTGAGAAAAGCCATAATCAGGTCAACCACGGATGTGTAGACTATATAAACAATAACAGAGGACCAACCTTATAAAGAGTACAGACATAGTTTGTTGCAAATACAAGCAGATTTCTTACCTTATATTTACACTGAAAAAATGAAATATGCAGAGTGTATCATTATCACTACCAGGAAAAAAAAAAGGAAAATGAAGGGAGAAGGAGAGGGAGTTGTGATCACAGATATACCAAAACAAGAAATTTAAGATTTAATGCTTCTTGGGAGGGTGGGGGGAGGGTGTGTGTGTGTGAAGGGGGGGCAGAARTTATATAGGATAAATCTCTTATTGATACATTAAGAAATCGGTATGGAAAGGTCCATGAGATCTTGACCTCTGACCAACCTCTGCAACCTTTTCAACCTGAGAAGACATCCTGCAGCTATCTGCCTGCAAATTCCCTAGTTTTTCAATTACTGTGGAAGAAGAATTCTAGCCACGTATATCTCTATGGTTGAAATGTGGAATGCATATTTTGTTGTATATCAGCCTCCAGAGGGAGGGCTTCAACAGTTTTGTTGAGAATAGTTAGTATTATTACTCAGTTTTCAAATGACATCCAGCTGTTAATGGGAGAAGGGASGATATTTGAAGGTACTCATCATGCAGAGATAAGACGACACTGGAATAATCCGGTTATGTCTTTTGATAACATTAATTAGCAGTACAGCTTAGTTAGATTTTTAAAAATAAAAAATGCATCAGAATTTTATTCTTAGTAGCAAAAATGCAGAMATTTCTAAATATTTAGTAACAAAAGCATGAACATATTTTTTTCAATGTCATATTTTGGTTGAAGGAAGGAGTTTCCCAACGGTATACTAATTTTAGTTTTGCTTTGCAACTGTAATGAAATTTTGCATAATCAGCCTTTTTCACCAACCTAATGTTCCATGTTTACTGAYAGGATCAAAAAATGAGCTGATTTTTACATCAGCAGGGCTCACAGGGGACAGGCATCTCAGTATTCAGAGTCCATTCTTTTAAAGGTTTGGGAAAGGCACCGGCTAACTAGAAGCAGCTCCAATCTGTGACAACGGAATAGAAGAAAACATGAAGGTAATTATTGTATGTGTGCACGGCACAAAGTGTGAATCAATAATTAAAGAGTTAATTATCTCACCAGTTATGGATACAGGCTGGGGATTAATCCCTGCAAATAGGCCGAGAGACAATTATGCGCACTGCATGCAGCGTGAGATAACCAGCCCTTCTCTGGCTGCACAGATGGGGATGCACAAAAGGTTCTGCTCTCCCATGGGGTAAAACATTTGGAAATGATCAGTGGCAACACACTGCAATAACCAGTGGCAATGCAGCAATGTTCTACACCTCTGAATGTCCAGATTGAGAATCCTCTAGTAGTGGTAATAACATAGTGTTAATGCATTCTTTCACAGAAAATCAAAATTAGTACTATTAAGTGAATCATAATGGCTGCTAAGACAATTA
The DNA here is from genome assembly GCA_030449065.1 of Oceanodroma leucorhoa. NCBI lineage: Eukaryota > Metazoa > Chordata > Aves > Procellariiformes > Oceanodroma > Oceanodroma leucorhoa. The sequence continues at coordinate 10,704,739 of JASVER010000026.1, read as the reverse complement.
ATTCGCTCTTTCATCATTGTTGTATGCTGAAAGCCTTTCTTTGTGCTATAAAAGTGAACCATGGATTTAATGAAATCATAATAGGTGATCTGGAAAATGAACAATTTTTAAATACTTCAGATTTCCTTTCAGAATATATTCATCTGCCCATTTTCCCATATAAAATCCCAGTACAARAGCAGCAAATACAAAAGGGAAAACAGACACAAGTATAGTTGAAATGTACCTCATGAGATTGGCAACAGAATTAAATAATTAATGTCTTCAATTTTTTATCCTTTGCCTGGTTTTGACAACTTCACATATATTACATGGAGAAGCTTTTATTTTTAGTCTAATTTTCAAATGAAATGAGATGTATATACAGCCAGCTTCTCTCCCAAACGCTTTTAAATTATTAGCCAGTTTCAGTTAGACCTAAAGAGGAGAGAAGCCTCAAAGATGATGAAGATGATGTCCTCAAAAATGATGAACACAAATCCATAAGGAAACAAAGCTCACTAGTTTCATAGCTTACAGAACTGTTTACTTAAAGATAGGATGTAGTTGTTGAGATTCAAGCTCTTCTTACCAAAGGCAGGGGCCTGGACTGCCAAAGACAGTTCCTATGGCAGCAGACTAGAGTCCACAGCAGAATCTGGTTTTGGCATTATATAACCCTTGAATTTAAAAAAAAAAAAAAAAAAAAAAAGTTAAATACAAGCTGGTTTTGCTTTGTATGTGACATTCTATGTATTACTCACTATTGCCAACCTCAAGCTTTTGAAAACCATGAGTCAAGCCACAAAACATCATGAGATTAGCTGTAACATGAGTTACTGAAAAATAAATAAATACATTTGTGCGGTTTATTTGCCTTTTAATGCAGGGTGAGTTCAGGTCATGTTTTTGAAGCTTTCCTTCACAAACACCAAGGCTACAGACTCACTTTTTTTCCCAAGTGTATTTGAGCTAAGAAACCGTACGACTYGGTTAACGCGAACACTTTTCAAACATCACGCGCAGCCATGCCGGCCGTGAGGGACCTTCGCTTCCCCCTCTGCAGGGGTGGTGAAGGCCAGTCCAGTGATCACTGGGGTGTAGGTACAGCAAAGGTCCCAGCGCACGCTGGCTCTATAGACAGCCTCAGCAGCAAAGGGTCCGTGGGCAGCCAAAGGGTGTATGGGAACTGAGTGAGCGGGGCACCCTGCCACCMAACAAGCACTCGCAGTCGTGGTTTGAACAGATGGGCACGCTTACGAGACGTCTCACCTCCCCGCTCGCCGAGTGCTAGCCGCGCAAAGAAACGGCATTAGGCCAAGGGGGTGGAATTTCAGCCACAACGTCCCTTTCCAAAAACGTTTTTCTGCAATCGATCTTCATTCTTCTCAAAATATTTGGGCATTCAAAAAGAAAACACAAGCTTTACCCCTAGAAATGAAATAGGACAAAGTCTAAATATGTAGAGGGAAATTGTGTGTTATTGCATGGAGTTCAATTTGTGTGGAAAGTTCTTACCTTTGTGTGGAAAGTTCTTACTTTTTCACGCAACAAACATAAACCTTCCCTAACTCCTGTAGGCTCCTAGCTCTTTTTCTTATGGCTAATTTTAATGACATCAATATACGGCACATAACAATCAGCTTTTTATATTGCTGCTCCGTACTCACATTGCTCAGACTCCACRTTTAAGCCTGGGACGTTCTAGCTATGAACATGCATCGCACAGAGCCATTCCTATTTTTTTCTTCCTTCTGTGCTCCTTCTTGGGTGGCATAAATTAAAAATAGTCTTGGGGGGTGTTGAAATTAAAACTGCTCCACAGAGGCAGTTGGGAAAAGTCTCAGGAAATACTTTCTGGTGGGTTTTTTTTCCTTGATTATTTTTCGTGGAGGCAATTTCTATTCATCAGAACCAAAACTTTGTGTGGGAATGGACCACACCTTCTCGGCTMTGTACAAAGCGTCGGCTCGAGGTAAAGGAGACCACTGCACACAGTGAGAGCAGCTATTCACACGCTGCTCAGGGAYGTTATCTGGAGCATCCCACTGCAAATGCCAGCTCTGCTTCATTCAGAGTGAGGCGTATAGCTGAGGCAACAACCTAGACACTGCGCTTTTTTTCTAGCCTACAGAATTATTTAAAATTTCAAAGTGCAACAAGAAAATTTCTGAAGCTTGAAAAACTCGGCAGGATATATTTCCCTTTCCAGCTCTCACAAACAGTTAACTTGCAGATTACCAATTTAAGATGTTTACCAGCTCTAGGATTTATACAGATATCAGCCATCCTGCCTGACAAAAATTCAGCACCAAGAGACTGGGTTTTAATTTGGAATAAATATTGTTTTCAGAAGCAACATTAAGAAACTGTACCTCTTGTGTTGTTCCAGCTCCTGAGTTCTATAACTTGCTCTTTTGCTCTCATTTAACTTCCAGTTTCAGGCTTTACCTAGGAACCTCTCACTTCTAAATCTTGCAGCTCTCCACTACATTTTAGACCAGGAGTGCTTAACCTGCAGGCCAAACCCTGCATGCCAAAATTATGCAGCTGTCCTTTGACACGCTGCCTGGCACTCTCTCTCCCAAGAGCCCTGTGTCCTCCCTACCACGACAGTGACCAAAAGGCAGGCATTTGCTGTTTGGTGTCAAGGGTGCGTACACATAGGTAGCAGGAGTATATGAACATGTCRCATCACATGAAAGGCATTAATCTCACTCACCTCCTGTATTTTGTTATGACAGCACATTCGAGCAGCCCCTATGCACGACTTCACATGTATGAACRCTCCCATCGTACAACCAGGTCCGCTTCAGTTGGTCTTGTGGTATCCAGTAATGGGACAGCCACATGATAGGTCCTGATATACCGCACCTGAGTACTTCCAGGAAAGCCAAAGACATCTGTCAACAGTGTTTTACACATTTTTCTTTGAGAGAGATTAACAAAAAGGAAGGGATAGAAACAGGAAAAATGGATCTAACTTCTTCCACAGAAGTAGAATAAGGTCAGCTTATTCTAGAGTGCTTCTAGAAACATACCTGGTGTCTGCAGGTGAAAGAACAGGCAAGCTTCCTTTTCCAATGGGCTCTGGCACACTCAGGGACTCGGGCCTCACAACTTCAGTTACAAAAAATGCAAAGAACTGGAATAAAACAATTTGAAGGCACTTCAGCAGCCCAGGATTAGTATAACCCACCACCCTTGTGTTATACAACCATATTCTCCCAGTATCTCCACTAGTGAACTCATAATATCCATCACAGGATTGCAGCACAGAGCCACCCGGTAGCAAAGTGAAATTCCAGTGAGAATGGATCCTGGGGAACCCGCAGTGCTGCCAGGGGCACTGCCACAGACGCYGAGCCCTTGCATTTTGGCACCATCTTAATTCTCAGTGTTCCAGYTCTGCTTTTAACGTGTAACTCCGTATACAGTGCTGGATTTTTGGTATGTCATAGCAAAACTGTGTCAGGAAGACTGCAGAGGCTTTTCTTTTAAGCAGATGCAAGTTTCTTCAGAACACACTCTGCTAAATTCAACCCATTAAAAACACCAAATGCTTTTGTTCATTATTTGAAATTAAATTCCAGCTGGTCTAAGAAACTCTGTCTGCCTCTGGTTTGTATGTCCAAATCCCTGGTGCTGTTGTAATTCTTGTAAACACCGCAAATAGGTTTTTACCAAAGTCTGCTGCTGAAGAAATGATAAACCACTGTAGATTCATAACACGAGTGTGTCATTGTTAACTGCAGTTGCAACACAAAGCATACTAAAAAAATAACTGTGGTAAAATTGTATTTTGGAAATCAGTGCAAACAATAAAAGCTCCATTTAAAAAACTTCAGTTTCATCTTATTGAGGTGTTTAGCTGGACAAAAGGGGTGAGAAGGGGGGGAAGATTACTTTCAGGAAAATTTCGTACATGCCAGTGTATCAACTGTATCAACTTTCTGACAATTACATATGATTTTACATGTAATGAAACAAACTGAAATTTGATGACAAAAAAAAATATGCATTTTTATATCGGTAGTTAACAAGAAGTATGTTGTAGCAGATTTACACTAGTGTTTCTTACTGTCCTGAGCTTTTATATTCGTAYGGCTGAGCTGTCATGTGTTCACAAATAGGAACTTCAAATTTTCTTTTAGGTTTTACATTAGCACATACAGAAGTGATGCCTTAGTATAAAACCATATGGTCCAAGAAACCACTGAGAGTAGAGTAGGGTAACAATTCCCTGGGGCTTTGCTTCAGCTCCTTCTTTTAGTTCAAAGCCTTTGATTTGCTTCAACCTGTTATACATATGTTTTCGTACAACCTGACTTCTTTCTGTGCCCTCTTCAGAAAAATATTTCTAGGTCTACTGGTGATTTATAGTAACTTCTCAAAATAAACRCATTTGTTTTCCTTGTTTGCCACTATATTATACTGCTATGACGGACTCTTTATTATTCAGCTTCAACCAATTCTTTTTTATTTGTCCATTTGACTATCACAACACTGCTGGACAGATTTCCTATGACTATCTAAAACATATTTCCCTCATTTATCACAGAAGTCTGAATTTAGCTGAATTAATATGGCTGATTTAGCCTTCCCTAAAGGAAATGTATAATACTTTACAGAAATAGTGTGGTTTTTTATATAAATATCCCACTATAAATCATAGAAAACTAAGTTGGATATCCTGCTTACCCATGAAAAACAACTAACTCGAAATAGCTTTACCCATAAGCAAATACACACTTGCATGGGCTTCTTTGTCCTTTCTTCACCTGTTTCTGCACGAAAACAGTGTTCATGGGAAGTGCWGGAAGGGCGGACTTAGAAGCACAAATCCTGATTTTACCTACACACTCAACAGAACAGAGACTTCCATAACTGCGCCTTTGCAGAATGAGCTTGATGAATGAACAGGCGGTCCCTCCTGCGTGCCCTCTGCTTCCCCCCGAGCCCTCTCCCAACCAGCCCGAGTCCATWGCAAGGGTAGTGGTTCACAAGCTTGCCTCCAGATGCAAAACCAGGCCAACTGGCTATTCTGTTCTGATAGCAATWTTTGGTTGCTGTTAACTTAGATTAGTCTTCCGGGAAGAACCTAGATCTTCTCCTTTTCTCTTCCTGAGCTTTCCCCTGACATCTCCCAGTCAATAAATCAGCTATACTGAATCTCAGAGTGCTTAAAACATGGCTTTCCATCTCCTCCATCATCTTTGTTTTAAAATCATGTCAACTTCTACTTCCCTTCAGTATGAGATACCAGCCTCTATCAGCCACTTGTTTGAAAATTGAAAAAAGAGTTTTATCTTATGCTGCCCTTCACATATAAGAGACTTCCTGTCAACACCAACAGCACTTAAACACTGTTTTCAATCTCACCTTGAAAATATTCTTTGTTACGATGTGCAAAGCAAAAAAAAAAAAAAAANNAAAAGAAAAAACCCAAAAGCAGGACAATTTCAGAGACAGGAAAAGAGGAGGTTAGCAAACTAAACATAGAAATGTTTAAAATATACAATGGCTATTTTTATTTGAAAAAAAGAAGTTGGTTGAGCTTAATAAAAAAGTATGGGGAAAAGAGATACCTTGTCAATTTTAAAAATCTTGACCCAATATTCTCCATCTCTTCTCTACCCTTCACAAAATACTAACAATTAGRTTGTATCTTCAACCTCCTTTTGAAATCTTGAACCTCTGAGTTTCATGTCTTCCAGCTTTCCTATACTATRATAAAGGCTAAGAAGTTAATTTATTTTTCAATGAAAAGCAACATCACAGGACTCCAGGAGGGGAAACTTTAACAAAGGCATCAAATATCACAAACCTCATGATGCAAATAATCAGATTTGCTAGCGCAGGAGAATTGGAAAATGGYCTGTCTCACACTGATGCTTGAGGTAGCTGTTTGCCTCAGCTCACAGGCTCTCTAAAACAGCCTGACCTACATACTCCTCCCCTTTTTTTCTGAGCCTCACTGAGAAGACAGACTTCTTAGTATTATTGTGAGGTTCACTGGGAGKTTAAAAACATGGAGAGTTGTCTTTAAGTATAGAAAGAGCAAAGTTTACTGTGTAAACATTTACACTGTGAGCTGACCTTCTACTGACTTCAACTGCTAAAGAGACCAGGGGGAAATGTTTTGGGGCAGGAGTCCAGGAAGCTGAGTGGAGTGGGAGGATAAAGAGTGGGCCATGGTTGAACGRGGCAGTTGGGAGAGAGACAGGGAATGCTTCCTCCGGTCCATGAAAAGGACCCTACAGCTTCGGGAAAGGACTGCATGACACTGAGCTCTGAGGTGAGCAGGGGACCAGAGCCGGTGACCCAGAAGTTCCTTCCTTTGTCCTTATCAGGACAGTTTCTTAGAAATCCAGGAAGACAGAGCATTTCCTTGGGGGTGCAGAGGTGGAGGGCATCCCAGGGACACGAGGTAATACTTGCATTATATCACCTCTGAATTACACAGCCACAGCCGGGATCATCTGAATGACTCCTAATTCAGGGACCTGAATTCTCCTGAGGTTAGGCTGTGCAGTGGGATCCAGCTGCCTAAACATGGTGTCATTTTAGATGCCCAAGAGCATCCCACTGCCAATCCAGAAAACATGTGTGTGTTGGGGTGGGGGGTCTCTTGTAGGTCTCACATCTCATCTGCCAGCCCCGTGGGAAAGTTTCAGATGCTAGGATGCCTCAGATGGCACCTGACACGTTTACATGTTTCAATCTGGAGCTGGCTACAAAGCATACTGACTCCCAGAAGGCTTTGGAAGCCTATAGAGTGATATATCTTCTATACTAATATGTAATTTACAGCCTGTAATACATTAAAGAAATAATTTTTCATATTTTCAGAAATCTGAACACTGAGGACCTGCTTCAGTTGTCCACACATGGTATATAGTGCCTAGGACATTTAAGATGTCCTAGGGTGTCTAAGACATCCAGGTAGGAATAGCAAATATTACACATGACCTGAAAGAAATCTATGACAACCTGGCTGTGAGCCAGGTAGAAAACTTCAGGGTAACTCAAACCATAGTAGATACCTCTGAATGAGCAACCGACTGGTTTTTTTAACTGTAGAAATTTGATGCGTGTTGGTTAACTTTAGCATTAACGATGACCCCTCACCTATCCCCTAATTTCTGCATGCTTTGTGTGATGGGGTGTGTGGTTTGTGATGGGGCTTGGCAAGGATCTATGCTGGTAGTATACTAGTGGTCTGCAATTTACTGACAACTCAAATGAACTGCCAGCTCCAAACCACTGCATAATTGACAATTCCCGGTTAAAACAATACAGCAGATTTTGTGTAGGTGTGGACATGGGAACAGTGCGTGGAGAGAGATCTGTATAACTTCCCTTCTTGGAAAATAAACAGCAGACCATCACTGTCTATTAAGGACAGTGATGATGAAATGTGTGACATAACTTCTACTTACCCTATTCTGGAATTTTTTCTATGCACATCAAAGAAAACTCTAGAGATACTTCACCAGGTCGCTATAAAATACCCTAGAAAGTGAAGAAGCAATGAAGTTATAAGAATGTTCTGCCCGAAGCTGAGGCAATGTTGTATGTGCTCAGAGAATGAGCTTACACTGTAATATAAAATGCCAGACACCACTTCTTCACTTTTTCATTCTTGCTGGGGGTTTACATGCAGAGACACATTTTCACATATGAAAGAATAAAAATTTTGTTTGGGCAGACAGATTCCAAGAGCCATCACACCCCTTTTAATCCCAGCTCACTGTGTCTGTCTGTGTGCTTCATGTAGGATATTGTTCCTCCAAAAAGCAATCACTGGGAAAGAAAAAAAACCAGTTGTACAGAACCAAAAAAAAAAAAAGCATTCAGCATAGAATTGCAGGTGCAAATGTTCAATTAAGCTTTATTATGTATTTCTGTCAACATTTATGAAATTCAGTAGTCTGGAGTCACAGAGACAACTAGTTTGGATTTTTTTTTTTAAATTAGTACCTCCAGGTTTCTTTTTCTGATCTATTTTGGGAAATACAGTAGAGAGAGAGACTGTGCTGACAATATCAGAAGCCTCTGTCAGAGAGTCAAGAATTCGAGTAGAATTACAAGGAATGGGTTTTAAGTGAGGCAAGAGCAAGAGGGGAAAAAAACAACGTGGTGCTCCTTTGAACTCTGACAAGACAGATGAACCTACAGCTAGGATACTTGAGAGTGAGACTGATGGCTTTCCAGGACAGATGTTTGACTGCAAGTTCAGACCATCCATGTCAGAACTTGATGTAAGGTTTAAAGTACAGAATGATTGAGTTATCTAAGGAAAAGGTATTAGTGAGCCTTCAAGCAGGAAAGGCAAATAATTGCCGTTCTAAGGTATCCAATACCTTTACTACAGTATGGGATGCCGGCAAGACTTCGTGCTTTTCAGCTGTGGAGAGATTCCCCTTTTCTTTAACAYGGCAATTAAGGCACTGCACACTCACTGTGCAGTGAGGACTTGCACAGTATTGAGCAGTACAGAAGTCAATACATTAAGTCAATAGCGAAATTATTTCTTATGAAACTTCCCCTCTCCCTCTCTTCTCTAAACAAAGTTGAGAAATGTCTGTCTCCTGCTGCTACCCTACATATATCCAATCTCCTCCCTGGGTAAATTCTTCAATTGTCCTATGTAAGGGATGTGAAAATTTGCTATAAATCAGGCCCTAAAAATCTGACAGCAAATCCCATGCTAAAATCCTAGAGGCAGAGTGGAAAAGATTTCTGGAGAATAACTGGAATTCTGCCAAGAATTTTTAAGAGCTTGAATGTCTTGGGGGAATATATAAAAACAGCCTCATGATTCAGCTAAGCAAAGCAGTAAAACAAGTTCCCAAAGGCAGGGATCAGCACTTTGAATATATTTGGGTGCTCCCTTTAATTCCTGTGTTTCTTTTTCCTTCTTCCCTCCTTTTCCCAGTTCCTTTCCACTTTGAAGTTAGGAAGGTAGGCTTTGTAAGTTACTTTTCCTTCTCACCCAGCCAACAGGGAAGGGTCATAAGTAGGGCAGCCAGTTCCCTCTTCTTTGAAAGCTGTATGACTGTTCTACTTTAGATACACATCCTCCCACCTAAGCCCCAGCACAGTGTGAGCCCTATCACAAATTTATAAGCTCCAGTTCTGTCCTGTGTACTACCTAGCCCAGACATGTAACAGTCATCCTAATTATAACTCAAATGTAGAAAGCATGCCATCATCACCTTTCATGATTAAAACAGGGCAAAAGATCTATAGCAGTGTCTTATAAAATGGTGTTTAATTTCCAACACACAGAAGGCTACTACTGCAGCGCTCAAAAATGCTTATATGCATTGTCTGTTCTGGAAGCGGGATCTCTCCGGTTCGAAGAAGTTTTTCTGACCTCCATGAATAATGAACACTTTAAGAACTTCAAGAAGAATCCTCAAAGAGATCAATCAAGTGAGACCAAAGGGAATGACAAGAATACAAGATTAAAGAAGAGTCTCTGATGTAGTCTTGACAAAGTTGATTTGAGCACCTAAAAGTTTAATAGATTTAACTGACAGCAGCTAAAGCTAACTCACACTTTATGGCTTGTGTGATCCTTGTTGGAAGCATATTAGATACACGTGAGCAGTCTCAAATCATCTGGACTTTCTAAAGTATGTTGTACTTAGCTATTAGTTAGGAAAACATGGTGGTCATTAGAACCTTATTGGTTCTCAGTGGTGTTAGGGTAATACCATGATTTAATCAACAAAAGAAGAGCTTCTGAGAACAAGAAAGCATCAGTCATCAGCTATATCTATGTTTAGCAAGTGATTTGACAGAGTAAATAATCGATCGAAGCAGTCAGTGCTGACACCTCTACCCTGTGTGCAGTTCACAGGTTTTATTTCAGATTTTATCTTTTCTCATGAACCCAATGTCTCTTCCATATACATAGTTCAACACTGCCAAAAGGATCAGTCCTTGGTTTAATACCACTTAGAATCATAGAATCATAGAATCATTTAGGTTGGAAAAGACCTTTAAGGTCATCGAGTCCAACCGTAAACCTAACACTGCCAAGTCCACCACTAAACCATGTCCCTAAGCACCACATCTACACGTCTTTTAGATACCTCCAGGGATGGTGACTCCACCACTTCCCTGGGCAGCCTGTTCCAATGCTTGATGACTGTTTCAGTGAAGAAATTTTTCCTAATATCCAATCTAAACCTCCCCTGGCGCAACTTGAGGCCATTTCCTCTTGTCCTATCACTTGTTACATGGGAGAAGGGACCAACACCCGCCTCTGTACAGTCTCCTTTCAGGTAGTTGTAGAGAGCGATAAGGTCTCCCCTCAGCCTCCTCTTCTCCAGGCTAAACAACCCCAGCTCCCTCAGCCGCTCCTCATCAGACCTGTTCTCCAGACCCTTCACCAGCCTCGTCGCCCTTCTCTGGACACGCTCCAGCACCTCAATGTCCTTCTTGTAGTGAGGGGCCCAAAACTGGACACGGTATTTGAGGTGCGGCCTCACCAGTGCCAAGTACAAGGGGATGAATCACTTCCCTAGTCCTGCTGGCCACACTATTCCTGATACAAGCCAGGATGCGGTTGGCCTTCTTGGCCACCTGGGCACACTGCTGTCTTATATTAAGCCAGCTGTCAACCAATGCTCCCATGTCCTTTTTCACCAGACAGCTTTCCAGCCACTCTTCCTCCCCATTTTTTATTGTCTTTTATGTCAGTAGCCAGATTAAGTTCTAGCTGGGCTTTGGCCCTTCTAATTTTCTCCTTGCATAACCTCACGACATCCTCGGAGTCCTCCTGAGTGGCCTGCCTCTTCTTCCAAAGGTCATAAACCCTCTTTTTTTTCCTGAGTTCCAGCCAAACCTCTCTGTTCAGCCAGGCTGGTCTTCTTCCCCAACGGATCCTCTTTCAGCACATGGGGACAGCTTGCTCCTGCGCCTTTAAGTTTTCCTTCTTGAAGAATGTCCAGCCTTCCTGGACTCCTTTGCCCTTCAGGACTGCCTCCCAAGGGACTCTCTCAACCAGTCTCCTAAACAGGCCAAAGTCTGCCCTTTGGAAGTCTAAGGTGGCAATTCTGCTACCCCCCCTCCTGACTTCTCTGAGAATCGAAAACTCTATCATTTCATGATTGCTATGCCCAAGACGGACTCCAACCATCACATCACCCACAAATCCTTCTCTGTTCATAAACAGATCCAGCCTTCTCTAGTTGGCTGACTCACCAGCTGTGTCAGGAAGCTATCTTCCACACACTCCAGGAACCTCCTAGACTGTTTCCTTTCCACTGTATTGTATTTCCAGCAAACATCTGGTAAGTTGAAGTCCCCCTTGGGGTTGCAGTGCATCTGATATGCATTTGGAGCAGACCTTTCAGTTTGTCTTCTTAATAACTCTAGGTCCAAATATGAAAACAGAAAGATTTTGGAAAGCCAAATGAGGACAAGCCTTTCATTTTTCAGTTCAAAACAACAAGAAAACAGAAACAGAAACTGCATCTTGTGCTTGCTACATTTTGGGGCATTTTGACGGTGCTAGTAGCTCAGGGGTTCCAAGGAAAACAGAATAGCATGCAAAAGACAATGTTGCACCACCAGGAGTGGCAATACCTTCCATCTTCAAAGCTGTTTTGGAATAGAAGGTGAAAGGCTGTAACAAGGCAAGAATTTCTATTTAGAAATAACATAGAGCAAGAACACTAAGGAGCCTTTAATGACTGATTGAATTTCAAAAGAAAACTTGACCAAGGCTGCCACTGAATTCCCTAGAAGAGGTCCCAGCTGTTCACTGTATCCAGTGCTTCCAGTAATATGAAGAATCTTCATCTATCACTAGGAAACCAGTAGTCATCCCTCTTTATGATAGAAAAATGGTTTGTTCCTAAAAATATATTGGTTTTTTCTGAGGTAATTTATTTCAGGTATGAAATATTCCAGCACTCTGAGGAAGAAGGAAAGCTCAGCATCTGAAAATCCCACCAGTTTAGTAGTGCTCCCACAGAATGAGGGAATACAGTCAAGGAGATTTAAAATAATGACATCATCCATATACACACGTCAATCTTCTTATGAACAGCAGAAAGTATACTACTAGGCCTTACATCCCAAATCTCTAGTTCATTTAAAAATTGTGCCTGGTGCTTGATCTCTAGCTCTCCAAAAATACTGAGCCAGCAGTCAAGAATGGAATTTAACTTTGTGCCAGAGATAAAGAAAAAGTGTCCATGACTCAAGGTCCCCAGACAAAGCATTTTTGAGTCACATTGAAATTYGGTCCCAGGAACCAACAAAAGTAAACAAACTGTTCCACCAGCCATGTGATGGGCTTAGTATACAGTAAGTTGCAAAGTGAGGACATACGGTAAGGCATGTGAAAACTAAGCCTCCCCACTAGAGATTACGCCTCCACAGATCTAACCAAGAAAGGGCTATGCACCAACTCAAAGAATTTGAGGGTCAGAAAACAAAGGACTTACTTAAAATTATCCCGTCATTACCCTCCAGAGCACATTTCGTCAAAAAGAGCTGGTCTTCTGTCAGTGGAGACACAGATAAACTTAAAAGCGATCACGAATATGAGAATACTTTTACAATCACATGTCTGCTTTATAAACAAAATGGCTAATTTCAATCGCATCTTTCCTCATTTGAGAAGAACAATACTTCACCCCAGCAAAGCACATGAAGGAACACATACTTGACATCCTTTAAAAGTACAAATAACCCCATTGGGGAAAATTGGCCTATTCACAGACTTTAAATGATGCACAAATTAAAGCACTTCACCAAATCAAGGTCCCAGTTTGCTGAACCAGACTTCCCAATTGGGAGCAAATGAGCCTGAAGTACAAACAAGAGGTTTCTGTTTTCTGTAGTATGAAGTGTCAGGTGTTACTTGTATATTTAAGTACAAAAGGCCTACATTTCATAAGCCCAGCAGGAAAAATGAGTGCTTAAAAAAAAAAAAAAAAAGCAATCAGTCTCATTCTTTTCTCATTTATACCTACATAAGAAATTGAAACCAAAGGAGTTTCACTGCCTCCTGCAATCTTTGATATCAGCATAGAAGAATGTTTATTACAAGAACATAATTTAGCAATGAACTTCAATGTGAACAAAACTAGTGAACCTCAAGCCTCATCATGTAAAAAAAATAACACTCTTCTGCAATATCTAGTGCTTACATTTTGTACTTTCATAGGCCCCTCTAACTATCTTAAGTTTTTCAATTGTTAATTCAAAGAGAAAAAAGGAGACATTATGTATGGGCAGAATACTCTTTCTCTCCCCCATTAGTGATGTGAATTTTTGACTATTTTTAGCACACCCTAACTGAAGTCATCTTAATTGATTTACCAAGTAAAAGGCCCTTCCCTGAGAGTTCTGCATAGACAGATTGTCAGTGACACCAGCAGGAGTTCCTCGTGTGACACACTGATGTTTTTGTGTCTCTAACCCTACCAAGAATTCTTGAAGAGACAGCAAGAATTAGACCACTCTACAATGGTAGTCCATGAGTGACTGGATCAAATCCAGCAATGATTTCAAAGCTAGGTGTTTGTCAGTTTAGTGTTGCTGAAAGAATGCCAACAAAAGTATTCTCAATGCTCAACAGTATTCCTAACATGAAACAACACGTGCATTTATAGAAGCTCAAAGCTGGTTCTATTAACAGACACAGGTATCACATAATCACTGAAACTATTTTTTCCCGTTTTGGCAATGAGGCTATTCATTGCCATGAAGTATTCATATCAATAATTAAAGTCGTCTGTAACGCACCCACCCTTCAGTGACAAACAGATCAATGGGGTCTGATGGACTGTGACGGGCAACAGACACTGTCTCCACAAATGCCTGCGAAAAGCCACAGATCTCGCCTTTGGTAAGGCCTTTGTCAATCTCTTACTAAACTCCTTCAAGTGCACTAGGGAATGCAGTCTAGATGAAATTAGTCTGAGATGGGTGCACAGTTGGCTGGAAGCTGTATTTAAAATGTGGTTATCAGCATTCACAGTCAAACAGGACATATTTATTAAATATGACCTCCTGAAGTCCATGGTATTATATATTTTCATTAACAAATGGAGTAAAGCAAACCTTTGTGACCTTTGAAAACAGCATCAAACAGGGTGGGTAACAGGCACTTCTGAGAATAAGACTAGAATGGAAAAGGTCTTTGTCCACTGGAGCAATACTCTGAAATACAGACGAGGTCAGAAAGGAGTAGTGCAAACTCCTGCACTTAAATCAGAATTAACAACTCTATAAATATAATAGGGGGAAAATCCAGCTGATCAGAAGCTTTGCAGAAAAGGATCTGGGGGATTCCAAACTGCATATGAGTCAGCTAAGTCAGGCTGTTTCAAAAATATAGCATACACCAGTTAAAGATGTAAAAATAGGAGCATTATAAGAAAGGCAACCTAAGGAATCCTCTCACTTTTCCTAGCCCCACAGCTGGGCACTGTGTCAGCTGTAAGAGCATTCTTCTAGCAGGACGGCAGCCATTGAGTGTCCAGAGGAGAGTGACATGCACTGTAAAGAAATAATGGGATTCTTTAGTCTAGAGAAGAGGGCCCTATGAAGAAACATGATTGTCTTAAAATACGGTAAAGACTGCCGCAAAAGAACCAGCTGTTCTCTTTATCCACCAGGGCTAGGACAAAAATAATAGGTTTAAACTCCAGTTGCGAAGATGCAGAATAAACATTAGGAAAATGTTTCTAATAATAAGGTTTTTAAAAAAAAAGGTTAGAGAAATAAGGGTGAGAACACTATAAGATCATTCCTTAGGATTTGGGATAAACAAGTAAGATCTTATGGTCTCTTTCTGTTGTTGTGCCTCTGAGTCTATGAGAAGAGAATTGTCCTCTGCATCTTTTGTCAGAAAAGCTGTAGAAGAGCTCCTTTGGTAATCTTAGAAGAAGCTAAGATAAAAACTGGCAGACAGGCAGYTTCTCCGAGTCTTTGACTGAGTGTGTATGTATGTGTGCACCCACATAACTTTCTGTGTCAGCACGTACATACCTTCATACATGTGGGCGTGTACATCTAGAAGCCTGTGTTTATACACATTCTCGTGTGAATGTGCTGTCCTTAACTATATAAAATTTAGTTTTGAAAAGATTTAACAAAGACCTCCCTCCATTAAGCCTCAATAGTATAGCAGGTTGGAGCATGTAGGGTAGCTAGTATCCCGGGGTGCTTTAATGCTGGTATACTTGCCCACATTTTTCTCCCAAAGTACATTTTCTTGCCCACATTTTCTCCCAAAGGTTGAGAGAGGTATAAAAGTAAATGTGAAGAGGCTTTTTTTTTTTGAAGGGGCAGTTGGCGTAGTTCTTGTCTCACTTACACCTACATGTAGCACTGAATGCAGCAAAATGGCAGCAGTATAAAACTGACTTGAAGAGAGAAACAGATCTTTGTATGATTATAGTAATATATGAAGAGCTATTGATCTGAAGATTTGTTCCACAAGGGTGAGTAAAACTCTTCAACAARCATGCTCGATGAGACTTGCACATCATAGCCTAATAGTGGAACCAGAACATGATACAAAATAAACATCCAAGCAATGCAGACTATATCTAAACCTGGTGAATGAAGGAGACAATTATCCCCAGTATTCAGACCAAATGGTTTTCATTTACACTTGGCAGCTCCTTTTCTCCATTTTGGAATATCTAGGCAAAGTTTTCTTCAGTATTGCATTCCCACTCTATAGTTTCAGTGCTCTGGGTGGCTGCCCAATGAAAAGCTGGTCAACTATGTGCATTTCACTTAATCATACCAATACATCACCTCTACTCATGACCACACAGCCCAAAGAGTGGCAGCACACAAGAAAYCTGAGAGCACACTGAAGTTAGATGGGAGGACATGAAGGAAGTTAGGTAATTTTATTATGAGAACAAAGTTACTTACTTAAATCCCTTTAAAAGTTTATGAGATGGTCTGACAAGGCCAGGAAATAAAGTTTTCCCCAAACGGAAYGCAGCAAAGGCCAGCCATATTACTTGCAGGAAGGAGGGAATGGGAATTTACCCTAAAAATATTTAGCTGCTTCCAGCAATGAAGAAAATTATTTGCAATATTAAAAAAATCCTGGGGATATGTTTTTTTTAAAAGGGCCCCACTCACTGGAAYAGTGGTATGCCCTCTATTGTTGCTTCAACAAAGATACAACCCTGGGGATGGAGGGAGAAGAAAAACCCCAGCTTACACAGGGTCATTAGAAACTTTAGATTMTCTCAGCTAAAAGCCGCTGAAGAACTCCTCTGCGTTACCCGTGCTTGAGGCTCTCCCGGTTCCCAGTAGTGACAGCTTCCTAGGCTGGGCTGCCTGTGTGCCCCCCCCGAGGGTGAGTGAGTATGTTCCATTCCCTCAGAGCTCCCCAGGCTCGCCGGGCTGCACGTGTGCAACCCGCATGGATACGCTCCAGCCCAAGGCTGCTGCGGCTGGCAGAGCCAGAATTTTGCTGTAATGCTGGAACTGTGACCAAGAACCTGTCTCTCCASCCCTCCCAGTAATCCCCCTGCTAGCAGTATATGGCAGGAAACCATCTCATTCTAATGCAGGAAGGATAAGAGGAAAAACTGAATAGTAAAACCAGGGGAGTGGGGCACAAGAAAAACAGGCATAGGGATATGTCTAGGCAAATATATTACGAACTGGGAGAATGTGGGGAAGAAAAAGATGGAGAAAATTRCTCTCATGAGCTAAGAGAGCTTGAGGTTGGAGAAGATGCCTGGCAAGGAAATGGAGACAAGACAGAAACAGTTTAAAGGAGAAAGAGAAAAAGGGATCAAGCTGGAAAGGGAATGAGTAGAAAAGTTTGTGCCCAGCAGAGAATGTGCTCCTGCAGAGCCTGAAAACAGCATTCCACTTTGTTTGACCATTACAAATGATATTATCAAAATATCTGATGCTCATCTAGTGATGATCAGTCACACAGGACAACAACTTACAATCAATTATTCCTTAACTCAAGCAGCAGCAATCTGAGCAGTTCACCTAAAACATTATGATTAACCACTCTAGAAGACCATTGGTCTCATTTTCAAAACAAGGAGAAATTACACATGTACACAGAGAATACTCAATGAGTATTGCTAAGTTTGCAAAGTCTGACACTTAGGAAAAAGGAAATGCTAGAATCAAGGCTATATCTATCTTGTATAAACCTCTCATGCAGATGCATTAGGACAAACATATAATGCTTGCAGATTGCCTTGTCTTAATCAAGAATCAGGATGCATCAGGTCTGAACTAACACACTACTCTTCAATATTTTTTTTTCCTGGATTTCTTGTTTCCTGCAGTTGACTGTTCTGTCCYTTTTTTTTTTCTGTTCACTTTCTATTCTTGCAGCAAATGCAGAGGAGGAGGGGCAGAATTCTATTAACAAATCCCTTTTCCTGTAACAGTCCTCATTAATTCCCAAAAATAATGTGTGCACCTGTGTCTATGCTACTGAAAAAAATAAGCCAGGCACTGTTCTTTGGCTGAGACCAAGTGACAGCACAGTCCAGTTCTACATGGCTAAGCTCTTCTCCTCACCCCCAAAACAGACTGGCTGCATCCTAACTATCTATTAGGAAATGACCTGGGTCCCCAGCTTGTGTTCAGGCATTGACTATGCAGATGTTTTTCAGCTTGAATAAAAAAACATACCAAGGGGGTCATGCTAAAAATTACACAGTATGGGGAACTGTAATCCCATGCTTAAGATCATATACTTTCCCTGTTTCATTTAGTAGAATAAGTGTATTCAGTAAGACTAGAATTYCATGCGAGAAGTTTGCGTTATGTAAATAAAAAACATCATCACGTATACATAGGGCAGTATCTTCAGATCTGGTCTTTCCAAATAAATGTACRTGTATTTGAAACTTCAATAATGTGCTTTTAGTATC
This sequence comes from Oceanodroma leucorhoa, assembly GCA_030449065.1. Lineage (NCBI taxonomy): Eukaryota > Metazoa > Chordata > Aves > Procellariiformes > Oceanodroma > Oceanodroma leucorhoa. The sequence goes on along the minus strand of JASVER010000026.1, from coordinate 10,686,845 downwards.
ATTTGTCTGTGTATTGTGTAATTCATATAGGGACATCAAAACCTGCATAATAAGTTGGTGGGCAAATCCAGAAAAAGACCAAAAATAGATCTGAAGGAAAAAAAAAACACCAAACCCCCAAAAAACAAAAGAAACAACTGTAAGACTGGAAATCTAAGTTCTCCTATTAGATAGCACTCAGGTTTTATGCCTTAGCATTGAACAAAATGCATACATTATGCACATGTATCACTAATTCCTGAAATAATATGTGCAGCATGGCATATCATTCTGCAGACAAGAATTGGCAGGTAGTTTTTACAATAGCAAGATGAATTCACAGTATGGGATGTGTTGATTGCTCATGTCAGTCCCTTTGAAATTTTAAAGCGATAGTAATCAGAGCTATAAATCTCTCCTAAGTATAATTAGATTACTATTTATACCTACTGTTGTTAAAACCAGCCTAAGAAATTACTTTTAGGGAACCATTACTGAAGGAATAATCTCTTTAAAACAATAATCACTGAGTTAAGTACAATTCATATACCTACTTTCTATAATGAGAACGCATAATTCAAGTGTTTAAGAATACTGAATGTCTTTTCCTGTTTAAAAGTTTGATAATAGCATTTTCAGACTTCAAAGATTTTTCACATTATACTGCAGATCTGGGAGCATCCTTCAATGCTGTAATGCACTGACATGGAGGATTAGATACAGTGCCACCCCGACATAGAAGGCACCCATCGAGGGGTGCARGTTTTGTATTGCAGAAAACGCAGGTTATGACTACTGTAGGGCCCTGTAGGCAGTATTATGATAATGAGATGATTACGACCAACTGACTAGAACTAGAGTTATCTCCACAGATTTTTTAACTTTTAGGAACATATTAGGAATTCCAAAAGATGGTAAATTTGTATAATCTGGTCCAGTGGTTCACTTTTGCTAATTTACATCTTATTTCCCATGGGAACTGTTTTGACTTTTTTTTTTTTATGGCAGAGAGAAGGCATAGCAACRTGCAGTCAGTAAACCCTGGAAGTGTCTAGTACCGTCTTCTGATTAAGTGGATCTCAATAAAGATATTGACATGATTCTAAAAAGAAAGAGAGATCTTTAATCCCCCAGTGAAAAAATGGTATTCCAGAGGAATGGGGAATTTTTCCTTTTTCAGAATGCTCCAAGATGTAAGTGTTCATGGCCAGCTACCTCACTGTGGAGCTGCAGGCTTCCGTCGGAGAATGCTGATACAGCTAGAAGCTTGCTGGTATTCTGCAGTGAGCACTTTCATTAAACACCAGCAATTGCATGAAGAACACTGACAACAGAAGCTACTTCCAAATCCGTGGCTGGAATAACCCAGGCAGATAAAAGCTCAAGGGGCTGTAGTACTAAAATAGGAATTATATTAGGATACATTGTTACAGGATTTAGGGGCAAAAGAGCCTCTGCCTCTCTTGATGCGAGTAAACCTAAGCAGACTTTGCTCCTCATGTTTCTAGTGGATGTTCATGATCTTGTAGTTTGCTTCATGCAAAACAGATTCCTGAACTCAGCAGCCCTCGGAGAGGCTTTGTCCATGACCTACTCATGTCAAGTCAGGGGCAAAACCGCCCCCAAGGTCTCACAGCATTGTAAAGTTAGTTCTCATATGGAACGTCCCCCCTTTCCCTCAAGGACTCACTTCATTCCTCCATTAATATTTTATTACACGAATCTCAGAAATGGAAAAAGCATATGTTTGGAATGATATGTAGCAATAAGAATAGGAACCCATTTTTATGTAGTTTTCCATTGCATGRTCCAGCTCATGTATTTAAAACAGTTTTGGTTCCGTTCTCTTCCAATTTTATTTTTCTCTTAAAATCTTCAGCTGAGGAATTTGTCTAATAGATATATTTTATATTAATTGTTAAGAGGCCTCTATTTAATTCTCTAGATATTGCAAAACATAATATTAGTCAAGTCTAACAACTTATAAAAATCAGAGTTTAAGCATAATTCTTCAGGTAATGTTATTCTCCCACAAAGCACAATCTAGTTTTCCTGTGCTATTACACTTTCTATTAACTCAACATTAGTCATAAAGTAATGGATGTACGTTGAGATTTTTATTTTGTTTATTTTGTTACACATTACCGATATTTAATGGAATGTATCAATTCATCAATTTATCTCAATTATAAGTATCCTTTAAACAGCTACACCACCTATTCACAGATACTGTTTAAGATTTTTAAGGAGTAACAGGGGATGGGTCCTTCACAGCATTAGTCTTGCTCTRTGATACTATGCTACTATGATAAAGCATTCCACTTCAGCTCTCGTGGATAATAGTGCTGTTGACTTCAGTGTCACAAGAACGGGTATCAAGGCATGGAAGACATATCCCCATTCAACACCCAYACCTAAAACTTTCTTTGTGATTCCTAACATTTTTTTTTTTCTTAAGAGACCCAAACACAGGCTCTGCTTAAGCATACGAGCGGTCTCATTTAAGAAAATACCTACAAATATTGACCACAACCATCAAGCACATTTTAACACAAGTAACTCCTCCACCAGGTGCAAAGCTCCATTCAGAAGCACGTTCATTAAAATAACCTACACACACTCTTTGGTATTTGCTTCTGTCTATTCGCTAGAGACACCATGAATGGTACATGGGGTGGAGTGTTACCAATGCCCGAGCCTGTTATACACAGGCCACATAGTGCTCAAATTACTTAAAAATCCAGGAATGAAAAAAAGAAGGGAAGAACCAGGAAAATTTTAAGATGTTTCCTATTTCAAATTCGCTCCGATTCAGCTGCATGTATCTTTTTGGCCATTTGTTAGCAGCTACCAGTAAGCAACTATGCCCAAAGGGAAAATGCATTCTAGCTAAAGATTGGCTTATGGCCTCATCAGCCAGGTTTTACAGCTCTTAAAGCACAGCAAGAGAAATATTTATACTGAACTTGTTGCATAGGGACTTCAGATAGCAGGACAGTCATTTCTTGCATAAGTATTATATTTAGCTGGAGACAGCAGAGTTATGTTAAGAGGGAAGCAGGGACTTCTAAAAATAAAATGACTAGAAAATAAGATGAAAACAGAGAAATGCTACACTCTCAATTTGAAGTAATTCTTTTTTTTTTCTGAAAATGTTCCCAAGACTACAAAATGTTTTATGTGTCCTTTGAGTTTTGAACACCCTAAGTACAGTAGCATATGTCTGTGCTGTTTAACCAAATCCTCCAATGACTGGAACTGCTTTTATTTTTTTTTCTGTGTATGTGTATGTATAGAAGGGAATATTATTTATAACCATCTAAAGGTCTGGCACAGCATTTTTGAATCAATGCCATTCAACACATCAATGTTACAGTTGTTCTATATTAATCTAATTGTTTTAACAACATTGGAAAGTTTGTTCTTAACTAACATATATATTTACATGTTCTACAGTTCTAGCCTGTTGGGTAATGAGGTCCTAAAGAAGAATGTTTTAGCACTACCTTTTACACTAATATTAAAAAAAAAAAAAAAAAAGAATCACCACAAATACATACCTATTCAAGGACCTCCCAGTATTATTAAAGTCTCCAGGAAGTCTCAGTCTAGCTAAACTGATGTAGGATTTGAAGTGGTGAAACTAGGGAATGTAATTTCTGCAAAGAGAAACACCCTAGGAGATGGTAGGAGCAGAAAGATTTCATAGAATTTAAAAATGAGGTGGCTAAAAATATCAGAGTAGGTAAATAAAAATGTAATAGTCAGTTAAGCCAGCAGGAACTGGCACAGGGAGTTTACACTGTGTTTCTATTCTGGAAGGCTAGTGTCCTTGTGTCTGGTAGTACTTGCTTGTATCTCATCAGCAATGTGTTTCATCATATTCAATGACAATTTCTGGTGCCGATATTTTAAAATAAAATCAAAAAAGACTAAGTAAAGGCACCAGCTGATTAGAGTTTCGTTTCTGAAAGAGAGAAGTCACATTCTTTTTTAGTGAAGTCACGTTCACTGGACGTGGTACCCCAGTACTGTACTCCTAAGAAAGCTGCACTGTTAGGTATAGAATGTATAACCTTGTGATTTACTTTGTACATGTGTGGGCACATATGGATATATACATGTACATGTGCTTGTGTGTGCATGCATATGCTTCTTTCCTTTCCTCATTTATTTTTAAAACAATGAAAACATTTGCACATCATCATATTTTTGGTCTAATTTTTAGCTCCAAATAGGTGAGTTGCCTTCTGACCACCCACTAGGATGACGTATACTGGCTTTGGTAGATATAAGATAAATTGGAATGGCAGGAAACAATAACATTAGGAGACTCCAACGATGCCTGCGTAGATTGAGGAAAAGTCACATCAGGGCCTGGTGCTGAGACCAAATTTTTAGACATCGCTAATGACTCATTCAATGAGGAAACCCACAAGAGGGAACCAACAAGAGGAAGCCCTTGAACCTGAGCAGTGCTTCAGGCATTTCTGAAACTATCACTCATCTAAGTAATACACAGCTGCGATTGTAAAGTTTGTGGTTAAAACCAATTGCCAATGGGTTTTCAGCATCCTTCTTCACAGAAATCTGAAGACTGAGACCAAAATCCTGCATCCACCTTTTCAAAACTGTCAGAGTAGAAATTTAAGCCACAAATCAATAATTTCCACAAAGGTCAAGCTGATTGCTTCACAGTGAGATTAAGTCCATCATAAAAACAGGCTCAAACTTCCATCATAGACAAATACCTGAATTTTACTCCAGGATCTAATCACAGACCATCTCTAATAAAAAAGTGATAGAGGAAGTAAAAAATGGGACATGAAATTGGACCATCCTATTGTTTCCACATAGAGGTTTCATACTGGAGGATTAATGATTTCAAACCAATAGACCTCACCAAAGCGTGAAAGCAATCATTTATATGCATGTGTTTATGAAACTGCAACAGCCATTTCAGTTCTCTTTGTACTTCTTACTATTTTACTTCCAATGCACACATATTTTTAATTGCCTAGCTTCTCTGTGTTATCTTTTACTATTCTTAGTCTAGGAAGTGTTATTGGATAAGCTTTATCACTTTAATTGTTCTAATTTAATATTGTGCTTTTTAGTAGAAAATGTAATTTGAAATGGCAAAGGGTTAATTATGGAATTTTCCAAGGGAATGTCTCAAGGAAAGAAAAAAATATGGGCTAAAATCAGTGAAATGCTAATTTTAGAATCTAATTTGTACCTCCAATTTTTCTTTATAAAGTACTCTTATATTAACCCTACATATGAAGAAATATCTCTAAAATAAACATACACTTTTAATGTTCTGAATGCCACTCCGCATACAAGCAAAACAGAGCATGTGTTAAACAGGAACCTTAAGTAAGCTTTTATTTAATTGAATATATTTACACACCTGATTAAACATGAATATCTAAAGACTTGCATGTGTCGTTTTAATTATAAATAGATGTAATTATATGTAACAAGCTCAAATTCTCTTTATCTTTCATAAACCCAGGCTTCTGAACTCTTCAGTTTAACTATGGCTATTTATTTAATAATCCCAGTTTCCTAGGTTCTAGTGCTTTCAGAGATTTTATATTAATACTTGAAACAGGATAGTTCTAGGCAAACTAACATCACACAAGATATAAACCAAATCTCTGTTGCTCAACAAACATGCATACAGGCACAAGCACAGATCCCTGCTGGGAAATAAGTCCCAAACAAAAGTTTTTGCCTGTGAAATCTGAACCTGGGACCTTGCATTTTGGGGAGATGCAGACATAGTGTCAGCTGATGAGATCTGTTTTGAAGCAAGCTGTGCACTTAGAAGAATATTTCAGAGACAGGYCTTTGGCTTCCAAAAGAACCAAAACACTATTCCTGCACTGACATGCCTAGTGACTGCTGAGGTTTGGGCAGAAGAACCTCCCCTGCCACCGACCCTKTCAGAGGTGTTCACCAAAACTACAACAGCACACGAAGCAAAAAGTGCTTAGGACAGTACTTCAGCTAGTCTGCCTCTTTTCTCCCTAGTTCCTCGTACCTGGTAACTGCTCACTGGTTGCTATCTCAGCTGGCCTATTTTGTTTGTTCGGAAYGAACAAGGAAAAGCCCATCTTCTCAGGAGATTGCCAGTGCAATGTAACAACCGGCAGTCTTGACTTCTCCTGAGATTTTCTGGTTTGAGCCAGATTATGTCCCAGAAAGAAACATTCGCTTTAAAGGGCAGTAAATCTGTACAAGGGACCAGTACTCCTGCATCTGTATTTCTAGTTTCATATACAGCTGTAGACAATTAATTTAGTCGGCCATATCAACCTTTCTCTTAGAGGGGCCAGCAGGCCTCAGTACACAGGAATAAGACACAAAGGAACTAGCTTCATTTTCAATGTTGCCCACTCACCKTATCAATTTGAGCAAATCAGTTTGAATAAATCAGCAAACAGCTCAGTTTCCAATTCTACAAAGTGGAAACGACATAACTTTCTGCCATTTGTARGGCACTTTCAGTTACTTGAATGAAGAGAAGCTGGCTTTAAAATTTGATTTTAAACAAATTTCAAATGAGCCTCAGGAAAATCTTCCAAATCCCATTGCCTGGCAGTGGAAGTTGAACATCTAAATCCTTCAGGCTTCTTTGTTGAAGTCACTTTTCCTGCCCACACATACGCACACGCTGCTGATAAACCTCTCAAACCTCTGCACTTTGCTGGCAAGACATTCCTCATTAAACTCTCAAACAGGCCATTTGTTCTCTGGCTATTAAACACATTCAGAAAAAGACAAAGTTTACAACTGACAAATGGAAACAAGGAAGTTTATTCTTCATATATTAAATAAAATGAGAATCTTGGGTCACGTAGCTGCTACACAAATTGAATCTGTCACATGCTGCAACTGCACAACAGGGCRTATGAACTTGTCTCTTCATTCAAGTTGTCAGCTGTCCATCAAATTTGTAAATAGATGGAACTCAGATTATAAATTATTCTACCACCTTTGATTAGTTATTTACACATGTGGGGGGAAAATGCAAATTTGTCCAAACACAACTACTAATACATAGTGGATGTGTTTATGCACTGTAACTCTGYTGGTAAGGAATTCATTGGAAAACACCTATTTTCTGGTACTTATATTCTTTGGAAAACTCTGCTTGTAATCCTGTCTTTTAACATCCATCTGTGTGCTTTACTCAACTGAAAGACTATCTAACAATGCACTGTAGCTTATGTCTGGCCTCTAGATGATGCTACAATGCTTTTAACTCTCTGGCATTTAGTAGTATGCTACATGCAAGCAACTTTGAACTATACTCAAACCATTTGGTACAGTAGTTTAAAAGCAACAGAAAAGTGACTCTCTGTTTACAAAAAAACAGAAGCATAGCAGGACCAAGACCTTTTTCTCTAGAAGGTTTCTACTGCAAGTGGATTGATGTTAAGCACAAAAGAAAAATGTTATTAGAATTGGTTTGCTGCATTTCATAATGAAAACCCAGTGACATCAAAATAAGATCAATTAGCTCCTGCAATCTGTAGCAACAGCTCTCGAAATCCTCATCCTGCATCCTCAGATTTCTCCACYGCCATAAAGTACCCTTCATTCCATCTTGATCTGCCTTGTGACAAATGTATGTGGCTCACTGACAGATAACCATTGGTAAAATGTGATGAKTAGCAAAGATTTCCCTAGTTGCAGAATATACTTTCCTGATGACTCAGCCTAATTGCACGGCACGTTAACTGCCATGACATTGTCCAGGTGATCCCACTGAGAAACAAGTTCCTCTCACTTTGGGGAGCACTTGTAGCTGCCCTTAACATCATGCCTGAGTAGACCTTGGCTGTTTCCTAATCCTTCTGTTTCCCGTTCCTCAGTGATGACTTCCTGTCCACCTGCTGCCCAGATCCATGAAAGGATGCAGGAAGTCTACATTTATGGTTCCAACAGTAAAAAGTTGAAAACAAGAGTTGCAGGCAGGTCACCAAGACTGTAAAAAAAAAAAAAAGTTGGGTTTGTTTGGTTCGTTGTTGGATTTTTTTTTAGAAAATCAGATAGGGTACAGCAAACYAGTGAATTTTATCTCAGATGCTCTCCCATTTGGCATCTTGGGAAAAGRCTTAATGTTGTGAGAGGGATGTGATGATGTTCTGACAGGTACTAGAACCTTACACTTAAAAAGTAACCACTTTCTTTTTAAAACTTCAATAGAGCAAGTGAAATCAGTGGCAAGTTCTTTGTTTTAATCCTTAGAAAAGAAGCTACGTTTTTAAAATTTACATTTTTCACCTGATAGTTGCTAGCGATTATAAAGCAGTCACTAGCCAATGGTAGCCACYCTGCCATGCTCATGTCATGTTATGCTACCTTGTCACACAGAAGTTCCCACCTAAGTTGTTTGGCAATAAGTGCAATTGGAGACCTATTRCCTTAGGTCGTTAACATATTAAGAATTCACAGATACTGCACTCCCAATAATGGATATATTCTGATTTCTTCAGGATGTGGGGCTGCAACAAAACCCACGCATCACTGTTGTTGATTTTGCAGGTAATACCATCTCCTCACGTCCTGGCACGAAGCCCAAAGAACTGTTCTGTTGGAAAGGCTGACTTTCAACCTCACRTCCAGGTTATTGGTTATAACGATGCCTAGACAACTGTCCCTACTTKGCCATGTAGTCTGTTTCCTAACCCAAAGGCCAAGGGAATCTCCTGGCTTACACCCTTCTACTCTCCCTGATGAGCTGACTTTTCTRTAGCACATTTCTTGATTAAACTAGCTGTCAAATACACAAACTGGGGCCCCTATAACCTGGAGAAGACAGTAAGATAATGAATTTATCTTGTGCCCAGACGTGACTGTTTGTGGTTCACTTATATGAAAGAACGAATTGCCTGGCGGGCGTGCTCAGTGTCGTCCAGTGGCCTGCAGCCAGATGAGTCCCTGTAAACTGGGGAAGAGGTGGAAAGGAACTTTGCGTCTTTTTTTTCTCCAGTTTTTCACTCCTGGCTCCTGCCAAAGTCCTCAGCCTTTGTGGCCCATAGATAAATATGTCAGTGTCTACAGTTGCGTGGAAGATTATTTATGGGAGATGGGGGGAGGGAGTTCACATTTGCCTTGCATGAGGTAATCAGTTCCTGTGTATACCTCAGGAAGCTGTTACAAGGCTTAAAAAAAATTAAGAGGAGATTATCTTATGCTTTCAGGGTCCATCCAAAGTGTCACACAACAGTTTCTCTGAGCATATGGATCTGTAGTTACACACAGYGGTTCACAGATCAGCAAGACAGCAAAGTCTTTCAAAAAGGAGGTGTGGAAAAAAATGCCAAGAGGACCAGCAGCTGAAGAATAGTCACGGCTACAGCTTCTGACAGCTCTTCAGGCTGGAGAGAGTGTTTTTCATGACAGCCCCTTTAATATTAACCACTTCCATGTCTTCATTAGATGGCAACGGCACATCACGCGAGGGGCGAATCCTAGCAGGCAGCGCTGGAACAGATGGCAGTGCCACAGCATTCCTCCTGCCAGCTGCCTGGGAAGAAGCTCTCTCTAGCCTGTAATAAAAATGGCATGAGTGCAGGCAGGTCCCCATACCACTCACTCCCCGCATCAGGGGAGAGGCACCTCAGGAGCAGTGGATGGAGCATGGCACAGGAACGAGCAAACCTGCAAGGGAGAGGCTCATGAACCTCCAGATTCTAGCAAGCCTAAAGTCCCACGTGCTCACTGGAAACCTGTGGAATTTAGGTTCATTTCCAGTTGGAAATATAAAAGGAAAACATAGCAAATTATGACATATATGCGCAAAATCAAAGCCTGGTTTGGAATCGAAAGACAACATGATTTATTTGTTCTCCTTGCTAATGCTCTTCTAAGTACTTCTTTTAAATATTGGCTTACATTTTCGCAGATGCCCTTTCGTAGATGAAAAAATAGCCCTACCATGCTGGGACAAGAAAGGTTTGTGAGACAATAGCGTTTGTCCATTTACAAATATTTTTGGTCTCAACATCTTTATACTTCTTTTGCCTTTCAGATATGTTTATTATTTCAYTCATGTTATCATAATAAGACACAGCATAGTTCAATGCAATCTTCAGGCTATAAGACTGATCGCATAAAATAGGTGCCTGGTGTTATCATTCAATCTTTGCCACTTTTCCCAGTTTTCAGAAGACACATGAAGAGTATCTTTTGGGTTTTTATGTGTAATATCTCTAGCAGAGCCAAATGCTAGAGTAATTACAGGAGAGCAGGCGTTATCGAAACACACATTGCTATGCATGGAAAACACAGGAGTGAACAAAATCTACCCAATGTAAAAGAATAAGGTGTGTAACTCTAGTGAAGGCTTTGCCTGCAAGCAAATAAGGCCAGATAATGAACAGTGAGAGTTTTTCTTTCTTCCCCCTGTTGTGTGGAAATGCTTGCTTCATAGAGTTCCCCCATTAAAAAAAAAAWAATAATAATTCTACAATAAAATCTCCAAACAACAGCTTTCTATAATAGTGTTAGCATAGCATTTTAGGCTACTGTGAAACAGTGCCAYTTCATTTCTAAGAATTACTAAGTCAAGATATACACGGTAGGGAGGTGATTTGTTTCACCTATCTGCCAGCAACATTCTTTTCTCTACTCCAGACATCTGACATAGAATATAACATCCGAAAGAGACCAAAAGAAATCCTGAAAGGGCTATGCCAATATGTGTAACCTGGCTACAATGCTCAGCCTCCGCAGCCATACTGAACAYTGGAATTTTTCTAAGGAGACTATGCTGTTTGGGACCATTTGAAAAGGGAATGGAGGTTAACAGTTCAGCTGGGGCTTGATGTGCAATCCCACTGCAAGGGGGGCAGTGGCTTGTGCCTGTCTTTACTCGGTTCAGCTCCGMGTGGAACCGACCACAACCATGGCTGCCTGCCTTGTCAGATTTTCCACTGCAGTAACCAGTTGAGGTTTAATCAGATGCTGGTAGGGGCACAAGGCAAGAGGACTATGAAGTTTGCCAGAATGCAGTTCAGCTTGAAAATTTTTTTGAGCAACTTTGATTCAGCAACATGAGGTTAAACYGGACGGAATCTTTGAGTCGTGAGGGTTTTAATCTGGGATGAGATACCCTAGAGTTTGTTTCTCGTATTGCAGAATCATGGCCTTTAGGCGAGGCAAAGAAGTTAGCAATAGGCTGAAGGTCAGAGCAGAACGTGCAGCATGTCAAATGATTCAGAGAATAAACAGACTCAGGAAGGGCAAATACACAGGCTCCAGAGGCAACACAATAGACTGACCTTCTCAACTTTCTTTCTTCAGCCTACCACGTCACCAGACGTAAGCGCGGGCAGGGAGATAAAATAAATGAAAGATGGATCTCAGCAAGTGGTCGGGTTTTCAGCTACTGGCTGCTCAAGCTGCCTTGTGTAACAGAGYGCAGGGATGAAGACGAAAACAAGCAGAGTGTTTCTAGCCAGCTGTTTCAGCTTTAGTACCAACCTGAAAAATATTAGCAGATGTATTTTCAGATAGTTGAACAAAAAAAAAGCAGAGTAGGGGGGAGGAAAGCTTTAACCTACATTCTGYTGCAGGTATAGATTTGATACAATTTCTTAGAGAAGACGATGGGCAATGATTTATTTAAATGTATTGTACAATGTAAAATAGCAATTAGAGCTAAAGAAGGCATTTCAGCTGGCTGTTGTCTGCCAGCAAAATATAAATTTGGATCACTCAAACTTATCACAAATACRCATCAAGCTCATCAGATTCTCACAGCCAAAAACATTCTCTAAAAGCCAAAACATTTCATTTCAAGATTTTCAAAACTGAATATTAAGATTCTAGTCTCAAAAGGTTTTGAAAACATTTTACTTTTTTATTCAACAACAAATTAAAATGAAACCAAATGTTTAACCTGGAACAGTCCYCCACACCCTTGATTAAACCAGCAAAACAAAAAAAAAAGAAAAGTCATTTATTTGCACAGCTGGACTACTAATTAGGAAATAAAGGCAACACAATTGATGTCTGACTAGTGACTACCACATCCTACTCTAATGTGGTCTTTGAATAAAATAAAAGCAAGACTAAAGCAGCTTTGAACAACAGCTCTTTAGTTAAAGGCTGGATCTCCCAACGTAGCCCCGCATTAGCTGGAGGCTTATATCACTAAAATTCTGCTATAAAAGCTCTGTGAACACAAGAGAATTTGTGTAGGTGAAATCACCACCAAGAAGTTAATAACTGTCTTTCCCTTGGAGGAATAAATTCAAGCCAAGCACACAAATATAAGAAGTTTCCTTTATAGATTTGAGATCCAAAGCCAAGAGGTACTACATAAGGGTTTCACTACCCTTGAAAACATTCTCCAGCAATAAAAATGGACCACAGACTAAAAGGAAATAAAGCAAGAGGAAGGAGCTCCTCTGCCCTTATGCTGAGCTGACCCTGGACTGATGACAGCTTCATTTTCCACTTGGCACAGGATGATTTTGGAACTCCCCCAACCATATGAGAAGTGCTCCCAAAAATCCTGTGGCCCACTTGTGACCTGAAGCAGARTCCAGCAGTGTGGGTGAATCAGATCAGTTAACACCTTGTCAGAATTGGAATAAAATAAACTAAAGTAAAATAAAATGAAATAAAAATACAATACAATACAATAGAGGGAGAAGAAGAAAGAAAGGGAGAGGGAGAAGGAGAGGGAGAGGGAGAGGGAGAGGGAGAGGGAGAGGGAGAGGGAGAGGAGGAGAAGCACACTCCCGCACTTTCTGGTTAAAGGATGTGATCAGAGCAGGGCAGCTCACTTGTTCCTTTCCAAACTGAAAACCAGACCCCATTCCCCAGCGGCTTTCCGACACACAGTAAGCTTTCTGTACTTTAAGCTGTATGTTCAAGTTAAAAAGTGCTTGTTATTTCCAAGCAAACATTMATTTCAACTGCAGAAGTGCCCAAACAAAGACAGATCAATCCTCGGCCTGGCTGTGCTCAGTGACTGAAGGGGTGGGAAAGGGAGGGATTGTCTGTAGCTAGATCCTGTACTAGCATAGCCTCAAAGACATTTGGAGCAGCCCAGGATTTACTGCCATTTATGCAACAAGCTGGACTTTACAGCAGTGGTGGTTTGGCAGAGCACGACTCTGTTTTGCATTCTCTCTGCTGCAACGGAGTCAGTTTTGCTGTGTTTATAACTGGGGAAGGAGTTCCCTTCTGTCTGAGGCCATAATACGCCAGTTAATTACATCCAGGACAAGCCCTTTTTGCACTAGAGTAGTGRCGAGGCTGCCCGGCAGAAATAGCCACTCAGAAATTTTCTAGCACTTAAAAGCACGAAGCCCAAATCCTACTTACAAGGCACACTGGTCAAACTGCAACACACACGTTATTCTCTTGCACAACAGGGGTGTGTGACATTTAGCAGCCAAAGACCTAGGTTATTCCTGAGAGGTAGTAAATAAACAGCCGCCTTGTCAGAACTGGCAAACACCTAATTTCTTCTCCACAAATGCAGTCAGCAGAAGCTTTCCTTAAATTTAAAGTTGCAAATGTATTGCCGCCTGAGAGATACTGAAGGCCTTAGTCATCAGTTTTAGGGCAAGATGCATGCAAGTGGCCTCAGGACATTATGAAGGATTACTGCATGAATAAAACTAATATAAACTCATTCCTGACCTATTTGTTTCTCTTTTGATACAAGATTATTGTGTTTTGGTGTGGKGKKTTTTTTTTTTCACTCTCAGCTTTTTCTTTGCTTTCATTAAATTACAATAATTTATTAGTCCTCTCCTTTGAAATATTCCAAATCTGGAGTGGTTTTGCATCATTGGAGGATGAGGAATTCACTGTACCAAGACCTCTTTTATTGTAAGTTCAGGTAGAAAGTGTATTATGGACGAAGAAATGAACACCTTTCTGCAGGCGATGGCAACCAATATCACTCAGAGCTGTGTGGACGTTTCGGCTGCATTCAGCAATGCCACTTGCACAGTCAGGGAAGCGGACTACAGCCAACTCTCCATCTCCCTCTCKCTTTCCCCCAGCTCCCACTCCTACGGCCGTTAACTCGCTCCACACGCAGCCAGCCTGGGGCCAGGCATGAACTAGTAAGTCCCGACGTCCCGTGCTTCATTCTAGGGAGTGATATATCCCTGTGCTGCACTGCCCAGCACCCYCAATTCCCGGAGTGCAATGCAATCTCTGCCTTGCTTCCCTCTGGTGTAGTATATTAGTTTGTATTTCAGGCGATGCAAAAATAGCTTAAATTGCTTCTGGACTTGAAGTGGCCCAGCAAACAGACTCATTTTAATAGTGCTGCTCCTGTCAGATTTGAATGGGCACTGCATGTATGGGGCAAATAAGTCATATCCCATATAAAGTGACTATTGATAATTAAGAGCTCACTACAAGTAACTGAATACATGGAATATACTGAATAGCAAAACCACAGCGACCCAACGACATCTGCAGCAAGCACACTTGGTGCCTGGCACCAAGTAGTACCTGAAGCTCTGGCTCCACTGATATTTTTGCTCACAGTTCAATACCTTGAAAGCCTTTTCGCAGACTGGCATCGACCCTGCTAATAATCAGTCCTATAGAAACCTGCTCATCTAAGGATGGTATTAAGCAGCTGAACCACAGGCATCTAATGCCACTTGTGTGTCAGTGGATATCTAAGACACTTGCATAGATCTGGCAGATAAACCACAGGAGTCCCTACCCTCATGGCAAGACATCTGAGGGCATCTCAAATGGCACTCAGCCCTACTTTTAGGCACCTGCATTGCTCTCCAATACACTTCATGGGCTGTTATTGTCATTTAGGCTGACCTTCTGTCCATAAAACTTCAGTGAGCAACTCCTACTTCTAACCCACTTGAGCTAAAAAGATATCCAGGTGTGATTTAAAGGTGTTTATAGTGACTGAGCTGCCACAGATAGATACTACAGATAATCTGAATTATCTTCAAAGAAAAGGTTCGGTCTTTTCAATGTGCTCCTAAATCTTGTCCTAGAAGAAGTCTTTCCCAATTGAATTCACTATCTCCAAGGAGATATTTCATATTGGGTGAAATATATTGGGTGAAATCTTGGACACAGACTGTAATTTAGTTTCTCAATTTGTATGTGCTGCCTGAATAGCTTTAAGATGTTACAGCAGTCAATGTCAATTTATTCCAAGGGATTATAATCATACACTACAAGTCACGGAGATGCCACACTAAAGCCATGTTGCTGTGGGATTCAGAATATTTTGGGCTGGGGATTTACTGGTTTAGTACCTCTTTTGTTCATTCTAAAACTGCTGTCATATTTTGAGTCTTACAGAGTAGTGGCTTTGCAAAGTTATGTTCCCTCATAAATTAAACTGCTTAGCAAAAGTGCTTACTAATGATTTTACATTTTGGCTTAAGCACAAACCTTTTTAATTTGTTGTATTACAGCCTGTACTCCTTGTGGAGCTATCAGCTAATTTAATAGCCTCCTTTTCTAGCTTCCCTTTTAGTTGAGACTTTCATATAGTCAGTCAACAGATTTGATTCTGCCTCCAGGATTTACAGAAAAAAAAGGTCATTTTCCTCTGTCACAGGAAGAAAAAAGTGACTTTTAAAATGAACAAGAATCATTACACAAAAAGTAGTCTCTGCACAGATTTTGTCAGATCCCACCCAAAAGGAGCTTTAAAAATACAGTGTGGCCCATATACAAATTTAATATAATGCCCGAAATGACAGTAATACTTCTCAGGGGATTTGTGAGAACAAACTCATTAGTATTTGCACGATACTTTCAGAACAGCCTTTCTCTTTTGCCTTGTTTTGCTGGTTATCTAAAAAGAAGGCTCGGTATGAAAGCACAGGCTTGATCCCTTGGGAATGCAGGACATGTTGCATAAACAAGTGGTTTTACATGCTCAACTATTAAGATACATTTTAGAGGCGTTTCAAGCCAGATTTAAAAATCCAGTTTCAAATCTACGTTGTGGTCTGCATAAATACATGTATTAGACAAAAGGAAGAAAGAAGGGGGATTTAATTTCTGAATGTGTATTTGCAGAAAGCTAAAGTCTCTGAAAACTTCACACCAGAGTGTTCCTACTCTGGATTGCACACTTGAAAAACAGCCTACCACGCCTAGGGTTGTTCACAGTGTAGGTGCTACATTACTAATTTGCTGGGAGCAAGTAAAATTGATATAAGGCTATCCTAGCCCAAATTGTCCTTGCTTTTACTGGATTGCACCCGCGCTTTAACATCAACTCTACTTTTAGCATTTAATATGACATTAATACAAATAAATCATATAAGGCTTGTTCTCAATGGATTTGCAGCATGCATACACATCACACACCATAACGTATTTCCAATTCACATTAATCATAGGAGGATAATACATTGGACAATAAAACACATTTTTGACAGGTTTGTGCAAGTTTAGATTTGCTCAGCCCAGATCTCCTTTTCCTAGAATCATTCTCTACCTGATTTATGTTTCAACACTTTCCTAAGACATCCCTCCAGCCTGTAAGATTGTTAAGTACATTGCTGCAATCCACCTTACTATTCCAAGTGACTGCATGTCTGAATCAAATATTAAGCTCCATTTTAGAGCAATTTATGTTCCGAGAAAGCTATAGAAAAGTTTTCATTTTCTCTTCATACTTATGCCCTATGAATCCTGCCATTTTATGCCATTCAAATGAGAGAAACACAAAATGGAATCTACTCATGCAAATTATATAAGATCTATGCACCCACACTCAAGGCAACACCCCCCTCCCAAAAAAAAATCACAAAAAAACCCCACCAAAGCGGCTACCTTTTTGTTACAGGTATCTTCCTTCCAGTCAACTTCTACATATCCCACAGGAACTAATTAGTGATGGACCTGATGCAGCATATTCCGAAGCAAAATCCACACTTCCAAAGACTGAGTTCAGATTTTTTGCCTCTCATCTCTCTGCTATCCAGCCCGCAGCCATTTGCAGAGTTTAGTTACTGCTGCATTTCTGTGTTTCCACCTGTCAGGTGCAGATACCCAGCTTGGTGAGAACTCAGAGTGCACTTCACAGAGGGGTGCTGGTCTGGGCCATTCACTAAAATCAAGATCTCTATTGGTGTAAATGCACAACATGAAAAATGTTTATTCTCCTCTGCAGGGCACCCCTGTTTGTAAACAGTTTACTGTTGCCTGCGTAGCTGAGATTCCCATTTGAGCCTTATGTTCTATTTGTCTTGTACCTGTGAGCATGAAAAATCACAAACACTGGGAAGCATACTGGAAGTGTCGCATGCTGGATGTATAAGCAACTTCATGTGTACTTGGATAAAACTAAGYGGGCTGGCTGACACAGCATTCGGCAACAAAAGGCTGGATCAGCTCCTAGCCAAGAAAAGCTTACCCYAGCACCTGCAAGATTTCCTCTCACAATACCTCACCTGGTAGAATTGCTGCTTGTGGGTGATAAGGGTCTTGGCTATCATACAGTATATTTTCCATGCAGCAGGAAATTTTTTTAACTGAATGTTTGACTGGGCTCTAGCTTAGCAGAGATAATGACCATATTGAGTTATTATTATCAGGGAGATGAGCCTGCCTATGACTCTGGATCCAAATAGTTGTTGTTCGTTCATCATAGCTCTGCATAGACTAATAAATTWTAATGTTGACCTACTGTCAAACTAATACCCTACACTTGGAAATTTGGGGGCTGAATATTCTAATTGAGTTCCAAGTTTTGCGACCTAGGATTAAGGTTTCTGATGACCATCTCTAAATAAAGCTGAAATCCAAGATGTGTGCATATCTTTGAAGACAGATGACCCAAGTGCCAATTTAAGTACAACTCAGATTCCACTGATCAGTAATTGTCAAGAAACCCTGGCCACACTGACATCAATGGCAAAATTGAAACCGTACCTTTTGGCCTCACTTTACTTGGGTATATTTTAGGGTAGTATAGAGGCATGACAATTCAGTATGTCTTATAGGTTCATAACAGGCATCACGTATCTCATTTTGAGGCTATTATTTCATTATCTAGGAAGGAGGAAGGTGGCAAAACCAATTGTCAATCAACGTCTTCCATATCAGGGTTTTTAAGAATGAAAAAACCTGGTCACAAAAACTGAGTATATTTCAGGTTTACTGAAATGCAGTCATACAGACCAAGACAAAAAAGTTCCCCAGTGCTCTGAAACAATCAATGTTTATATAAATTAGTTTGTGATCCATATTACTCAGCTGTATCATTTTATTTTATTGAACACATTAATGTGAAATAAAGACCCACATGTTCATTGTACACTGCCTGAAAGCTCTTCTAGCAGAGGAGAAATAAAAAGTAATTAGAAGAATAGCTGGCTAAAAGGATTTAAAATTTTATTGAGACCTCTGGCTTATATAAAGCTTGCATTAAATGTTATTCATCTGAATGTTTTGCTCACCTCGTTCCTTTTTCAGATAGAAACAGAATGAATGTAACAGTTTTTAAGCACGATTAACCCTATATTATCATCAGAAAGAAAGGCAAAAAGTACAATATATATGGCAGCAAAATAGGCTGTCATAAAATATTGCCCCAGGACTATATCACACCAACCTAAGTCAGACAACAGCAAACAAGAAAGTATGCCTTGGATATTTGATCTATCCTTTTCTAATTAAAATGGAGGTGACCTCTTTCTTGTTTCCACACACTCATGAAATGATTCTAATTTCAGAGTCAAGCAATGATCTCACAAGAGCCAAGAAATGATTGCTTAGGTCTGATATATCCAGGTCAATACACTTTAAAGCTACATGCTATGTTACTGTATTATTCATTTTTTAAAATATTTAATGTTCCTTTCATTGATTTGTTATTATGTCAGCAATGTAACTGTGTAATAATATTATCAAACACAGACATGTAGCTTTCAGGGGGTCTTTTCATTTTTTTTTTAATGAGTTTTTCTAATTCCCTCTTCCTGACTTGATTTTGACATACAAGCCATGAAAGCTTTGGGCCGAGTTTCACCAAATTTTCCCTTGCACCATTGGCCATAGTGGAGCTTTGCCAGTTCATATCAGTAGCGCTGCCAACCCTCCCCTTCCCAGTGAGAAACTGAAAGCCAGTGAAGTTTAGTACTTTTTAAAATCCATTCTACAGAGAGAACTTTGTCATGAACAGTTGTAAATTCTGCTCCTTTCTAATGAAGATAGGCCTGCACAGTTTAAATCAGCATACAGGGAGCATACTGGTCAGGTAAGGTCTAAGTCATAGCAGTAGATTTGTCCTTCACTCTGGAGGAAGAGAAGGTTGCACACTGACCCCTGAATTGGTACCACTGTAACCCACTGCTGTTCTTCCTTGCCTTCCACTTGAGAAACTACAAGCCCATTATAGTCATCAATCAAGTCTCCCAAGAGGCGTGGAAAGCAGACGTACTATCGCTTCTGTTTCACAAAGGGATAACTGGGGAAAAATGGTTTTCCCAAAGTCAGGGAGGCCATAACAGAGCTGGCAAAAAAAAAAAAAAAATGAACAATTTCCAGTCTTTAAACACAGAAACTATCTTCTGATACTGCTCAAGGAAAGGCAAGAAAACAGTGCTGAAAAGGCTTTCCTTTCTAGAAACAGGGCCCTTTCTGTGGATTAAGAATTAGGAAAGAACACCAGCCCTTAGAAGCAATGTCCATCTTGGAATTGTATTTGTTTCAGTGAACAATAGGCCAGGAATATCTTGTCCCCACTACTGATAAGAAATCTGCTTCATGGATTGCAAGTGTTTGTTGACTTTTACCTTAATGGTCCCAATTTTCTCATTTCAGTTTGAATCAGCTATTATACTGCCAAGAAGGCAGAATCACATAGATGTTACTTGCAGTAGGAAAAAAAAAAAAAAACACCACCACAGAAAACCTTGCACAATGAAGGATTTTGAAATGCTATTTCCCATTGTCCCGTTCAACCTATTTCAGAGCCAACAGTATCAGAAAGATTTAGAGAGCTGAAGAAACAGGGAGAAGTAGGTGCTGCTTTTAAAGGCTTTTTCAAACAYGGTGTTGTAATTGGAATCAACAGTATAGTCCAGCAACTCTGTCTCACTGATAAAAAACACGTGTGGAAATATCCTTCTCCAGGAGGACCAGATGTCCAAGGCAGTCAAGGATTTGCAAGAAATTGCCCCCATCTGCCTCTGTATCTCAATTTGCCTAACCTATTGTGCAGCAGCCATTCTCCAGCATAGCTCTAGCACCCAAAGGAGATCTGCAGCAACTTTTAAGAAAGCCCCTTAAAGGCTGATGTGGACTGTGGAAGGACCGTCTGTCTTTCTACAGCTCCATCCTTTTTTTTCTTTATCACTAGGCTTATATAACAACTTCTTCAGGGGTCCTTGGAGGAAACAGTTTATTTTACCATACGTTGGGCCACAACAAAATTAGTGCCGTTCACACGGATGAATTGTGAGACATGGTTAATCGACGGAGAAGACTATGATCTCAGTGAGCTGTCCTTTTACAGGTCTGGCCAGAGAGCTTTAAAATGCTAGCAGTCCCTGATTACTGACACCATCCCTGTGCTGACAATTACCATCCACTCAGCCAAACAGCACGAATAAGCCAGCAATGTACTGCAGTTATCCCAGACAGTTTTGTGAGCATGTTTTTTAATAGTGGGATTCTACTAAGAGCTTCAGATAACATTTGCCACTCATTCCAATATCCCATCACTCTCCCTTTTCTACTTAGAGCCTTATTTATGCATGTTGGTGGTAGCATAACCCATGGATGGGACTTTTTCAGCTTGAAAATGAAATACTGTCATATATGTCAGAGAAGATCAAATGAAGCTTTCCAATATACTACCCCAGAGGTATTAACTTCTTAGAGTGGCTCTTCTTTTCCCAAAGGATTGAAATAATCTGCCCAGAAAACATGAGCCTGGCAGTCAGCTCCAACTGTTTTAGTAGAAGACTGGGGAAGATCCTGGTATTACTTAATAACTGCAGCTTCTGGCAAGGGTTTAATATGCACATTTAAGCACTGTATTTAGCTCCATTTGTCTGCATGCTAGATTGGATCCGTGGGGTGCTGAAGTACAGCACAAAATGTGGTTATGTTTTCTCTGAGAAACTCTCACTCCCTCTGGGTCCGGCCTTAACTAAGAATCATTATTTTTCACCTGAGGCAGGTTCTCCTTTGCAAAGCTAACAATTTTATAGTTGTAAATAAAGAAACAGAAATAATCAGTGGTGCAAGTAATACAACAGCAATAGGCCCTTTAACTCTCAAAATGTCATCTGAAGGCTGCTGTTTTCTCCACTTGTGGCTCCACAGGGCTATAATTTACTTCAGAAATTTGGTTACAACAGATGAGAGTGGAGGTTTCTCGAACCAAGCCAACTGAATCATTTTCAAATAGCAATCCTAGATATTATTCCACAGACCACATATGGCAAAGAAAACACTGACATGAAACACAAAAAAAATCCAGTAACAAAAGGTTCGCTTCCATGAAGCAATTTGTCTCTACGCTTAATGACTTTAGGTGTGATATAAGTTATGCCTTGGAGTTCAGTAGAGTGTAATGCCATGAAGGAATTCTGTAATGCAGCTATTCCTGTGGTATGATTACCCATTTTTTCACTGTGAGTCTTGCAACATAAAGAAACACTATTACCTTAGAATGGCCCCAAGAGAATTTTATATCACGCCTACAACCTGGTTTAGAAATGCAGAGCAATATGTTTTCTGCATAAAACAGTATATCGCAAGTCTAGCAGCCAGAATAAACCTGATTCAGATGGTAACTGGAGTTGTCAGGAAATATCCCATTCCTCCACAAATGGGCAGAAGACGACTAAAGTCACCTCTCCCTCCTATGCCTGTTTCTCTTACATGTGCACACAAACACAGAAAAAGTGCTTATGAGAGCTGCCTCAGACAGCTGTAATAAATCAGCAAAACCCACTGGTCCTTCCAGCAACACAGAGGCTGATAAACAACTGCTGATCCAGAAGTCTCATGGACAGCGTTCTGTGTACCAGGAACAACAATGCAGAGCATATTTCTATATTGGCTAGTTGGCATGCTGTGTCATATATGTTAAATAAGTCAAAATACTCGAATTCACATGCTGCTCACTTGCTAAATAAGGTAGACTCGTAGAATTGCTTTTGATCTGCGGCAGACTGGTGTTCATAATCACCTCACAGCAGAAGATCTGGGCTAATAAGGCTTGTAAGAGCACAAGGAAACACACCAGCAACACCAGTCCCAACTCCAGCCTGTACTCAAGAAATGGGCTTGCTATGTGGAGCCGAACGAGGCACCTCTGCAATGCATTCATTAACATCTCCCTGCACAGGAGGCCACAGCAAGCTGAGAGAGGGGCCTTGACCCTCTTGCCTCTCTGAAGGCAACCAGAGAAGACCAAACACTGGTTTTGAGACCTCCAAACAAGAAGGAAAAAAACCCAAAAAACCCACAAAACCAAACTAAAAATGAAAAGAACAAATAAATCTTCAACAAAGTTCCCCTTCTTGGATACTAATGGTAATGAGGAACACTACAAGAAAGAAATGGACTGGTTCACATAAAATGTGTATTAAAATAGATGCATCAATAAATACAGGGAAATGATGTTGTTAGCAAGAAGTCTGGAGAAATGTATGGGTATTAATTAAAAGGGAAGAAAAATGCTGATCTTTATGTCATTTGTGTATGTGTTTCTTTAACAGTCTTTACACCTGAAAATGACACAAAAATATATACCGAAAAAAATGTATGTCTGTATTAGCCACTCACTGGCATACTTACAGATATTGTTAAGGCTCACCTCTTTATCTTCATATATTAAAAACAGCCTTAACTAAAAAGCATGCAGGTATTATTTTTAGAGAAAATTAATCTTATTTATATAGCATTAGTTGCAAATGTGAAAGAGAACATTCACTCTTTTCTGCATGAACTGAAGACATCTGGATTATTTTATCCTCCTATCATTGTCTGGCTGTGATATGGTTGCATATACGAGTGTGGGGAGTGCCAGAAATTAATTCAATTCTAAAACTTGCATTATATTAACAAAATACAAAAAAAAGAAGAAACATAAATCATTATTCCTTTCCCTTTCCCCACCCTCTACTTTAAGAAGTGAAATGTCAGGCTTCTTGTTCCTAATTTATTAGAGAGGTTTTAAGCCTTTCTGGTTTGAAGAATTCCACTATAGCTTTGAGGTTTTGTTGCACCCTGAGGTTGGCTGAAAAAATATGTGTTTTGAAAGGGTTAACTTGTGGAACACACTTTAAAAAGCAGCAGTAAAAGCTTCAACTCTGTTCAAAAGGAGACTAGCACTTAGAAGGGAATAAAAAAAAATATAAACCACTATAGAGTAGAAACACAGGCTTAGGGACACTTTGAAAGAAAACTGACCTCCTTCCATTCCAGAATATCAGTATGTTATTCTAATTAAATTACACCTTTATCCTACTATTCCTAACTCTGATTAGTTTATTTCATCCCAAACATATGCTTTATTGATTGATTAGCATCAGTCACAATTCTCTCTGCTTCTCTTTGCAGTTTATACCTTCCGTGCACTGATCCTCCAGCTTGATCAAAGTGCTTTTTCCATCAAAACAATCATGTTTATCTCTCAGCTAAGTTGAAGCCAACTTTTAAATGTTTAGCCCACAAGACTAATCCACAGCCATAATATTAGTTATATTTTCTGAACTGTAAAAAAAAACCCAAACAAATTAATTTTTTTTTTTTCCAGACACAGAGAATTAACCAGGTCTAACGTATTCCCTGTTTGCAGTTTTCATCCAATAGTTGCTAGGCAATTTTCCTGGCAATGAAGTTTTAAGAAAGTAAAGCACAAATCTGCTCAAAGTCAGGTTTATGGTTAACTTTGTCCAGTCTAGTTACAATTGCAGTGACTTCGCAGGGCTAGTGAAGCAGGAGGTAGCTAGAGTTACTGTTGAGGCAATCCCAAAATACAGACATTCTGACTTTATATCAGAGACAGCAGATTCCTGTGGGCAAGACTCTTCAACATAATAAGCAGCAAGAAAATGACAGCTTCCAGGGTTTGTGAAAATTTATGACAATTTGTGGATGAGTCTCCAGTTTTCCGCCTTTCCCGTGGAAAAGAATGTACAGCTGGGAATGGACTTTGAACAAACAGCACCATGTCTGTGTAGGTATTCATGTGCCAGGGTGAATCAGGAACATATTTAATTAGGCACTGAGCACTGTTTTGCCCCATATTCGGAACTTCATTTTGATTTAATAAATAAATCATCAAATGGATATGATTTAGAAGTTTGTGCACCAGAGACACCAGTTTAGGTGATCAAAGAACCCAGCCTGCCATGTGCAGAGTCAGTCCCTGCCCTCACTAGTCCCTGACTTTCCCACTACATGGCCGGAATTGCCAACTTCCTTCACTAACAGGCATCCACATCATTTCAATGAAAGTCAGTATACTGACTGGCTTTAGTCCCCCAAAAATCCTGCTTCAGTGTTTTCCAGGTCCAACACAACCTGCCGATTTGACATCTTCCATTTAGCTCTTCCCACAATCTTTAATGTAATTCTACCAGGCTCCTGCCATTGTTCCCTACCCTCAATAGCTGTTGTTATGTCCCCATTAAGCTACCCCATTTCCCTTAAAACTCTATCTGACCCAGAAAGGAGCAAAAATAAGATTGTTCTCTTTCTCAGCAAGTCTTTTTTTGACTTGTAATACATGATTTGAGAAGGGAATAACCAAAAGGTGGAAGCTGAGGCTTACACCTCAGATTTTCCAAGGTATTTGGGCATGTGAATTTTATTTCTGTTAAAACGAGACTCTCAGAGATGCTCACTCACAGAGATGTAACAGCCTCATTCCCAGCTCACTAAACACAAGGTTGGTTTAGTTAATTTTGTAAGTCACACCAATGGAATAAAATTGGCACATACTAATCAGCAGCAAGGAGCCAAACAGCAGAATTTAAAGTGACTCAGCCGAGGATAGGCAGAGACTGTATGTAATTCACTGCAAGTTAGAAACGTAAGGAACTTAGGGAAAAAAATATCAGGTGAGGAAATAACAACATTCTGAAGACCAAAAGCTAAGTCATAAAAATCTGAGAGGAAATACTGAAAAATCAGTCAGAAAAGAAAAAACTTTGGCTGAATTATTAAAATTCCAGAATTTGTAAACACAGYAGAAATTATTTTCCTGGTATATTCTGGGCAGGGAGAAATGAAAAGTCAGAGAATGAAAAAAGAGCAAGTGGAGAGTATGACATAACCCTGTTAAGAACAAAAGGAACCTCASCATACTTGAGTGATCAAAAGCTTTTCTTCTTTGAAAATTTTTTCAAGCAAAAAACAAAACAACATCTTTTAAGGTCTTTATCACTTTTGGACATTTGACTTATTCAAAAACTAGACAAGAAGAGAACCCAGAGAAAGATTTTTGCTAATCMACAACATGAGCGCTTGTATGCCAGTGGCATATGCTTGTATGCTTGTAGCGGTCTGGGTTTGGATTTATAGAGTGTATGGGAAAGTGTTCTGTCCGAATAAGTCCATGAAAGAATAAAGGAAAGGCAGAGGATTCTCATATATACTCATTTACATTTTATCCTCACAATTCTAATATTTTTGTCTTATCATTCTGAGGATCTCCAGACCTGAAGGCATTTATTGCTAGGAATGAACAATCAAATTCAGTTTATATAAAGGTAACTTGAAAGTTACCTCAATGACTGTCAAGCAGTTTTGAACTTCAGAAGATGCAGTTATTTCATGTCTGGTGGGGTATATGATTTGTTTATTCAAACTTTTCACTTGTTTATTCAAACATTTCTCTGCGACCTAAGACTAACATCTGAAAATTCTGCAAAAATCTCTATTATACTAGTATTTCTAATTCATCCATAACCAAGAACTGCTAGAAATCTCATTTTTAAAGTATTTTTCTCTCATTACACCCACCTGTTTTTTTCACTCAACTGTGTGGAGAACATCCAAGAGAGAAGGCAATGGCCTGGAAATGCATAGTCACAAAAGATACATCACTAGTTGTTTTTACAGCTTAGTTCTGCTCCCGGTTTTTAAAAGAATGCCTATGTTTCCTTAATGGTTTGCTCTGGGCATTAACATAGAGTACAGGGATTCACTGGCATCTCACCCTGCATCCCTATTGCTCGTAAAGCACCAGTTTTTCATAGTGACTCATTAGTTACAAACCCTCCACAAATAAAAGTCRCAGGTAAAAAACACAGCTAAACAGACAGAGGTAAAAGCAGATAGCTGTATATTATGGGGTATTTTGCTAGGCAGAAACATAATTTGTACATGCAGACAGACATACTTCAGGAAAAGCTAGCATTATACACATAGACCCCAGTTCAAAAAAGTCAGTGCCTAGTTAAGGCAAAATTGGTATGATCTGCACGTCAAAACCATGAATTTTTTTACCATTCTGAACTGGTGTCCTCACAGTGTGAATGAACTTACCTGATCTTTGTATTTAGATGCTGCTTTTTTTAACAGTGACTTATGTCAGTTCTTCACATTTGGATCAAGTACGGCTTCTTTCAAAGCAGGTCTATGGTTCTGGTCTTCATTTTAGCTAAAGCTGCAGTGAACCTTAGAGCTATGTGCCCTTCAGTTTTGAGTTTAACTTCTAATCAAAAGCTGAAGAGGTATGACTGGCTCTGGGATTTGAATCCAATCCACATGATTTCAGTGTGTTCTGACTGAAGGTTCTAGTTTTTGGTCTATTTTCCTCCTCCTTGTGCCAAAGTTTTGACACATTGACAAATATCAGGGACACACTGAGGCTCCACATATGGATGAAAACCAGGGACAGATGGGAGAAGGAGTTCCAGTACAAATTGCTGAGCAAGAAGTAATGCTTAATAAAATATAATGCATTTATCTATAATACTATTTTTTTAATTTTCATCTCAAATGAATATACATCACAAGCTGTATTTAAAAATTTTCTCTTCATTTACAGTTTTGTTTCTTTACACTGGTTAGCAAAATAAAAACTTAACTTTGGGTTGTTTGGTTTTTTTAAAGAAAGACAGCCTTTTTGTTGACCTGTGTCACTGATATATGCATCCATGAGATATAACATCATAGTAGCTGAGTAAGATATATGAAGGGTGTGTGTATATTCTAAGCCATTTATATGAACATATGGGTGTATGTGCATTTTGCATATGGAACAAAAAATATCAAGACCGACCCCTTTCAGACTGGCCGGTTACTTAAGGACCCTGATTGTAATGGAGCAACTCCAAGGGATAAAGACAGAGCAGAAAAAAAGCCAACTGTGTGCTTYTCAGACTTCTTTCTAGATTTTTCCCTCTTTGGTCAGCGAACTGAGTTGAGCATCTGAAATCMCATTTCCTATCTTTCAGCTTCCATCTAGTGTTTCTATCAAAGGAGGCAGATACTTCAGRTTGTCCAAAAAAAGATTAACATCTACCCACATGGAAAAATTTCTCTCTTGTTATTTCCCTCCATGTACAGAATTACCTAATTCACTATTTCATGTTCGAACAGTCTCTTTAATGTCATATCCAAGCAAATCAAAAAAGGCCATAACAATCACTTTCTTTCCTCTTTCCCAGCTTATAAGAGGCACAGCTTAATCCATTTGCAGCACACTTTCATTTGCCTGACATACTGTGTAGCAAGACTGCTCTGAAGAGAAAACTGAAGAGAATGGACTTCTGTGAGAGAGCAGGGGAAGGAGCGGCTCACTGAAATCCCAAAAATCGAGTACTGTGACAGCTGCTGCTGTAGCAGCGTTGCAAACCCTGGATGGCCATGAGGTTACTCAGTGCATCTGCACTGAATTTCCTGGGTTACTGCAACATATTACAAGGATGTGCTTTGATGTGTCCCACATAAATGTCCTCACCACCACACCCTCTTCCTCTCCCTCCGCTCCCCACCTCCTCCTGGCCCTAGGACCCTGCAGCCCACAGCAATGTCATGCTGCATGCCTTCCTGCTCACATGAGCAGCAGTTGTCAGAGAAATGAATCCAAAAGAAACAGTCAATAAAAACAGAAACAGCTGTAACGATTTTACATGGCATGGTTCTGATTTCTGGGTATATCCTCCACGCACATGCTTTCTTCTTCTCTTTTCTTCTACCTTCCCCAAGTATCAGGATTTCGTATGGTATTGTGGAAAAGCAGCCATTAGGAGGGGGCCARTGCAGCAGAGCAGTTCTGCTCACAGATTTTGTCATTTGGAAATTGGTGTTGCTTAGACATGTTTTTATTTTTTTTAAAGAAGTGACAAAAAAAGAAATAAATGGGCAGAGAGAAGAAAAATTATCAGTGGCAGAATAAAAGGGAACTACAGGTTCTACAGGCAGGTGCAGATTTTTGCAGCAAGAGATCTGACAATGTTTTAAAACCCCCTGCCTCCACATTCTTCATTCTGCCCCACTTACACCCTTTGACAGAAGGGCAGGTTGTAGCTGTTGGCACTTGAACTGCACTTCTTTGTGAGAGGCATCTAAACAGACTTTACTGAGAGACTGTGCACCARTGCTGTGTTATTTACAGCAACACAAGGAGCCTCAGAGTCACCCTACTTCGTTTAGGCACTGAACGATGGCACCTACGCTTGGAGCCATGCTCTGTTACCACTCTTAGGTGGGCTCTCGAGATACCACTCTCCAGTGAACRCAAAAAGAGCCCAGAGGACCTGGGCTTTTAATACGGTGTATTAGCTGAACTTAGGGAATAGAAAGAAATAGGGGTGATCCAGCTAGAGAATTTAATAAATGTATTTAGTAAACACAAGGCTCCCTAAGAAGGAAGTAAGTAGTAGGTTTGAAAGATATCAATGAAATACTTAGCAAGTCTTGCAATTAACCTGATGCTTTTCAGCCTAGGAAGGCATGACCCTGGCATAGCAGACAGGGCAATTTCTGGATCAGTTACCACAGGCAGGATAGACTGTCGGTGGCACGGATTTCAGTTCACAGCAGCCATTTCAGAAAGTACCCAGAATACCTGCTCTTCTCTCTGATTGCACTGCAGACGTATCATAAAACTTTATAACTGTCTTGAGTATTTATCTGACATCAGACTGCATAGGGAACTCACAGGATTTATACAAGATCAACTTGCAAAACCCCTCCTTTATTCCACCCAGAAATCCATTTTCCCAGTGTAGGAATGCAAAATAAGATAAAAAGATAAATCTAAAACACCCCTACTATATTTTCAGAGTTCTAAGCAAAAGAAAAAAAAAATGTGATTGAAGCTGGCTAGCTGATTTGCTTAAAGGGTTTAGCTGATGGAAAAAAAAAAAAAATTAGTGAACAGATGGTGTGATGACATGTACCTATTTTTCCTAAATGTTAAAATACTCTCCAGAGAAACAAAAGATCTAAATTCAGTTCCTCCTAAACCCACAATCCCCAGCAGACCACCCTAAATACTGTGCCATCGGGCATTCTGAGAGGCTTTTTWAAAATAGCCGTTAAAATACTAACCAGCAAGGGTATCACACCTTCCAGCTGAGCACCTACATTATAGTTGTCCTCTAAATGAATTTTAACATGGTAATACAGCCATACCTTTCAGCCTTACCATTAAGGTACTCTTACAGGAGAGTCCCTCCTCCAAACTCAGATTCTCAAGCAGTGCCAGGAAGGACCCGATCCTACACCTCCACAATACAACTTGCTTTCTTAACCACTGGACTTCAGAGGAGAAGAAATGAAMATGCCATCTCTTCTGCAGTTAGGAAGCCCTTTACTGTTACTAAAAATGCTTAGAAGCAAAATGAAATCATTAAATAAAAAATTGAAACAAATATTTTGTTGGCTCAAGGAGGAAACCAACTAAGTGAAAATTGAAGTGCTTGCTTTATTTGGAAGTGAGTGAAGCTGTGTCTCTCCTTTCTCAAGGACTAGATAAAAAGCTGGACTTTTAGTAGTAATTTTTAAATACATACAAAAGTTTAGTTGAAAGATATGAGCTTAACACAGGAAGAATTAGGTAAAACGGAAGGCTGCTAATATGCCCAAGACTGACTAGTTCATTGCAGTGATTTCTCAGTGACTCTAAAAATCTGTGGAACAGTAAACTGCACACAATGCAGTTTGAGTTTGCATAAGAACTCCAAAAACGTGGTCTAAACCTTTGTGGTCTGGAGTTGTCACAGGAGCAGCTTTTCTTTCAGGTCACATTACACCCTTTCCATTCCTTTTTCAGTTAGAATCCAGAATGCTCAAGAGAACAAAAGATGAAGAACAAACCAGCTCTTTTCAAATCTTTCCATTAGGATCAATTTAAGCTTTAGGCAAATATGGGGAATCTCACTTTACCCAAACTTCCAGCAATGTAATTGAGAACTGTGCCCTAGGTTAAAAAAAATAAGAGAAATAAATAAGAGGGCCAGATTCTGCTCATAGACAATTAACTAAGTCACATATGTTTGAATGAAAATAGAATTTGTGTCAATATTTCCAAAACCTGCATTTCACATTAAGTATTTTTTAAACCAAAAGTGTCCCTGTTGTGTTTCTTACTTCCAAGGTTTTTTCAGCTGTGTCACTGAAGCCAAATATGGTGTCTCTCAATAAATCAGCCATATTTCAGGCTCTTATAATTGCATTACATTACTTCATCTTTCCTTAAAAATAATACTAATGTGGGCTATTTTCTGTTCAAACCATTTGCATGTAACTAATGAGTTCAATATGTCTGCACTTTGCCGCTATACCCAAGGAGTTTAACAACACAATGTTCAGGGAGCACTAACACCTGATATGCTAAAACTGACGCCCCTTCCCAGGTACCCTGTGGCCAACCAGCTACCRGTTACAGATCCTGTGGCATTTACAGAAAGAGTGAGGAATAATGCTAGCATTTCAGCCAAATACTTCCTTTCTCCGTATAACGTGTCCCAGYGGCCAGGCTGTGTGAAGGCTTTGGCCAGGTGCTGAACCATGCTATGCCGGCCTCTGTCCCTTGCGACCTGACGTAGTAAATTATTTTATTGACTTATTCACATATCAAGCAATTAGACAACAATATTTAATAGAATTGAGGAAATTTAGGATAGGTAGTGGGAATTACCTAAAGTTAACCTGGAATACGAACCCCTAGCTTAAATGCTTTGTTAATGTAACCATCAGGCACAACCTGCTCACTCACAAAGGTCAAAACAGAGAAGTGATTGCAAGGGTCCCCGGAGTTCCCTTGAACTGCCGTGTCGTATCCAAGACTGCCCACAGCACGCTGTGCATCGCCACCAGGAGCTCGCTTCTGCCAGACGCCAAAACAGAACAGGCAACGCAGTTTCATGCCGCTTGTGCTCTCATTTAAAACAACCTYAGAACTCCACCATCCAAGCATACAATACAAAGGCAGTGAGAAGAGCCGGGCTGCGGGTTGCTGTGAAAAACAGGCTGTGCATAAGCAATTGAGATGTGAAGAGATGTCCCAGGAGGAGAACCTGAGCTTGGACTGTGGCATCCTGCATGTCTAGGCAAAACAAAACGCTTCACAAGGTGGCTACAACGTTCCCTTATTTTTTTCAGGCTGGTTTCATGAGTTTGGCAGTATGAGATAGGGGACAAAAGGTTAGAACAGAAATYGTCACAGATCCTACACTTACTACGACCGAAGCACTTTTTGGTCTCCACTCTTCACACAATAGTGCAGCTTCATTGGCAGATCCTTTGTGGAGAAGAATCTCTGCAGCCAGTCGTAAATTCTAACACCCTGTGCTGTGGGSATAATTGAATGGCAGCGCTCAGGGGGTCAGTACCCCGAACTTATATTACTGTGAGTTCATTCCCGGCATATGCTGATAAATATGCCTAGGCTGTCCTTTGAAAGATATTAAACACACCTCTGGTGCAGGTKGCACTAGAGGCTCAAGAGGCTAACCTGGGGATCAGGGAAGCATTGCCAATATGACTGCTTTATTTAGCATCTACTAAAATGGTGTGGCTTTTCTCTAYATAGCACACAGGTCAGAGCCCAATAGCAACAATAAATTCCCAGGTACATAAAATGAGCAGAATTCAGCTCAATGATGAATAAGTTTGGGAGTTGATGGTTATTTCTTGTATGCCAAGTTTGGCAAGTGCATGATCGTACAGTCTATGCTCACTCTCTGGGCCTGGTTTGATCTCTTCTAAAATTGACTAGCTAAGAGCTGGCCATCCAGTTCRAGATAGTTATCTAAGATATATCTCTATCAGAGGGAGGGAGGAAGCAAGAGAAATCTCCACAGAACTCAACCCACCATGAGAGATGTCTGAGACAAGTAGGATGCATTCTCTCCTGGGTGTGCCTCATGAGCGTTACAGAAGATAACTAAAACTTCCTCAGATGAGATATCCAGTTCCAGAGCTGAAAAAATGAATGYGTAGATGGCAAAAATGAAGCTGTGATTGCAAAATAGAAAAGCATAAATTTGTGCAAGAATTACTCTGGCTCACTTGGCTAACTATAGCATTGAAGACATGGCCTTTGGCATGAGCTAGTAACCACATACGCAGGTTTCAGGAGCTCTTGTGCTTTGCCCATTTAGAAGCCTACAGTAGCACTCTGACTCCGCTACCGTAGTAGYTAGTTCACGCTTGTCACCTCCCCAGTCTGCAATCGACACCACTTCACTTTGTAGGCATATGTTCAGGGATGCAGGGAGAAGKTTTTAGTCACTATGCTTTTTTCACAGCTTTATTAAGCTTTATGGTCAAAACACAAGCACGTGGGTATTTTTAASAAAAGTGCTGTAGCCCCAGTTGTTGACAGTTGAGTGGATTTTTGAGCACCTGCAATTTCTTAGACTGCTAATCAAAGATAAATACTTCACAGTAAAATATGTATGTTTAGGTAAAATCACATTCTGCAAATGGGTTCCTGAGGCCATCAAATAACAGAGGTTGGAAAAACAGCCTGATGGCTCATGCATGTTTGGACAAAGATACTCTTTTCACATAAGAATCTAATAAAATGTGAAAGGCAGCCCTGTGTATATTCCTGCAAAAGCAACAGTGGCAGGAGGAAAGAGAGACGYTCATTCCTCTCAGGGAGGGCCCCCGATCTTTAGTCTGCTTTTGACCTTCAGTGAAACCTGAGCAGACGAGATCACCGTTGCTACTCTACTGCAGATGGGAATCAGCTCAGCTTTGGATGACTGTGGCTTACAGGGCTGTCAAGTAGTGGCAGTTTGGAAGGATTGTTCAAAGTACTTGAAAAAGATTTTAAATGTCTCATCGAAACACCTTGAGGAATACTCATTAGAGAGGGAGACTTTTAGGAAAGGCCCAGAGATGGCTGTGAGAAAGTCTCCTTTTCAG
Organism: Oceanodroma leucorhoa; assembly: GCA_030449065.1. Lineage (NCBI taxonomy): Eukaryota > Metazoa > Chordata > Aves > Procellariiformes > Oceanodroma > Oceanodroma leucorhoa. The sequence continues at coordinate 10,653,515 of JASVER010000026.1, read as the reverse complement.
CTACATGAGACTTGGCAGGTCTGAGCTCAGCTGCACTCCTATAACTTCCACTGCCAAAGATAATAAATAAATAATATTTGTTCTGCCTAAAATGGTGGAGAAATCTACTATTCAAACAATGAGATTCCCTTCCAAAACTAAGGAAAGACACACAGGGCAAGAAGTCTGTAGCTGTATTTCAAGTCAYGCTCATCTTCTTCAGGATTGCTAGGTGATCTTCTCCCTCTGGCATTGAGAATGTCCTCTCTCCCTCATGGCCATTGAGAATTTCTGAAGTACTTCTACTAACTCTCCCAAGATTATCTACGCTGTGCCCTGGCTCCTGACAGCATTCCCTCCACGACACATCACATTAGCCCAAACGTGTTTACCTTCAGGGCAAGGTGTAAGGTTCATTTATTCATTCAGGTTTATGCCAGTGGAATGAATGCAAGGCCTTGACTATGGGTTTGCTTATACAAGGAAAGCAGGGTGTGAATTTACAAGCTACAGTGTGGATTTACACCACGCTGGCTGCTCCCTGCGTGTGTACTTTTACACGCAGTTGAGGAAGCCACTTCATACAAAGGAACTCTTAGTGTGCACTCTCAATGTCCATAGGGGTTTTAGTGCAGAGCAGCTAATGCAACGTCATTCCACATCTTAGTTCACTGCTGGTAATTTACCTGTTATAGACAAGCCTTTGCGTTTTGAATTTGCCTGATTTCTAGAAAGCAATGGCCAACAGTTAAAACAGTCAAGTTTCTGTAAAACCTCAACAGGAATAAAGTTACCCAAAAGAAAGTATTGCTTCCCTCAGTTAAAAATTATATTTTCGTTGTTATATGTGTACCTAGGTAGCCACTGTTAGAAGTGAAGTTAATTTGCCATCAAAACAAGTTTTACTTAAGAAGCAGTTGTTCTGGTTTGCACACTTTAGGCAGTATAAAAATATCTGGAATTTCTCCTCACTTGTACAGCAGTATTTCTCTACCTAAGGGAAGTGCACATTCCAAGAATTAGCAAGCAAGCTGACACACAACATCTCAAATTCATATTCAGTCCTCTCTGAGCTCAGAACAATTAGCTTGTCGGCGTATCTTAAAACGTGCAGGTGCCTGTGTACCTCTGTGGTCAAATGCCCACCTGATGTAACTTAACAGTTGCATCTACTTCAAAAACAGTCTGCCAATTTAGATAAGTAAGGGTATGGCCTTATATATTTCCCAGAGGGCACAGTAAGGTAAGACATGCATGCTTTTTTTGACAACATTTTCTTGCTAGAGCCCAAGTAAAAAAGTCTGCTCTTTAAAACAGACTGCATCAGAAAGAAGTCATCTCCCACTCCCAGTTAATTCATTCTAAACTCTTAGTAGGTCAACATCCACTTCAGGGTCTTCCAAGTGCATGTTGTCTCATCTATGCTTGTCCTCGAAATTATAAACTCCTCAGGGTATGCTCTTTGCTTATCTGTGTCTTATTCAGTGCTGATCATGTCATCAGAGATCAGCAAATAATTCTCACTATTAACAATAATAAATAATATGTGGCAAGATGTTCTCACACTTGCTTTTTGCCTGTGAAGCATGGCACAAGAGAAGGTGGCTTGGAATGACCTGGCAAGAAGCAGACTTTTCAGGATATTGAAAGGTCAAGTCCCCAGAGAAAGGACACTTCAACACCCAATCAACACGCTACGGGCAAGCAATTCTCATGTAAGCTGTKCAGTTTGGAAGAGTGAGACTCTTTCCTTTCCCTGGACTCTTCTGTATGCTGGGCTTTCCCCTCTCTTCTCTGAATGTAGCAAGCCAGCTGGGGTAACTAAAGTGCAGTAAAGTAAAATAAACAGATCTGCAAAGTGCTGAGCCCAGTCATTTTCCCCAGGAGAATCTGAGCAGCTCTGAGGCTTTACTGGGGATAGTAATTAACACCTGACTGAAGCATGCTTATGAACAAAGTTAGGGAGGGAGAGGGAGAGAGGTGTTTCGGCCTTGAACTGAATGGTTTTGAATTGGCTCAACTTTATGGGCTATTTTGGCAGTGGCCATGATTGAGAATAACCCTGAAATGAAAAGGAGCTTGGGGCTCCTTGCCMCCTCCTGCTCCCACCCTGATCTAGCTCCTAGTACAAAGCATRTGTTTCCATTTAATACTGGCTAGGAGTCAACTGATGTCTGGATTCTAATTCAAATGTTTATTCTTYTGTGGAATTATTAACGTTATTTTTCAGGTGGGTGTAGCTTACTTCTACCTCAGATYAATAAATTCCCTTATTCATTTCTTATGATCACATTGCAGCCTCAGATTCTTGAGAAATGCTCTACGATCTCCTAAATTCAGGCTGTACCCTATTTCTAATTCCTTCTCCTTGTTTGTAGACCAAATCCTTCAAGTTCTTCCAGAATTAAAAAGAAAAATCTCCCACTGGCATTAGCAATGAGTTTAACAACAAAAACTRAGAACATCAAGGACTTAATCCTTCACTGATTTCCATTATTTTCATATCAGAATGGCTCCATGAGCACACCCACCGCATTCTCTTTGTCTTCCAGGGAGAGTGAATGTTTGTGTTTTCCTCTTTGTTTTTGACTGACCTTAACTCAGCTATGTAAACYACATCAGGATCTACTTCTAGATTAGACTTAGGACAGAATTTGGATTTTTGCTTCAAGGCTCACCAAGATGAAGTTGGAGTTTAAACTTCAGAGCACCCATATTTTACCAGCATTCCTATAACGTTTAAGATCACAGAAACCTGCTATGATTAACAGATTGATTTCCACCATCTTCAATAACTTGCAAAACATGTCTGCTCCCTATATATCATGGTTATAAGCGCATCCACCTACAAAATTCAGTTTGAGCTCCCTTGATATTCCATAAAGTCTAGTCAAGTGTTCTGTAGTAAGACAACATGTGCATTGTCTGTTCAAGTACAGCACATCATAATAAATACACAGCAATCACTGTTGTCAATGCTGCTGTGGGAACACTAACTCTTATGAGTAACTCCTAAAATCCTGGCTTTAGACCTGCAGTACACAGGGCTTACAGTTCTTTCTCTATACAACCAGGAAAAACAAAAGCTTCAGAAGAAGCAGGATGCACCACTCAAGCAGCATCTGGGCCTACCTGCTTTCGGTTGACAGTTTGTCCCAAGTATACTGTGTAGTTTTGGTAGCATCCTGTTTGTGCCACAATGCATTGTTTCATGTTCCTTTCCTGAAGATCCTTCGGCGAACTGTTTTTTGTGTCAGACATCCTAATTTATTCATCTATTTTCCACAATTTCACCACAGTTTTGTGTGATCAATAAAGACAAAGTATTTTCTAAAGAAAATATGCCAAAGGACAGTAAAAGTACACAAATTCTCTGCCCTTCTGCTCAGCAATTTTTAATCCTAGTATATATGGCACAGCTAAATGAGTCATAATGTCAAATGAATCAAAATTCTTATCTTCCTACAGTAGAGACAGAGAGTGCAAAGCACTATTTGCATATACAGCACTAGTAAAAACTATAACAGAAAGAAAATAAAATGTCCTAATAATTTGATCAAATGACCATTTTGCTTGGCATACCTCCAAGTTACTAAGATTTCCAGGCATTTGGTCAAATGACTGACAATATAATCAGAATGATGGTAAGCAGACTGCCTATTTTATAAACATCTCTTTGGGCAATCAGTCAAACTACAGAGTAATGCATTCTGTTTCAAAAAACTAAGATGAAATGCTTGTAGCATTTTTATGCCCATTAGCCACAGCACAGGTCTGAGCAATAGTTRCCATTTTCCTTGAGCCTGGTTAAAGGCTACTGATCTACTTGTTATAATTAGTGAGAGTTTCAATCTGGGAAGCTTGGTATTGTAAATTTGGCAAAAGCACATTAGACAAGTCCACTCTATCACAGCCACACAATATAAATCAAATCTTGCTGTCTCTTCTCTCTAGATGTGTGTTTCTTTCACTGGCAGTACTGAGGCAAACATACTAGAAGACCAGCTCTTCAGAAGTCTCGTAATGCATATTTTAAAGGAGAATTTGCCATGATGAGCAAATCCATATGAATCTCTCACACTTCCTGAGTCTTTAGAGGTCTCTTTGGGATTCCGTTTGGCACTGGACTATATCAGAGGCAGACACGGTCATGATTTATTTGAAAGGTACAAAGCTAGGGATCCACAGCTGCGTAGGTCTTCCCACCACACCACCCACTCAAACATCCGTGAGAAGCCTGAATTTGATATGTGTATTGCTACCTTAGGTAACAGTCTGAAGTCCCACCAGGCACCTGGAACCATTCACCRGGCCTGCAGGGGAGAGTGTCTTCCTTATTCCTCACCATGCAGCTTCTCAGTACTCAGCCCAGTTTTCCAGACTTCACTGCCAACAGAATTAACCCTGTAATTCAATCATGAAAATCACAGTTGGAGACAAATTCAAATAGTCCACATGCAAGTTTTGTGTGTGTGTGAATTTTGTCAGGCCTTAGTGACAAGCTACCAGCAAGAAGACCACATCCTTGGCGCTTTGCTGAGGGGGTGTCGGGGGTTTTGGTTTTTTGGGTTTGCTCCTTAGTATTCCTAGGAACACAAAGGTTCTGTGAATGAATCCACTACACTCTTCTTTTGCAATTTTCCATAAACACAACCAAAACCACACATTGCACTCTACCTTTGTGCTGCTCCCTATGCAACTGACCATTCCTGGGAAAGGTGAGAAATATTAGGAAAAGGATGCTTGTTCAAAAACTGTTTCCTAAATCTTTTGACCTATTCATGTGTTCCTGTTACAACGTCCTTCAACAGTCATAGCTTTGCTTCATTGTCTAGAACCTAAGCAGCACAGTGCAACCTCAACTCTGACTCTCTTAAGAGGAAGGTGACACTCCTAAGTGACAATTCTGTGCTTCAGAGATCAAGACTTCATAACTTCTTTGCAAGTGACTTACAATTCTCCTTTTCTTTCTTGGGCAGAGTGACTCAAGCCTATTATGAGAGCTACAGATTTAGGAATACAATGAGCACCTTTATGAGGGAATCTGGCTGTGTGGACTGAAATCTGCTTTCACCGATGTAACTTGTTAGAACCTTCAAAAGGTCTCTCCTGTTTATGAAACCTACGGCATTAAAAAAAAAAGTAAATTGAGAAASAGTAGACAAAGTTACCATTTTCTTATTCAGAGTTCATAGTCTGCCTTTAAGCCTACAGAAAGTGGCACAAAAAAAGTAACTAAAAAATCGTGACAGACTAAGTGTAGCTTAAGCCCTAGTTCTGCAAAGACTTATGTATGTGGTTAATTTTACACATACCAACTTTCTCAYTGAAGATTCTTCAGTTAAGTTAAATCAAAGCAGCTATTTGCAGTCTTAAGTTTAAGCACTTGACTATTTACAGGACCAAATATGAGTCTACTACTGCCACTTTACCTTTCCAGCTTCTCCCTTCCTCAGTCCAGGGCTCTGTTGTCATCCTCTGTGGAATTTGGAGCAGACCTTCTCTGATGCTGGACCAGAGCCTTTATTTGTTTATGGGATGGTAGATACCTAGACAACAACAACAGTGGAAATGCCATCAAGTAACTGTACTTGTATTTTCAATTAAATTAAATTACATTTTTTTACTAAGCAGTGTTTAGAAAATAGAGTCAATACTTGCTACATCTTTTGGGTCAAATCCTCTGTATTCCCTCTAGGTTTATGAAAAGGAAATGGAAAGTTGCATTTGTCCATCTCCCTCCCTCACATTGTTTTCTTTTCCTCCTTTTTTTTTTTTTTTTCTACTGGTTACTTCACCAGCAGAAAAATACAGGAAAGGCAGAGGAAGAGGTGGGTGTATAGCTCTCTCCGCTTCATATACCAGCAAGCAAAATCAACCTATCAGGCAGGAAATAGCCGGCTGCATTTCGCAGCCAGGGCTCCCACTCATCAGCCTGAGTCCCTGCGGAGCTCCCTTGGGCGGTGTGCTCCTGCCCCACAGCTCGATCGAGGTATTCATCTGCTCAGCCCCACCTCTGGCACGGGGTGAGAGAAAGGAGCAGAGGAACAGCCCTTGTGCTGGCCCTTTACCAGCCGTTGCACACCACAGTCRTGAGGTGGACCTGAACGTGCCCTGTCTGGGTACACCTTCATCATTTGAAAATTAAAACATGTGCCACAGCAAACAATGGTATTGTCTCCTCGACCTCCACACAGAGTTCAAGATCATTAAAACTACTCCAGCCTCCTCATCTGTTCCCTTCTGGGAAGGGAAATAAATGAGGTTTACATTAGATTATGTCTGACTAGTTCAGTTGYCAAATGTTTGGAGACTACAAGTGCCTAGCGAAGCTCAAGTATATTATGACACTGCATAGAGGAGGGAGGCTTTCTCAAGGTCTCTACTGCCTCTTTCCATTTACCTTGTACTTACCTTAAATACAATGTGAGTTGAAGGAACTCTGAACCTCCCACAAGGCACTCAATACGTGAAAGGATGATGCCTATAGACAGTCAGCACCTAAACCACACATGAGTTTACAGATCAGAATCAATGCTTTATGCCCTGAAGCAACTCTGTAAGCCAGGGCAGACTTTGGAAAATGAGAATAATATGCTGCCTGTGACTAGCGCCACTAAATAAGAAAGCAGCTGCATTTGTACAACCGGCTGTAAGACTTTCAGGTTTTGCAGGCAGACACCATTTTCTGACATCTGGGAGGGAAATGTGAATTCCAAGCTTGCCACATACAGGGTCCCAATCAGATCTAAGATTTAACAGAGCAATACTTGGTTTAAGTCCAATTTATTTTGGGATTGGGGTTTATTATTTTGAAAAGGACACAACTGAGTATCAGAGAGCAGTACTACAAGATGAATATAAATGTATATGTACATCAGAGTAGGAAGGAAAGTAGTTTTCCTATGAGACCTTATGRGGGAAAGAAAAGCTACCCAGTGTATATTTACAAAAGGAAAAATGGGACAGAAGAATAGTATCTTTTGGCTAATTACAGCATACATCTGGGAAAATGAAAAGAACTAAAAGATGTCCAGCATCTTAAAAAAGCAAAGCAATATGTCTCCCAGGTTAGTAGCCTATAAAACAAAAAGCAGGCACAATAAAGAATTCAGACACTACACTACTCCATGATGGTCTGCCCTGTGTTGAAAGTGCTGAGTGGAACTTTAAAATGATAGAGAACATAAAATACAGGGGAGAAGGGAAAAAGAGAGGAGAGAGGAGGGAAGCGTTCTGTTACAAAAGACTTCCCAGTAACTCCTGCACAGACACATTTCCCTCACCTGGACTAAGAGCTGCTTTCAGCTGATCCAGCCACAGCCCTTTTTCCACCTCAGCTGTCACTGATCCGAGGCTTTTTGTCCACTGTCAGATGGCACATGCTGTGTGACAGGCAATATTTTTTTTTTTTAGACTCGATTAAAACAAACTTGAGTCTACCCAAGAGGCATCCTGCCCCAGCTGCATTTCTGCTCTGATGTACACTCGGTTCCAATCCTACTGGAGAAAATAAAAGAACTGAGGGTGGAAAGACACCCTCTTCTTTAATTAAAATAACTTGTATCATGTAAAATACGACAGAAGCAAGAGGGGTTTATGAATATCAGCTGAAATCAGCCTCACAGAGCAAGGGCCAATATTTGACTTTCTATTGTTTAACACTGTTTGGGTTTGGAATTATAGCAGTTTTCTGATTAACAACCTGCAGGCATGCACCAGTTTGACCTTTTGCATGCTAAATTGCATGCACTAAATTAAATTTTCCTCTGTCTCTTACTGAGATAAACAAGGACAGTTACATGACTCAGGCTGCCCTTTTCCTCCTGTCATTCCATATGCAAAGTCAATCCTAGTCAGTTAATCCTCTAATTTAAGAGCAGGCTTCTGAATTTTTGTAAGTGATTAGAAGGATTTTGTTTCTCCTAWGCAGTTGTGGGCCAATAATTTGTATTCAGAAATAAGTGCAAGTAGCATCATATTAATGCAAGTTTCCTAATAACAGGTTTGCATGAGCACTTCAGAGGTAAGTGAATGGGCAATGTTCATTATTATCTCTTTATAAATTTGGTGAAAAAATATCATCAGCTACAATGGCTACTTAGCATACTTCTCCAGAGAACGTGGGAGGAAACAAAAAGGGGGAGGAGGAAAGGCCACGTTCAGCAGATGATCAGTTGTCTTTTTGTATAGATAATAGATTAGAAACAGATAACTCCAGCTATTCACAGTTTTCAAATGCTAGTAATTAATTTGAGAAATATTTAAATCGTATCATAACTCAGACTTTCTCATTACATTCTCAATTGAAATGATGCAAATCAGGGACAACTTTCCTGAAATCAAATGAAGTTATTCTGAGCCCAGCCACACAGGTTTAGTAGTACTTATTCCCCAACAAATCCTGAGGAAATATAATCAATTTACAGACTACATTGCTGAATTTACACAGATGAAGATTACAGGCAAAGTAACAGGTCAGGTTTGTGTGAAAGAAAACAAAAATCTGTCCTTTTTCTCAGTAGGATCTAGAAAATACTTGTATCATTCTAAGATGTGTTATACTTTATTCCATGGTGAAATAAGAAAATTTGATTGCTACACTAAAACAGAGAAAGGGACTTGATGCTTTGTATCTTAGATTACATCGCCTCAGAGAGGAAATGCTCCTTGCTCGTCTGTGCAAGGACAATTTCAGACCCTGGCTTCTTTGAATGAGTTRAATAGGAAGCAGTCATAATTTCCCCATGGAGCACATCAGGTCCCCCCCCCCAAAGTTTACTGTTGCTGCTGTTGTGCAATGAAAGCTTATGTTCTGTTGCCRTACCATGGCTTGTAGAAAACACGAGGTCCACATTCAATCCAGCSATGGCCAATTCCGCAGCAAACAGTACACTCTTGGCAGCTCTAGCAGGGACTGGCTAAGCCTCTTAATTGCAGTGATGTGCCATCAGTTCCCAAAGCCTCRTAGTCAGAACAAAACTTTAGAAGAAAACCCACTGTAACAGAGACTTCATGTTGATCAAATCGATCAGGTCAGGACCTTTCAAAACTTTTAACAGAATGGGTCTTCTGGAAAAATGGTTTGCAAACACCATTCACTATCACTCTGACAAACCCTTGTTGCAAACACATCTCTCCTCTCTTTTATAATAATACACAAAACAGTAATACTCTTGCAGTTTACAGCAACTGTTTTCACAGAGAAGTGTTGATGGGAAAGCATTTATGTGGTTTTGATGTTTTGATGAAGATTTTTTTTCTTTTTTTTTTTTTAGTTAAATATTYTGTCTTTTTTTCAAAGGATTGAGGCAGCCTAATTTTACTCTACACTTCATCTACACCTTCCTCACTGGTTCTYTCAGTGAGAAACAGAAGAACGAGCATGATGTGACTAAATATTTCTCCTTCAACCATAAACCACAGTTTGAAAATTTCAGCTCTACTTACCTGAAACAAACAAAAGCAGATAACAAATTGTATATTTACCATGACTGCATTAGGATTTATAGGACATAACTATTTGCTTATACCAGTCACTGTTAAATTTTACTAGCTCCTTTTTATTAGTAYGTATCTGTGGGGTAAAAATACTTCTGAATTGATCAAAAGAAACCAATTATCATGCAAGAGGATGTTTTTAACTGAAAGAGTAGTTCCCATTTGCTACATGGACCCTCTGCCATTTATGCAAGAACATAATGGCATACACGATCACTTCCTTGTTGAGTCAAGATTTATAGGTATAAATGTCCATGATCCCTTAAGCACCACCTATACAGAGATACTGTTTTTCTCTGTATAGTTTTGCAAAGACATTCAAKATGTACCTGCTGTAAGAAAAGAAACTATTTTTCTTAATTTGGCAAATCTGAGAACAGAGCCAAAAGAAAGTGTCATATTCCTACCATATACTGCACAAAGCTCAGCTGTCTTGAATATGTGTTGCACTTGCTTATCCTAGAAAATGATTTGGCCAAGGGTTTACTGCTTTGTTATGATGGCCAAGCTAGGTGTTGTAGAGACTGTGAAGTCAGARATAAATGATCCTTCTCTCTGTTTAACAAAAGTTATTCTCAAACAGAAAAAAAGTGATGGTTTGATTTGTGTTTACTTGCCCCACTACAGTACATGTTCATAAACATTCCTTTTTATCAGCCAGTGTACCTTGAAAGCCATGCTTCRTTTATTGTATGTAAACTTACATGTAATTTGCATCAGCCACAGGTGCCCATAGATACCATGATGCACAAAGAGCAACAAAACCAAAACCCAGACACTGTGCACTATATCAAATAACAGGCAGAGCAAATTTCTAGGAGATATCAGTACTGGAAATAAAAGAGAAGTCGCATTTCTGAGGGTCGTACCCCATGAGCTTGAGTTCAAAGATTCCACAAAACAGCCCCTGCTGGGGGGCTAATAAGCATTAACCAGAAGGGAAGGGGACTAGCTGAGCCTCAGTGAAAATAATTTTAAATGGCAAATAATTCAGACAAGCTGATGTTAATCAACATAGCTGTGAGAAAGAGATAAGATTCACTTGGGAAATCCTCCTAAATACCCATCATAATTTGTTTAGTCCATAGTTCAATGTTCTTGGTATAGTTTCACATCATTCTCCTTCTCTATTATACCAAGAGACAATGAAATCTGTGTCTTCTAACTCATCACTTAAAATTTTGTAAGATTTTTACTAGGTCCATACACCAGAATCATACTGAGCAAAGCTCTTTGACATGTTTTCTCATATATCTGTAGGTATGTATACATGTGCACAAAAGTAAAGCCATACACAGTTTTATAATCCATATTATTGCATCTATTGTGTATGTACATACAGCGCATTAAACTTGAATCGTGYTGTCAAATGTTTCGCATATCCTAATTTCAGTTTGTAAGCGTTGAACGAGTACTTGCTTCTATAAAGCAAGGTAACAGAAACTATAGAGGTAATTAAATAAATAGTAACATAAAAACATTTTCCTTTTTATTCTCATTGCATTACTTCTGTAATATGTTGTAGCTATGTGGTACATATTTTTCTGCCGGTAGGGTATATCTAAACCACTTCCAGATCTCAGAAAGAATCCCGTCAGGAGCCTGATGCACATGGTTGTCCCAGGAACCACCCAGGAGTAGCCTTTGAGGGAGTAACAGAAACACACAGATCTTAACATTGAGGCAGGATGCACACATTTTTTCTTTCCAGACCTCTCCTCCCACCGCTTTTCACATATGCTTGCACTTCTGACCTGAGCCTCCAGCAGTGTGTGGGGAATTTGTACTGTATACCACAATGTGACTGTTCCCCAACAAAGCTATTGCCTGGTGCATCTCTTTTTTCTTTTTTTTTTTTTCCCTCTTTTTTTTTTTGGAGGGGGCCATCCTTTTGCAATGGAAATAAATTCTTACAGGTCTTGCGTTCTGTTTCACGTTGGCTTTGTTAATTAGCCACAGGTGGGGCCAGTATCCTTTCACACCAGTCTCGCAGACTCCAGGTTGAAAGTCAAAAGAGCTTTAGCCTCTTGAGTAATATCTTGATTACTCGATAGCTCCAGCAGCTGAGAGATTTGTTTCCACAGTTGGCTCCTGATAGTCTTACACAAGGAGACTGAAACTGAATAAACAGAGGATGGTATCTTGGGCCTATGGAAATGAGTGACAAACCTCTCATTGACTTCAAATAGCCAGAAATTTTAGTTTAGGCTTCCAGAGCAGCACAGAAGTGTGAGCAGTTCCTTCAATACTGATCAGGTTTTCCCCTTGCACTTTTCTCAGTTTTCTTCCACTAAATTCCTTAGAATTGGATAGGGCAGAAGTATTTCCTTCTGTGGCACCAAGATTTATATATGAAAATATTACACCAAAAGGATCCACAAAATGCTTCCAATATATCCAAGCACTGGCATACACAAYTCTGTCCTGGAAGTGAATGTGAAAAGGTATAAGCACTTAACTTTCGTCTCACAGGAAACACGTGCCCATAGGGAATAAGTACTTTTCTGAGAAGGATAACCTTGCTCTTAAGCAAACAAGGTGAACAGAACTGGATCAAGGGATTAGCAGCATAGGTAAAATTAACTTCTGCTGCCCCCGTGATAAGGAACCAACCATTCTTAATGGTTGGAAGGAAGGCTCATAGGGCTGTAGTCAGATCTCCAAGATGAGTGCCCACTTTTTGCTGTGCCTAAAGATGGCCTGAGATGCAAGTAAAGCAAAGAACTGGAAGAGGATATACCCAGATCTCTTTCTACCTTTCTGCCTTCTTAGTCCTAATGATCTTTTACCTTTCCTTTTCCTCAACTTCCCCACCAGAAAAATGGGGATAATTCTGTCCACTTCCTAGGAATACTAAGAGCGTGACACCAAACAAGGTCATAATCTTGATGTGGTAAGCACTACACCAGCATACAGTGAGTGTGATCCTCAGATTAAGTATTTTGCAGTTTTAATTAACAATATAAAGGGTGACAGGGAAGAGCAATAAGCTCAATTTCTCTGCAGATGGAGAACTGTAGCACAACTTARGTAACCTGCATAGGAACATAAAGGAGTTGTGGAAGAGTCAGGAATTTAACCTAGATCTCCAGAAAATCAGCTCAATTCTTTCACCATGGAGCATGTTACTATGGAGAAATAACTTTTATCTCTATCACAGTCTTTTGGCATAAGACTGAACAAGCAGCAAAACTCCCATTTATTCTGAAAAAGAAGGACAGAGCACATAATACTTTCTTTCAAGAGCTGTAAGCTGCCAAGTGAAGAGCAAAAACGCAGAATTAGCATGTGAATTAATACTATCACTGTGCTAAAAAATTGAATCCCGTGCCATTTAAAGCTTTTTTTTCRCAGGCACATTTTTGTTTCTTACATATGGATCTTGGCAATTAGGGACTGAGTAAGTAAGTTCCAACCCGTGAAATTCAAACTGTGCAGAGCAAGGTATATGCGGTGATGGTTGGAGTTAATAAGGCGAAGGACAAGCTAACGCTGCAAAGCATGACCTTTGACAAGGGGGTCAGAAGTCACAGGGCAAATCTGGAAACAGTCTGGCTCTTTGAGCCTTCTCACCGGGCTACAGGAGCGGGCTCTACCTGCTCTACTCAGTTCTGTCTGGAAACGACAAAAATCTCCAGTTTCACTTAAGCTGTAATGGCTGCTTCAGCTTCTGCCGTAGACGGACATTAGGCCGTGACAATAAAGCTCTCCTTTATGCTACAAGGTTGGCCATGTCAAAGGAGAATTAACAGAAGAAAGAAGAGATAGATGCTATGTTTTCCCAGCTATAAAACTGAGGCTTTCACTCATTCATACACGTTCTTAGTCAGCTGTCCTTAAAGGCCAGCATCCTTCACTTTCTATAAACACTTTAGTGAAAGCCTGGAAGAGACTAACTTTAAGCTCAAATATCTGATTATGTGCAAATACTTCTATAGCATGTTTTCAAGTATACAATTAAGCCTTAACAACCTGAATTTAAGTTTGATTTTTGAGAGTCAAACACACAGTTCCGGAATAGTATTATTGCTGCTTAAATACTTGCATCACCAACAAGGGAACACAGGTGGTCTCACCTGACTCCCGAAGCTAGCCAGAGCAGTGGAAATTATGATTACTTTTTGTGGAAATGACTGCAAATTAACTCAGAACAAGAATATGTACTCACATAACTGACAACTAATTTTGAAATAATGAATGCATTTAAGAGTTACAGAGTTTTTAATTGCAAACTTATGAAGGGAAAAATAAGCAGCATGCTGAATAAATTGTTCGTTCTGAATGATTCACCCATCTCTGCCAATATTGTCATAAGGTGTAATCAACTGGTATGAAATACCAGAAAGAAACAAGCCACGGAAAAGCAAAGTACTATTACTGCAGTTTCAGTACCAAAGGACAGACTTCGTAACTCTCTGTAAACCCTCCCTAGCCGCAGATGCCCCTGCAAGAGCAGAGTTTAAACTGCGTTTTGCTGCCGTGCATCATGGCCGAGACCCACACAGCTGAATTATCTTTTGGCCCTAAAGGCAGCATGAGGCGGTTATTCTCCCTTCCTCTCGCTTTTCCCCCCTTCTCTTTGGAAACCCAGAACCAGAGGGGCGGGGGGAAGCCTCTGACCCAAATTGCTGCGTGAGCAGAGCGTGCAGGCTGAACRCCGCTGCTATATACGGGCTGGGGGGAAAGATGATGGGCCTGTCTCAGAAGAGCCCCCAACCATCACGTCTGAGAGCTCCTCTCGGGTGTTCTCAGCCTAAACATTTTATGGAGTGGGGGGGTCAGAGGTCACCAACTGTCAAAACACAGCACAAGTCACACCGCGCGCCGGCGAGGAAACTAAGCAGACAGCAAAGGCGGAGTTCAGGGGCTGCACTTCTTAATGTGTGCCACGAACAGTAAAGCCGCCCTTAAAAAGTAACAGGCTTTTTCCCCTAAATCTTTCTGATTTTTACAAGTTGAGCTCAAAGTTAAGGGGGGGGTATGAGTTTTAAAAGATCAATGCACATGTGGAATTAAACTATTCTAAATGTCTTTTTTTTTTTTTTTTTTAATGGAGGGAAACAACCACCAAACTTTGAACCGCCAAATTTAACCAGCAGCAAACTCCAAAGCACCAGGTGGTTTCATAAACCCAAAGGTTCATAAATCTTTTCTTTAAAGTTTCCAATTTCAAAAAAGAGCTTGTTTTCTTTGCGGTTATTTTTCAATTTTTCTCCTTCCCCCCCCCCTTTCTTTCCTGCCTTTGGGCGGATGACCTGCCAACCCCTGACAGCCTTTTAAGCTGGCCGTGCCGGCTCCCGCTGACGCTGCCGGAGACAGGCTGCCCGCTCGCGGGGCCGCGGGCCGCGGGCATGACTTCAGCTGCCGGGAGGGATCGCYGGGAAAGGGGCTGCAGGGGGGAGCTGCGGCTGCTATTTTTAAACACTGCCTGTCGCAAAGCTCAAAGGAGCGCGAAGAGTTCAAGCGTTCAGTGGATCTGTTCTCCCCGCTGCTTAGGCCTTGAAAGTACTAACAGTAATAATAATCAAGGCAGAATAGCCRTCGGTCTCCTCGTTCTACAGCCCACATACAGTCCCGTGGGGTAACCTGGGAGACTGCCAGGTGCAGGCAGGGGCTTGGGGTCTGGTGAATCACTGATGGCATTTGTTTGGCGTGGGCCAAGGCGTCTTCGGGAAAGACGGCAGCTGGGAATAAACTTCTGCTATAACCAGAGCAAATCACCTGCCCTGCACTTTTGCTTCTGCTCCGTGTGAATTGCCACYGAGAAAGGCAGCTGTCAGGCGTAGCGTGAGCTCTTCTCGCAGCCAGAACCTGCTGGTAGCTGTTCTGTTTGCAGGAGCATATAGGGGTTTACCTGTGCGTGTATACAGCGGAGCATGTCAGCAGTACRCTTCCAGGAAGCACCAAACCTTCTGTAGTTTCTGTGACGTGAGAAGAGCAGCACTACCGTATGCAATCCTCCTCTAACATTAAAAGAAGTCAGCCAAAAAGGCTGGATACTGCTCATTTAAGGATGCTACTCTGTAATCAAGACACATGCACACACATGGTCCTCTAATCTTCTGAAACTGGCAGAAAATAAAGCAGCAAAGGTGGAAGAACTGGTCATAGACTTCTGGCTTCTTTCTTTGTTTCCTAATTACACCTCTAAAAATAGCTCAYTTTCACACATGCCTCAAATCATACAATCATAAAATCATTCAGGTTGGAAGGGCCTCAGAGGTCACCTAGTCAACCCCCTGACAGCAGCCTGCTCCCTCTGCTCCACAGGTTCTCCTGCAGAAAGGCAGCACCGAGAAAGGGTTGCCAAAACAGCTGTGGAACCACTAACTCACTTGCTTTACCTGAGCTAGRCAGATGGGAATCTTCATCCCATTACCACCTCTCTTCTTTAGAAACAGCACCAAACACAGAGACCCACACATGACTCGGTAGAGGCTGATTACACACAACTATGTCACGGGTCTGGGTGAGGGTAGGTTATTAAATCCCCGGCCACTTGATGGGTGAGGGTGTTGTCCRGTCAGATTCAGTACAGAAATTGCATTACATCTCCTTAAACATGACTTAGTTAATARTATCATTCCTATGAAGACCGCAGATAAATATCACCCACTTTTACTGATGAAGYTAATGAGGCAAAAATGTTGTGGAATGTGACCAAGGCCACAGGAAGCCTAGATCAGTATCAGAGCTGGGATTACATGGCACAGGCTTGGCCTAAGTKCTCTAGCCTCTTCTGTGGTTCAGATTATTCAGCCGTGCACCTCTGTGGCCTGAGCGACGCTACCTGACGAGGTATGACACTGGCCTAGACACATGAAGCTGGGTGAAGAAGTGGTTTAGACACCAGCAAGAGTCACCCAAGCATTTGTTGCCAATCCTTCAGCTGGGCAATACTCTTTCCTCTGGAATAAGTGTTCCTTACTTTTTGTTGGAGCTTTCTTTTGCCCACTTTCATCTCATGTCTTTAAACACCTCACATATACAAATATATACACGCTTTGCCAGGAAATCAAATAAAATGATCACTTTGGTTTTTAAAGGGAAACAAGAAGAGCTTTTATGTTTCTCATGTTTTACGCTGTTGTAACTGCATTTGATATAGTCCCATGGGCAGACCCTCCAATAATAATGACTAAATCTCCTTTTCTTTTCTTTTGTAGGCTATTTAGGAGCTATTCGGAGCTGTAACCACAGTTATCCAGACAGCTTCCACCACGTACATGTGGTATTATTTACTCAARCTCCTGATTCATTAAATGTATTTCCAGCTCCTAAGAGGTTTATTATTATTCCTCTGTGGCATCTTAATATCGATTATAATTTCAAAATTCTCTGCTGGACATCAATGAGTATCCACTAAATTAGGTAACAGTTGAAACACTGCAACTATTTGCTGTCTACTGCCATCAAAGTAATAAAAAGATTCCATCCTCCTCACTCGGTCTCTAGAGCTAGCTCTGATTCTGTGTTGATCTGCAGGAAAATAAACAGGAGAGTAGACAATTGGTAGACAACAGGCCTAAAGCGAGCTAGTTAACAATGGCAGGATCTCAGGCCTGACAGAATGCAGGCTGGATCTTGGTGGGACTAGGCTTGGATATGGAACTCATTGTTTCCAGAGTCATCCAGCAACCTAGAGAGCTGACACCCCGAGGGAATGATGCATGCCTCTTCTTTTTTACAAAGCCTGTTCCAAAAAATATCAAAGTAGCTTGTAGGAAACAGCGTCAAGGGAATGTGACATGTAATTCTTATCCTGCCAAGAAAATATATACATTATTAATAATAAAGATTTGTTTGACTGATAGCATTTTTCAGAGTTATTAGCAGTGAGATAGATAACTATTCTCAGTTTTGCTAGATCATTATGTTGATTTTGCCAAGATTAAAACAATAGGATAAGGCAACATAATACTTCCAATAGTTAAAATTCTGAACTAAAATCACAAATTAAAATCYGTTAAGAAGGCTTTGCCAGAGAAACAAGTATATTTCAGGTTCTCGAATAGTGAATCAAAGTGACAGGTAAACGATTTCCCTATTACCTGCCATGTTCATGCAGGCAACGTTAATTAGCATCGAGATTATAAATGTGGTAAAAAATACTTACCTCCTTGTAATTCTCTCTATCATTTCTTTGCCAAACCCTATCAGTGTTGTTCAAAACAGTAGGTTTCATTACCATTTCAAAGTAAGGAACTGAAAGTTGGTTCTTTCCTGAATCTACAGGAGTACGCTTTAGAAGGGGAGCTGTACCAAGCTACATCCACTAAATCAGTATCATATCAAGACTCTCCTAGGAAAGACCATAGCATTTTTCTAACACTGGCCATAGGATCATCTATCCTAAGTGTATCATGACCTACTGAAAAACCTGGTCCAAGTTCACTTGACAATGTGCTAAGCTTAACTGGTCTCCCATTAACACAAAATACAGTATGAAAGCAASAGGAGTCCAAGTGATGGGGATAAGAGCAGTGAGATGACTTATTTCRTTGTTTGCGCAGAACCTTACTCTGTCAAAAGCATTACAAATCGACATGGGGTGGCATACTAATTTTTGCTGTACCTTTAACTGAGCCTGACAGCCGTTATGTGAAGTGAGCCTCTGAATTGGGTTTTGCATGCAGACATGCTTGTATGGGATGTTTCGAGGTATGCATAGGGCTAGATGTGYCTGTGCAACAAATTTCTGGACTGATCTAGACCACGTGTCCAGAAGCAAATGAGGCATGTGTGAGTTGCATGCAAGTAAGTGCATTATTACATCTAGATACATGAACACAGGTGGCAGACTAATGGATTTTGGGAGGGTAAACAATCTTTGTCTTGTAGCGGAAAGTAGCATGCTTCTCATGTGGTGTCACAGTAGGRGAGGAACAGAAGGTATATAGAGTTGAGAAAGGAAAACCAAAGCCAGTACAAATGAAATAGGGATCTGTGGATGATTCTGCAGGATTTCAAATAGAGGTGTAGAATGGAGCATATGTTTTATGTGCAGAGTTTATGCACATGACCTATGCCTTTGGATATAGGAAAGTCATACTCCATTAAGGTTACAGAAATAGTCCCATTTCCAAACGTATTAGAAGATACAATGTCAAAATTCTTCCTGCCGAACTAGCGACATATGCTCTATTGATTTTATCCCAAACCTCTAGAACTAGTTCCACAATCTCTTAGTTTTATCACAAAACAGAAACATTAGGGTCATTTCCCTACAGAAAACACAACAAATAGAAACACTAGCAGTATATTTTTCTGAAGGGATTTATACTAACTATGGAYTTTTTTCTTCCACTGTCATTTTAAGGCATGTATATGTAATGCAGTCCTGGACAATGTGAGAACAATTGTGTCTGCTTTTATTCAGAGGCTAGCAGGCCTTTCTGACCTGAYGTTCTTAGGAAAAATCCTTCAGACTAATCGTATGCCTCCACAAAATCTTCAGTGGAAAGCACTGAATACTGTCTTGGGCCTGTCAGATAAGTTAGCTGTATCTCTTGCTGATAGACCCTTTTACTCTTCTTTTTTAAAAAAACCTGCAGATTTCATTTCAGAAGGCAAAAGGCAATTTGAAATTCTCTCCAGATGTCAAGGATTTTTGTTGTCTTTTCTCCCCCTCCCAGATTCATGTTCTGAATAGAAGAAAATAGAGACAAAAATAAGACAGAGAGAAAATAAAAAAAAAAAAAATCTGAATAGAAGAAAATAGAGACAAAAATAAGACAGAGAGAAATTAAAAAAAAAAAAAAAAGCCTTTAAAAGATATGAGGGATCTAAATTAAAAACCTTTGTGAAGTGAAAGGTGGCTGGAGGGAATGTGCAAGAATAGTCAGTTACTGCTGGCATGTTTACAGGCTTTGAAGGTTCTTCACATCTAGCCCAGTGAGAACGGTTAACAGCAGCTCTACCTCACACTAAGGTTTTATGGGATTAATGAAGTCTTTATTAAACAAAATACCTGCAGTTTCKATTATTGCCAATGTAGCTACAAAACCTTCACACTTGTCCATACATGGTAGAGAGTAAAATTGGAGCACAGCAAAAATGACTGGCCACTTCGCCTTTCACTATTTCTAATAAGGAAATCAATTTATTTCTACTTAAAATGAAAGTTGCTTGTTTGTTTTTTTAACAGCCCTAGATTTCTGGCATGCACCCAACCTTGTAGGAAAGAAGATTTTGTGGAAGATAAACTGACTACCACAGAAAGAATTTTGGAGATTACATTATCTGATTTACCTAAAGATGATTTATCTCCAGAACAAGTCTGATGTAAACTGAAAAAAAACTTCTGTTACCTGGTCATCCTATTTCAATCATTTGGAATCCTCATCTCACAGCCACCTGCAAATAATGGATCCAGCTACAGGATCTGTCTACACACGTACTCAAGAGCCATAATGGCAAAATGTGCTGCAATCTGATACCACACTGTTTCTCTCACAAAATTTTGCAAGCCAACATGCAATACCTTTTTGCTCCACTGTTATAAAGACGAAAGAAACATTAAAAACCTGAGAGTTCTGTTCTACGATCATCTTTGATTGTAACCTGGCTCTCTTTCTCCCACACACATATAAATACTTTTTTACTATCAGAGAGATAGAGAAATATTACAGATTAGAAATCTTCAACATWATGATTGCATCCCTTACCACAAATGTGAATGTAAAAATATATTACTTTTGATACAGATGTCTCCTCCACTTTTTAAAGATTGATAAGATGATTGATTTAAAGACTCATAAGGCTAAGGAGGTTGAGAGGACACATGCTCAGAAAAGCAGAATTTTTGTAGAAAATTTGTGGCAGGTTGTTGTGGTTTTTTAAAGGAAAGAATGTCATAATCCAAATAAAACTTCAGTCCTTTAATAATAATTACTTTTAGTCTATAATGTTAAAAAAATTTAACTACCTCTATTTAGCATATTCATTTTTATGAAGGATACAAACTAGTTAATTTTATTCAGTATGAACAATTGATCTTTTCTGGTGTCTACAAGGTAGGATGGTATTGATATGTTTCACAGGTATAAAGCCAAACACTCTTGAAATACGCTCCACAGGGAAGATYAGCCCCAAGCTTTGAAACCAGAGCCAAAACAGAAAAGCTTTAAGGAGAAAGTGATGCAAAGATTGTGCTGCACTCCACTCCGTCCTATCGGTTTGTTGTTGTGGGGTTTTTTTTTTCCCCAAGGAACATTGTAACAGTATCGAAGCCTTCGTCCCTTGGAAAGAGCTGTGTTTGAAGTAGCTCAAATAAYAATTTTATAATCACACTTCAAAAAACTAAGTGCATAAAAGCATAAAGACATCAGGGATGGTTATGTGTAAGCTGCCGAGCAGTGCAGTCTCTCCCATGCCCTCAAGTTTAATGAACACGCTGCACTGTGATGGCACTAACGAAGGGTCTGGAGAAAAACAGGCAACCATTCCTTTACCTCTTCCCGTCTACACAAAAATCTACGTACCAAGTCGCACAGTGTATCTGACGTGACTGCTCTTGTGCAATCACGAAGCTATACTGTGTCAGCCATCTATAATGGCTAGGCACTTCCGATAACGGCGATGTCATGACATTTCCATGATGACTTTGGCCTCAGCTTTGTAAATCCCACAAGATCAGGTTACAGATTGAGGACTTCGGAAATGAATAAGAAAGCGCTAAAGGAGAAAAGCTGTGATTACATGCAAATATATTCATTAGAGAAAAGACTGAACAGAAATGCACCTTCAATATTATTTTAATGAATTTTTAACCATACAAATGTGCTGCAGGTGTGCAATTTAATGTAGTTGACCTTTAAGGACTGGTTAGCAATGTTTGCTACCAAAAAGTTTTCTTGACTATAGTTTTCTCTATTTCTGTTTAAAAATGTTTACTTCAAACTCTTCAGCTGTTTTAATTTTTATTAACAATCATTTATTTATTCTTTGTTTATATTACTGGATGTCCAATATAGCCATTATTTATAAGTATGTAAGGTATAAGAGAATCCTACAAGATACCCTGGGGTAGCTGACAACCTCTGCACAGAACATACCATGGGCTGTGCCTGCTGTATATAACAGTATGCATTTCCACACATTTTTCACCTTGTAACATGCATTTCTTTCCAACAGCACAGAATATATAGTCATAGAATAACTCCTTTCACATTTTTTCCCCCCCAAAAATATTTTAGCTTTAGGAAGGAGGTGAATGCATTTTACTAAAGCAATTTCTTCCAAATGTGTGTCTTCCAAAAACCTGTGTCAATATTAATTTCTAGCCTGGGTTCAATAAATATGACAAGCTTAATTAAAATATCTACAAAATGTGGTAGATTGGAAAACTAGTTCTAAGGAGATACTAAACAAGATTTGGGGTTCCAAATTTCCTATGGGTCAGGAGATGCCCAATACACATACACCTCATCCCTTCAGTATTTTTAACTATTTATTTTTATTTAYGTATTAGGTTTAGAGTCAGTAACAAACAAATGAAGAGAAGAAAATGTGTTAGGTTTTGGAATTAGTAAGAGAAACCTCTGGCACTGAGTGCTTTCTTAAAGACAAGTAAAGGCCACATTGTTTCAGTATCACTTCTATCCCATTACGAAATGGAGAATTTTGAGCAGCAATATACATTCTTCCCTCTGATAAGTGCACAACTAAAAGTGAGATCCTYCCAAAGAAGCAAGAATGTCAGCACTGATCTCTGCCTGCTATTTGGCTTTCAGCTAATACCACACCCCCAAAAAAATTTTCTACTCACCTTTTCCTTTCCATTCAATCGTTATGCATGTATCAGAAATTATCTGACCAAAGAGTTTTTCACATAAAGAGGAAAAATGCATCTTCAGGAAGAYGCACTTTTT
This sequence comes from Oceanodroma leucorhoa, assembly GCA_030449065.1. Classification (NCBI taxonomy): domain Eukaryota; kingdom Metazoa; phylum Chordata; class Aves; order Procellariiformes; genus Oceanodroma; species Oceanodroma leucorhoa. Next base: position 10,631,163 of record JASVER010000026.1, on the reverse strand, counting down.
CTAAAGCACAGGACAAAATCTCCATTTGCCATTTTGGGATACTGTCCATAGTAAAATCAAACACTGCATGCTAAAACAGAAGCATATTTACCACAACCCTTGGAAATATCTAGCTATTGAAATGTGCTCAAAATCTCTGTGCACACTTCAGTGCTCTTTTCAGTGTACTTGTAATTCAAAAAAAAAAAAAAAAACTCTTACTTTTACAGACTCCAGTTCCACAAAGCACTTAAGGAAATGTTTTTCCAGTGATGCATTTATCTATAGAATTAAAAATATGCAAATATTTAAACCAGGTTCCTATTTCTCCTATTCCCCACTTGTTAGCAGGAAAATTGCAGCCTTCTGATGGCAATTTTACTGTTTATTATTTTTTATTAAAAGTGTGTTACATAAATATAATACTTAAAACAATACCAATAATTACCCAGTCCACTAGCAAGTTCTACTGTGGCATGCCTACCCTAAGTAAATTCTTGAAACKCATTCTACTTTATCCTGAAGAATGATCAGCTGAAATCAGGATTTTATGGAGAACAACTTACTGATTATAGCAGAACATGGTTAAGGAAAATAAATTAGAGATAAGGGCAAGTGTATGGGAAAATAAGCAAAAAACATACAAACTGTTTAAATCACTAGGTCTTCAKCCTTTGGAGTTATGATGTTCAATATGCCTCAGAATCAAGCATACTTTCTCCTGTAGCTAAGACAGAGCATTTCAGTGATGTTTTTATAGCAGTAACTGTATCTTATAGGTCAAAGTGTGAAAATACTTACATGCTTCTAATACTTCTCCATTTAGACTGGACTATAACTTACAGCTTTGGAAATCAGGCCAACTATGGCCCAGTATGTAATTCCACCATCCCAGAAGTAGAATAAGACTCAAGCTGGGTAGACAGAAGAAGCTGTCACAACTGCTCAAATCCTCAACTGTACAGCAATGCTCCCAGGAATCTATTCTAAAGGTTTTTTKGAGGGTGGAGATTCCCCTTACTTGTCTTTATTCTTAAAATCACTAGKTTTCAAGCCCTGAAAAAGGAAAACTGGAATTAAGTTATAGGATAAATAATATTGCAGCCACATGACATGAAATGCTGAACCAGCACAGGTTCACTCTGCCACTTCACATTTATACAAAAAGTTTTGTAGAAAATCTTTGTCCTAGCAGATGTCAGATGATTATCATCCAACCTCCACCAGTCAGATAAATCTGGTATCAAGTATCAAGCCAGGATAAGTACCATAACCTGGTCTCCTGATAATTCAGCTGAAGTACAATAATGCAGTTATGTGTGATCCAGATCAAATTTATACTGCCAGGTTATTTGATAATACACAGATACAGCATTAGTGAACACAGAGCCACAGGCTTCAAACAACTTCAAGTATCAGGACCAATATATACTAGCTAGCTTTTACTCTGTTCTTTGCAAATTCCCCTGGCTTTTTTTTGCTATCGTTAGCTGGAATTCTACTTGGGATTCACACTTAATATTTCATGGTGCACTTGGGCGTATGTCATCAGAGTGGCAAAGTTGATAAATGATTTTTGAAACATGTTCTGGCGTTTTATTTTTATGTCTACTTCTGAAATTGTATGAAACCACACTGGTACTTAAACTTAAATTAAAAGTAAAGTGAAAATCTCCCAAAGATTTTCACCTTTTTTTTTTTTTCTCCATATGGAATCATTTTTCCTTATGTTCTTATCTATTTTTTACCATCCTTCATGCAGAGATCACACTAAGAAGGTACTGAGGGATTGAGTACTATTTTGCTGTTTTTGCTGAGACAAACATTTGGAGAGAATGCTTTTTAAATTCTCCTTTTCCCTATATGAAAAAGATGGAGAGGAAGAGCCCTCATTTTACAGAATCCTAGAAAATCACTTGAATTTTGCACAAAAGTTTCATGGAGGTTATAGGGAGTAATCAGAAAAGACAAAATATTTGTCATTTGAAACTATCTAGATTGAAAAAATACTCTGTTTACGTTCCTCCTCAAAATGTATTTTCCACATGTTTGAAAAATTGAAGTGCTCTGACAATTTGTTTTTGATCCAGATTAAATAATTTTGTATCTTTCCAAATCCAACCATTAAATGAAGTTGACTAGATAACTTTGTAAACTATTCTATAAAAGGAAGACAAGTGCAACTATATTTTCAGTATTATTACTTCAAAACTTWAAAAAAAAAAAAAAAAAGGAATAGGAGTATTTGATCTTCCAGTACTGATCAATAGTTCTTAATCAAAATGTGACAGTCTAACTCATGGTCTGCAGCCTGATACGAGGTGGAAAGATAAGATTATTGAGAAACGATCACTAAATGCTGTTATCTGTAATATTGGTACGTCACATGTAATGCCTATGAAGCGTGAGTAATGAGCTAAAAGCTATATAATAAAGTCTGCATATAGTAAGTCGTCCTTTTGGCATATTGTTTACACTGCGTGGTAACAATCTACTAATTTTACTTCCAGAAAAGCTCTTGAAGATAAAAGGAAATTTGATTTTTAAAAAAATTAATTCAATTAAATTCCTAAGGCAAAAGTGAAAGACAAAGGGAGATGGAAACATACTGCTAATCATAGCTGTGCTTTGTAGTTCCTCAAGTTGTTCCAGGAGCTTTCCCCTCAGTACTGATGACTGTCCAGGTATTTACAGTGCTGTCCTGAGCTACTGTCAGAATTAGGAGGCTATTAGGGGCTAGGATCAGCTTCCTTTACCAAGATTCAAGGAACAGTCAGAGAAGATGGGATGCCAAGTTCCATATTACTRCTTTGGAGGATATAAACCCAGGCCGTTTTCAAAAGGCAGGGGGGAGCATCTTTAGCTACTTTTAAGATTTTTTCAACTTTTAAATACAACCCAATTCCTAATTTATAAAAGAAAATTAATATTTGGACCTATTTGTTTCTGTTTATTGTACCTTTTCCTCTCCATTYCCTTCTCTCACCTTTGTTTTCTTTTTGGTACTAGTAAGAAATTATGGTCTTCACCTACAGTGCAGATGTGGGAATCAAGAATTTTTGGGTTTTTTTCCCAAAGACTTCTTGTGCAGCCACARATAAACATAACCTCTATGTCAGTTCTCACACCTGATAAAAGAACTTTACCTTTATATTTATCTACTTTACAAAGTTTCTTCTCTCCTTCTGCCTATGATTCTTAATTGCTGACAATTTTAATCCATTCATGTTTGYAAAGTATTTGAGGATTTCAGGATGAAAGATGCAAGAGAAAAGCAAAGTATATTATTTTGTGGTAGAATGTTTTAATTAAAACATCGTGTAATGGTTTCAAATAAACCACTCTTTCCTATGATCTATGTTTACGGTGCTTGTCTACCCTTAYACAGCAAGAGACAGGCTCTTCTCGAAGGTAAGTTATATGAGGATCCTGACTTTAGCTGATGCTGTCAGGCCTRAAAGGAGCTTCCCTCTCCAATAATGGTAAAGGGAGCCTAGGGAGTTTACCTGCTGCCTTTGTGAGTATCTTCCTTTGTTGCCTAGTCCCTAATATTAATTAACTGTGTGCCCTAGTTTGGCATCACTACCAACCCCTCAAAATGCCAAGAAAAGCAGACAAAAAGAGCAAATGGTGGGTTGAGAAGTGTTCACTCCTTTTATACACAGGGCTCTTCTAATGTTATAAGATACCAGGATTTTTCAACCTCACCTGTCATCTTATTGGGGAAGATTTTCAAATGAAGCTGAATTAAATCAAAATCATAAGCCATGTGGCTGTGATTTAGAAGACAGCTGTTTTTCTGCTATCCATTCTAGAGTTTTGGCTATGGCCCTATTCTAATTTTACTGCCTTCATCAAATTGCCACTTTTCCCTGCTGCAGGCAACAACTGCTTCATTTACTCAGCAGGGCCTCAATTTCCAAACAAGATCCAGCCTCTAAGTAGAACAAACTGTTCTAACAATCATCCTAGAACTTAGCAGATGTAGACCACTTGCTACCGGTTCTGGTTTATTGCTGAAGCATCTCCTTTTATTGCTGAAGCATCTCCTTTTATTGCAACCCAAGGGCTGCCTTCCATGGCTTACCCCCTAAACGCTCTACCTTTCTTCTCCCTTGTTTATCATTGCTTCAAGAATCGTGTCCGTAGTTATGAAATAATGAAGGATTCAGGGTTACATACATACCTGTTCCACAGTTACGGAACAAGGTGTCTAGAAAATTCATTAACACTGTATACCTTATTCATTATAATCATCTAATTTGGAAAGTCTTTTCATGGGTAAATGGACCTGAGAAACAGATGAGAGATTACACATTTGCTAACATATTCATGCAGATGAGCCTCACACAACAAGAAAACAGGGCCAGCCTGCTGAGGCTAGTTTGTAGATTACCACAGACACATCAGATCTGGAAACAAATCCCACTTATTACGACAGCATATGTTTTGCATATGGTGGAAATGCACATCTTTTACGCAGAGAGTTTTCAAGTATAGAAAACGATCTCATAGTTTTGTGGAGGCTTTTTTTTAAGTGACGGTGACTTATTCATGAAACATTTGTGACTAAACAGTAAACATATAACTTCTTCCTCTTCAATTGYTGCAAATTATTACTTTTTTAATATCAGAACTGCTCCCATTTCTCAAAACATCTCTCAGACTGAGGGTCAGTTATATCATGATTTGTGCTGTGTAATATCTTTTTTTAACTCTATGGAGCTATATACCCAGAATGTTATATCTGTAATTTTACAGATAGTGACCTGTCTTTCCATGAGCCTCCGTTCCCTTTCTCTGGATAAATTTCAGTACAATTTATGCTGTTTCCCTCACTGAGGACATTGTAAAATATTGTTTGCCTCCCACAAATAGCCAGAATTTTAACATAAGCAAGCTTGGATGGCTGAGGAAACAAGGAAGGATGAGAAGACAGTTGTGGGGAGGGGGAACAGCAGGCTAGAAACATTCAGAATACCTGTCTCAGAATTGACAACTGGAGCTTTCTAGGATGAATGGCATTTGCACCTCACTCAGGACAAAATTTTGKCACTCTCTTCATCCAACCATACTTAGGATCCCACAGCTGAACTTGTTAATGAAATTCCCTCTCACAGTTAAAAATAAAAAAAACCCAAAAAATACTGAATATGAATGTGGAAGAAAGGCAATTTGATGTTTGTAATTATCGAGGTAAACTCCACGACCTGCTGAATGTATGCAAAATGGACCCTGGATGGTGTATATAAAAGTGGCATGTGCAGAGGATAAGAGCAAGTATTGATACTTCTTTCTGGTAAAGCAAGTCATCATACAGGATCTCTACCATGAGCGACAAGGGGGCTTCACTGAAAGGTAAGACTTTTGCCATTCACTTGCTGATAACTTTTATATATCTTTAAATTTAGATTGAATTAGGAGGTAACTGAAATGTAACAGCTCTAGAAACTGAGGTCTTCCAGCCACGTAGTCTTCCASGAATGGTGAAACCTGCCTCCACCTCAAATGTTTAGTTTCCAAACCTTGGAATTAGAAGGCAGCTTGATCCCTTTTTTACTCAGCCTTTTCTCTCCCAAGACTATCTTTGCATTGGGCAGTGTCRCAGAAAATTGGCTTGAGGGATGTGACACCTGCACACAAAAAAATGGATCCAGGCTGCTTTGCCACACCACTCAGAAGGCAATGACTAAAAGTCATTATCCACAAGTGTAGACGTGATGYAGTAATTTTGAAGTGAATGTTTTCATAACCGTCTTCAACTTTGTAAGCCAACAAGTCTCAGGTTTTCTTATTCATAGAATTATTCCCCAGAGTACTTTCCTAACTGCAGCATGCGGCATGTACCTTGTTCATGGGGGAGGAAGAAGGCTTACTTCAATATTGTGTAAATGCACTTTTCTTGAATTTAGAGCTAGAAGGAAACTTGTCACATGATAATACTAGGGACAGCTCTGCTGATTTATGGAGTACACTTCAATTTATCATTTAAAATAAGTCTAGTGAACCAATACAGGTAGCAGGCCAATTTCCAGAACTAAAACTCTCAGAGCACAGAACAGTGTTCTTTGCATAAGTACATTCATTTACCAAATATTTGCTTTTATTTTTTTCATTGTTTCTCTGTGCATATTTTATTTCACTTAATAGAAAACTTGACTCTGTTAAGTTAATATTAAAAGTTGTAAAGAGATGAGGTTTTGTGTTTTAGATAATGAGAAGTCCTCTGTATCAGTTTCAGAAGCTCAGGAGAAAAGACAAAAGTTCTCTCTGGTTTCTTAGCAGTAGGCAATTTAGGGTTAAACTCTAAACAGCAAAGCAGCACAGCTGCTGGAAATCTTCTGAAGGAACTCCCAGGACAATCAAAACCTTAAGAGAGTGACCTAACCACCCTCCCACAAAATTAATTTAAACTCCAAATGTTTGCAAAGAAGAAAAGGACCCGTGGGAGGAAGAGGAGGAAAAAAAAAGGAAAAAAAAAGACCAATCTATTTTCCAAACTTATATATCTGTGCAAATATAATTATGTATCTATATTTACACTGTTAAGAAGTTTGATTTTTTTCTTTCATTTATCATTATGTAATAAAGTCAGGAACAATAGTAAGAGACTTCAGAATACAGTGTACACTGCAACACAGGTTACCTCGTCTCCACACTCTGTAGCAGGCTCTGCTATACAGCCAGGATAATGGAGGGGAGAAAGGATAACAGAATTACAGTGCTTCCCCCTTGCATTGATTTTTCAGCAGCCAGTACAGGGGGTACTCTGAGGCATGTGACAGCACAACCAAAATTACCCAGCATCTGGCTCTGACAGCTACTTCAAGTTCAAGTACTTGTATGTACTTGTATGTACAAGTCAATGTGATTCCATTTTGGTTTGTTTTAAACCTGAACAGGTTTGTTGCTGGTGGTCCTTCTGGTGTCCAACATGCTCCTGACAAAGGAAGGAGTGACCTCCTTGCCAATCTGCCCCAATGGATCTGTCAATTGCCAAGTTTCCCTTGGGGAACTTTTTGATCGAGCAGTTAAACTTTCACACTACATCCACTTCCTCTCTTCGGAAATATTCAATGAATTTGTAAGTACTTCACCTTTTTCTGAGAACAAGAAAATAAAAAAATGCAATTTAATACTTTTTAAGCACAAACATATGTTAGCATATGAAATCCTTCAATAATAAACAAATATCACTGCTGCAGAGACAGTGATAGTCCCAATGTTGACCAAATCTGTGCATGGTGTTGACCATTGCTAAGATCCCCAACACTTCTATAAAAAGATACCATTTTCCCATCATTCTTTATCTGTGGGTCAAGTTTGTGTTTGCTGGGTGCCAGTTTCACTCTACAGACTCACCAGAAACTTCTGACCTTTACAGCATAAAAGCAGTGATAAAAGCAATGGAACAACAATTAGTCAATACAGTGTTTGAACTGAAGCTCTTCTTACTTGTCTGTTTCAATAATGCCTGTCCTTGTTGATCTGCAGGATGAACGCTATGCTCAGGGCCGGGGTTTTATTACAAAAGCTGTTAATGGCTGCCACACTTCCTCCTTAACCACTCCTGAAGATAAGGAGCAAGCTCAGCAGATTMATGTAAGTCCCATTTCTAATGTCATTCAGTGTGAGACAGAGCGGAGGGAGGGCGGAAAAGGGAGGGTTAAGGAATAGAGAGGCAGCAGWCAGAGAGTGAGGGAAATTAGCTCAATCGGAATAAAAAAGCCAGGAARAGGAAAGCACCAAAAAGCCAAGAAAAGTTGATTTAACATTTGCTGATACTAAGTTACAGACTATACAAAATATGTAAGTACCAGTAACTTTCATCTTCCCTTCTTTTTCCTGTATGTTACATTTAGTCACTGCATCTTATTTCCAATTACAATATAATCTCATGGAGCAATGCCAGTTACCATGCTTGTACAGTACTGAGAACACAACAACCTTTGAACATTATCTTAAAACACCTTATAGACAATTATTATATTAACAAATATAAAAATACATTGGCTACATAGTGCATACTGTATGTAGGCAGACGTAAGTAGTTTTCCAGTAACTGAGAACACTGACATTACTAAACAAATGCTAAATAGATATTCTTGCTGTTACCAGTAGGCAAAAGTGGTCATATCATCATCCAAATACAAAGACTTTAGTGCGAAATACTGCAAAATACTTGTAAAGATAAACATGCTACATAAGTCAATTTAATAATTATAAACTTAAGGGAAGATGAAGATAGTCTTGTTCAGCCTATGCTCACAAATACAATTTGAAAATACTCTGGAGAAAAACATAAGCTCAGGTGTATGAATGGAGGTGTGCCAGGGAGAAATCTTTATCATTTTCATGGTGGTGATACCCTTGCAATCCCAGTATCGCCATCTTCTCAGTACGTCATTCAGAAATTCTATTGGGAGCAATAGAAATCACAGCCCTGGGTACATAACAAATCTGGTTGTATTCAGATTCAGTGCATCTAGCAAAGAAGAAATGGTTGAATACTACCATAACCATAAGCTTTATGAATTTTTATTACCCACAAGAAAGGACAATTTTTAAAACCAGAGGGCTGTTGCTGGAAGCACCATTGCTCAAAGGGGAGGACAGATGAGTTACGTAGAGGCAATAAAAGCTATTTAGTGGTTTACCATAACGCGCACCTTCCATTCAGTACTAAACTTTTTAAAAAAATCATCGGATTTTAAAATGTTCATCAAAAGTCAGATAAGGAGTTCTGTTTTTTCACAGAGATGAAACACAGTTGTGCTTGCTAGTTTTTAAGGTGCAGGGGGTTTAATGATATTTTCCATTATAATACTGTAACTGCTTGTGCTAATATTGTAAATCATGATGACAACAATTACAAACTTCAGAAAATGCAATTGCACAGAGGTATCTAAGACAGGGCTATAGGGCACATTCAGTGGTAGGTCCTGGAATAAGTTCCCAAATCACTATGTCTGAGGACATGGCTCTGAATGCCTCCTAATGCTGCCAGCGCTTAGCCTTCCTATTTTAACTGCCTTTTCTTAATGTGGGTGAGCAGCATGAAGACCTACTGAATTTAGTACTGGGAGTGCTGCGCTCCTGGAATGATCCCCTGATCCATCTGGCCTCTGAAGTACAAAGAATCAAAGAAGCTCCAGACACCATCCTTTGGAAGGCTGTAGAGATTGAAGAACAAAACAAGCGGCTTCTAGAAGGAATGGAGAAAATAGTTGGGCGGGTAAGTATTAGGTCCTTAACATCCTTACAGCCTGTTGCTGTGAGGAAGACACATACAGTGATAGGCCCCCCCTACCCGGAATAGGAAAGGAAACACTAGATGTGAAGAAAAAAAAGGGAGCCAAGATAGCTGAATCTTAGAACTTTTCAGCTTTCTTCTTTCAGCTTTCTTTTCTTCTGCTACCTTGCAATTTCTAAAGAGACAATGTGATGTGACTGGCATAGCATAATCCAGCGTTTTCCCAGTCCTGCTTCAAGGGAAGGTGTAATCATCAGGACTGGTAATCGTGATGCTATCTTTGAGTACTTTGAATTTGCAATCCTGATTTTTTAACGATGCGTCTGTGTTTTTTCACATGCACATATTTATATGTATGTTTTAGCATATTTATACACATCTGTGTACATATAGGTATTGTGTACAGTTTTCAGAAACAGATACTGTGTTTAAAACTGTTCTGGAAGTCTGGGCTATTGCAAAGATGTGGCATACAGCAAAGTAATCGTGGTATCTTTCATCTCTCTTTTCACACTATACTGGTTCCTCTGCACTCTGGCTCTGACTTGGCTCCCCCTACACTTGTAAGGTTAGACAACAAGGCTGTTGTCTGACAAAACCCATACTCAAATACACCTTTTTATCAGTAATTGACTCAAAGCTTTCCCGAATAAAATCAGTTCTAGCTTGTTTATTTTTAAAGGGACCTCTGTTAGTCCCTGAATATATCATTCTGTCAGTGAGCTAGATGTTAACAAGAGGTTCTGACTTTGCTGGCTCTTGCCTAGGCTCTGAACAGTTGAGCAGCATTAAGGGTGCTGCCATCACTGTATCCACCACTTTCTACTGGATCACTCATAGTCTCTCTCTCTTTCAGTTAGGTGTCCCTTCGCTCAGAAACCTTAGCCCATCCAGGCCACAAATGCATTTATCAGTGTAATCAAATAGATCTCTATCCCACATCCACATGTAAAAGACGTGCAGGCAAAAATCCAAGATAACAGCAGAAGTCAGCTGCTGCTACGGTTACCCTGTCACCACTTTCTCATTCACATTATTTACAGAAGGAGGTTGAAGACAAGACTAGCAAATTCGTTAGTGTCAAACCACATTTTTGAGTGACAGTAGGTCTCTTTTTTTGACTGTTGCTTAAACTGAGTGATAGAGGCTCCACAGATACTCTCCTATGTGCTTTTACAAAGTACAATTGGTGGGAAATAAGGAAGATGCACAAGCATCAATAGGCACAGACTTCCTTCCTGCTGTGAAAGGTAGATTTCTGTCATATGAGAAAATTAATGATTGTCTCTTTCAAACAAGGAGATCTAAACCAATCTTCACCTCAGATACTAACTCACTACATGAGCTCCTACACGTAGCTTTCTAACATTAGAGGTCACTGTATCACCCAGCATTTTTTATTGTTTTTAATGGAATCTGAGGTACAGAGAGATTTGTCTGGTAACATGTTCTTGAAGCTGCCTGCATCAGAGAGATTACCTAAGAGACGGGCAGAGACAAAGCTGGAGATACACACAAAGAAGTTCTAGGAACAAGTGCTAACAAAGATTTCAAGGTGGAGGGAACCAAAAAGAGATGTCACCAATGAGTCTATGCGTAAAGGAAGGTTTGATTTCTCTGCAAAGTCAGATTCCACTGGACATTGATTAACACACTAGTTCTCTTAAAACACTACTGACACAGTTAAGCTTTGTACATATTTTAGGGAAATAAACTGAAAAATCTGATAAATTCATTCAAAATCTGCATGAAGATATAGAACGTTATACAGAATAGTGGGAACCATAACAGGAAACACTTTACAAGCCATACACTATCAACTAGCATTCCTCAAGGCCAGTATTTTAAATGCTCTGTTCTACATCCAGTCAGATTCACTATCATTTACTACAGTATCATTTTGCGTCTGTAGGTTCATTCTGGTGAGATCGGAAATGAAGTTTACTCTCAGTGGGAAGGCCTTCCATCCCTGCAACTCAGTGATGAGGACTCCAGACTCTTTGCCTTTTACAACCTGCTGCATTGCCTCCGCCGAGATTCCCACAAAATTGACAACTATCTCAAACTTCTGAAGTGCCGCCTAATCCATGATAGCAATTGTTAAGTGCTCATGGGCCTAATCGCTTACTGAAATCATTCATCATGGTGTTCTTGTTGCTTTGCCACTTTTCATTGCAAACTTCATGAAAAGTCACACTGTACAGGATCATCAGTAACTTTCAGGCATGATTGCATGAATTCTGGCTGCAACTATTAGCACCATTTATCTCGTTAAGATGTTATAAATTACTTGTATGACAAGAATACACTTTTCTGTCTAATCTGCTCACCTAGTAGCATTTGAGTGATAACCAGATCATGCAGATACAAATAAAAATGTTATTAAATCCAAAAGCACATAACACTGAGTGGTATCAGTAAATGAAAAATAGCTGGTATGGTTTATACCTTTAGCAGTAGCTTCTCGTTTTGGATCTCAGTCTCCAGTTACTGATGACAGGATATCTTACTTCCATTACTCTTTACTCCCCCTCCAGCAAAGAGGGGGAAAAAAAAGGAGGGACATCAAAAAGCAGATTAATCACCTGTTACACTAAACTACCCTAAACTAAAAGTATGGTCTGAAATCCAATCTACTTGGATTGATACTTTACTGTGTACAAAAACTGTCTGCGTAGGAGGGAGAAAGGTAAGAAATCCATTCTGGATAACACAGCCATTGATTCCCCATGCAGTCCATGGAGAGAGAAGACAGATCAGGAATTTTAAGGACAGACATCCAGGTATATCTACATCTCTACTGATTATTTGGAGAAGAGGCATTTCCAAAGGAAGGTTCATTACGTTTGAGGTGACTATATGAGGGCAAAGGAACCAATAGGTTTCAGTAGGTCCCAATAGGAAATGCTGGGCATCCATATCATATCCACCTACGCTTCACATTCCTCACAAGTAATGTGATGGTTGCAGTTGCTCAGAAAGCTTTCAATAAAAAATAAAAAAAAAGCTTTTCATAAAAAGGCACTAGCTGAGCTAAGTTGTCTGCTGTCCTAAACCCAAAGTGTCTCCATGCCCTTTGGGTTTAGTAACACTCAAAGTTTTTAAACATTTCAAAACACTACAGTTAAACATCAGAAAATTGGAAAGTCCAAAACAATTGACTACTTTTGAAAAAATCTGGCTTACAGTCACACAACAAGTAAGAAGCCAAATAGCAGCTGGAGCCATTGACCATATCTATATACTGTCTCGTAAGCCATAAACAAACTCGGCCTTGGCTTCATCACACAGCTTCAGCAAAGAGGAACTTAAATTCAAATCAGCTCCTCATGGGTTTGGCTTCCCACTAGCCAAGCCTGCTCCATTGCTCCAGAGTTGGGCCACCTTGGACGTAGAGTGAAACGCCAGAGGAGATGGGTTTGAGGGCTCAAGCCTTTCACTACCCTAACAGAATAAGCACAACCATAATAAGTATTTACGTAAGAGATTAGATAATACCAACTGCTAGACAGGTCTTATTTTAGCCATCTCTATAAGGATGTAATGTTACTTGCATTTCTAATTATGTATATATATGTAATGGCCTTTTAATCTCTTCATGTTTTCAATTATTGATTGCCTCAGGCTTTATCTGGATAGGTATATACTAAGCCCATTCTTAACATATATAAAATCACCTGTACAGCAAACAATTTCCTTGTTGGACAGTCATAACAGACATCTTTCATAAGCTCTGAAATGCACAAAACTTGAGGCATATGCAACAGCGGTTTAACAACACACAGCTGTACCACACCACAGTCAAGGAAGAAAATGGGTAAAATTTGCCAGGCAAAATGCAAGTGCCCAGACTAGAATTTAATCTTGATCATAATATTCTATTTTCTGTTATAATGCCAAGGGGGGGGAAAGCATTTTAAAGGGAAAAAAGAAAAAAATATCCTTTGTAATTATCACAAGTGCTTAGAATTACAGTGCAAGTTCTTATTCAAAAGAAAACATGAATAATGGGACTACTCTGTATTGAGCTGGAAAAACGATTATGTCTCGCTGAGTAAACTCCTACCTCAGAATCTCTTTAGAATTCAAAAGCAACTTGATTAATAGGGCAGACATTCATAATTTCACACTTACATGACTAGATCTAAAACAATGACTTTCATTAACTGCTTAAAAATTACAGTGCTAAAACAATTGTTTAAAACTTGCATGCACTGGCTGTATTATAGCCTGGTTTAATTATGAGTTTTTAATTTCATAAAAAAAGATAGAAGAGAATGGCAAAAAAATATTCTAAACAACTGAAAAGTTATCTGGTTTGCAGCTGTTTAGCTAAAGGGGTATTTAAAAGTGATCTGGTTAATATTCTGAGTCATCACAGCTGTCACAGAGACAGAAAGATGTCGAACCTCATGAGCACATTCAAAGCTACATCTTCATTGTCAAGTGCCCTGGCATGGACAATGCCTTCAGACTCTGAATGTTCAAGCCAAATATAGGCCAATTGGCAATTCTCTTTTTTTCAGTTGCTGATAGGAAAAATACATTCTCATCTCACTAATATTTTGCTAATTAGTCCACGTTCATAAGACCTGAGCAACTATTGTCTTTCATCCAATAAAAACAGTTACATAGCCAATCTCTTATTTTATACAAAACTGAATTTAGAACAAGCATGTTCTTTCTAAATGAAAGAAACTGATATCAAGAGTTTTTTTCCAAGTGTATTAACTTTCAGCTACTTCAGGTTTCCAGCATTTGAAATGGCTAGTTTTCTAATTATTTATTCAATAACCAAATTGGCAATATTTAAATCTCTGCTGGCTTCTTTCTTTACTCCTGTTTGTATAAGATTGCTGAGTGATAGGAAYGGAAAGGAAAGGTCCACATGGCTGAAATATAGACTCAGTTCTGTTCCCTTTGAAAATTATATTCAAGCTTCCATAGATGGCACTAAATTTAAGATAAGACCTTGTGACACCAAATCTAAATGGTATGAAGTTCAAACAAATTCATGACTGAGAGCATTTATCACTGAACACAACAGAGCAACAGAGACATGCAAAATAAAAATCTAACTTGCTATTCATGACTGGTGTCTAGACTCTAGGACTATATCCAACCATTGGAGCAGACAGAAATAATTTTGAGGATGATTTTAAAGCCAATAAGGGAAGATTTTACTGACAGTATATGTCATTTGGAATCAGCTGCCTAACTAGTAATGTGATAATCTCTCTACCATCCTTTTTTTTTTTCTTTCTGTCTTTTGAGATCCTACAAAAAGCCTCCAATGGCTTAACTTCTAGCAGGGAAAAACAAAAAAAGAGACTATAACTTGGCAACTCATCTGTACAATACAGTTCATCTTCACATCTTTGAAATATTATTTCAAAGGCAATCCACAATTCTAATAACAAGGGATACAGTGTAGAAACCACACATGTCTTCTAAGTTTAATTTCTGAACAACAGAAATTCTCTGAGGGCTACATTTTAAACTGAGTCTGCTTATTATAAATGAAATGTATACAAACATATTATGTCAGAGATGTAAACTCAGTAATCATACTTATGTATATATCCATACACTATAGAAATCAAATACTACAGTCATGCATGGGAATAACATCACAGGCATACCATTCCCACTGAAATTACTGGGTTTACTGTTCTGTGAAGCTATTTACATATATGACTATCTCCATCTCAAGCTCTTAACGACTTGTGCCTGCAAATTACTTTGGTAGATCTTGAAGACTGAAGCTGAGCTTCAAGGTTCAATTCAATTGAAATTTAAGGCTGACTATCCATAGGTTTATATTAAGTATTAAAAAGAGATTTAAAACTAGTTTTAAATGAAGTTCCTTATGCTCGTATCCATCTTCAGGAATGAAGCTAAATTCAAACAAACATCAGTCTTGGAAAACAGTAGGAATGCCAGCCATGTTTTCCAACTTTTTTTCCCCAAACAACTCAATGACTATCAGATAACATCTCAACAATATCTACTATCATTGGGATTTTAAGGCTATATTTAGATATAATCCCCCATTATTGAACATTAAAAAAAACGTGCATTTTCTCATAGTGATTTTTCATTTCCTTTCATTTATTCAACTATGAGGAGGAAATGAAAACAGATGAGTAATGGTGCCTAATGTCCTCTGAACCATACATTTTTTCCATACAGGTGAAAGCAGTACAAGATGTTCTTATCTTTAGTGCAAAAAGGGTTCAGAGACTTCTCCCATTTTCTTTGATTTTCTTTTTTTTTTTTTTTTTATGTCCCATGGACAGATTCTGTGGAACACAAAGAAAATACAATGCCATTTTAAAGGAAAATACACAGCCCACCTTTCAATCTACAATTTTGTTGTGTATTGAAGGAAAAAAAACCCTGTTGCTCACTTTGTCACTAATTCTCTTTCATACCACCGTGTTTATGGTCTTTTAACCATCCAAGAAGCACTAGAATCTCACGCTAACAGTCTGGGGTTTTGGGAAGAATAAGTTGTCATGGCATACTGTCTTCTAATTCATGCGTCCAAAAGAGAATTGCAGGATATAATCACTTTTCGTTCCTTTCCTCATGAAGGAGTTCTGAAGTTCTTTCATTGAGTGGTAACATTTTATATCAGTATTGGCCAGTCCACATCATCTTATTTTTCTTCCTCGGTACACAGTGCAAGTGGTAACAAACTAAGTGAAAGGAGGTCATAGAAAGACCTTCAGGGTCACAGAACTACTTCATCTCTGGCTCAAGAAATACTGATGTATAGATAGACGAATGTCCAAGGACATGTCTTGGACAGAGTCCTTTACTGGGAATTCCTATATTTCACAACCATTTAAAAAACTGTGTCATAGGCACTAGTCAAAATTTGTTAAAGAACACTTTTACAACAAACACTTCTTTACATTTTATGCAATTTGCTACCAGAAAGTGCTTTGCCAAGCATAAAAATGAATAGTATTTACCGACAATATTTAATACTAGTAGTCCCTCAAAAATTCACTTTTCTTGTCAAACATCATCACAATAATTATGGGAACACTTTTCCCTTTTTAATAAATGATAGGGTTCATTACACTGAAGAGTTCAGATCACTTATTAATTCACACGAGTGACAGTGTGAGTCATCAAAAATGCTAAGAGCACTCACTCTAGCATATCAAAGAAGCTATAAAACTCATATTGTTTGTACCATATACCACATGTTGCAAAGGATTTTGCAGAATACAAAATACATAACATGCATGTGCACTCAGTGAATAGGAATTAGTTTGTGCACTAACTCTGAAAATATTCCTATTTACTGATTGATAGAGTTTTTTTCACTATCAAGCTGACTACCTCCCTCCAGCTTTCAGTGTCAAATAAGTCAGAAGTTAATAAAGAATATTAGATTTTTTACAGTATTATTAGAATTACTAGACCCACACTCATCAACGAAGTCACCGTTACTGTACACTAACACAGAACAAAAAAAGGGTCCCTTCCCAGCAAGATCCTGCTCCATTTAATTATAATTCAAACAAGTAGGAACCGGAAGTATGCAAAGTGTGGTATATAACATAGATTGTCTCTCTTCCGTTCTTTTCAATCTATTGCTAAGGTAGAAATAACTCCTGAAATATATATAGATATTATTGTGCTTACCTTTACTGACTTCATGTTTGAAAGCACTGTACATGGTTTGCAGGATTAGGCCAATAATTATACATGACAATAGGCCCTTTCTTCAGCCAGATGATTGAAATAACAATAATCTTCCCCAGGAGCCATTCTTGGGAGATTTCCAGCCTGATTTCACGGACAGAAATAGTTCATATAGCTCAAAAAAGTTTCCAAGCCTTTTGATGATTATCCAAGCCTAACTAAAGCCTCAGAACCTTCTGGACGTTCCAACATCCTGGACCTACAGCACATGTACTATAACTTAATATGACAAAAGCTACTTGAATTAATTTGATTTGCGTGGTATCTTCGTAAGACCCATGCAATAGAGACCATGGGTCCTCATGTCAAAGCTAATGCAATAAGCAGCTCAGCAATTCTTTAAAGTGGCTTTTTTGTTATTTGCAAGGAATCTGCTCTTCTGTGTCCCTGTTGCATCAAAGTGAGAAAATAAAAAAGATTCTGTTCTTTATCATCTTGTACTAGAAAATACTTCATCGTATTAGAAAATTCTCTCATGCTCTCTCAAGGGCCATATGAAGGAAGAAAGTGCAATGCACAGCCTGAGTTTATTGAGAGATTAGCTTTTGATGGATGGCACCATGAAAAATGTAAAGCAAAAGCTTTAGAAAAAAACATCAGAAATGGTTTGCAAGAAGTTTAGGATACTCATTTATTTTTATTTTCACTTGAGATTCCATCTAAGTGAAAGTAAGGTTTAGGTGAATATAAGACATAGAGACTCATACAAAAACAAATCTTGAAGCTTTTAATACAGTGGCAGATAGTAGCATTGTTCTGTAAAAGATGTTTTCTGTCCCCTAGACAACCCTCCTTGTGGATGTCATAACTCACAAAAAAAAAAAAAAAGGGTTCACTACTGCTCTGAGAGGGAAAAGGTACCCGTGTAATTATTCATATCGTGCACATCACTTTAGTATCATGCACAGTATGACATACCTGGTACAGCCTCTTTATCAAAGGGATAATGAATTCTGTCTTGGCCTAAATTAAGGGTAATACGTATCTATTGTCATGGTATAAATCTGACTGGGGACAAAACAGCAGAACGAAGCTGTAGAATGATAGTGTTACCGTCTTGAACACGCACAACACCTTTTAGAGAGATGGTCAAGAAACATCACATGCTCTCCTCCAAAGCATGCACTGAATCATAGAATCACGGTTTGGGTTGGAAGGGACCTTTAAAGAACATCTAGTCCAATCCCCCTGCAATGGGCAGGGACATCATTCACTAGATTAAGTTGCTCAAAGCCCTGTCCAACCTGACCTTGAATGCTTGTGATGATGGGGCACCCACAATTTCTCTGGGCAACCTATTCCAGTATCTCACCACCCTCATTGTAAAAAATTTCTTCCTTTTATTGAATCTAAATCTACCCTCTTTCAGTTTAAAACCGTTGCCTCTTGTCACTACAGGACAAGACTCCCCCTTTATATACGGAAAGGCTGCAATAAGCCTTCTCTTCTCCAGGCTGAACAAGCACAACTCTCTCAGCCTTCCTTCATAGGAAAGGTGTTCCAGCTCTCTGATCATTTTTGTGTCCCTCCTGTGGACCTGCTCTAACAGGTCCATGTCTTTCTTGTACTGGGCACCCCAGAACTGGATCCCTCAGAACTGGACACAGTACTCCGGGTGGTGTCTCACAAGAGCAGAGTAGAGGGGGAGAATCACCTCCCTCGACCTGCTGGCCATGCTTCTTTTTATGCGGCCCAGGATACAGACAGCTACGGTGTTTGTGCAGAGTGCGATTGGCTTTCTGGGCTGCAAGCGCACATTGCCGGCTCGTGTCAAATTTTTCAACCACCAGTATCCCCAAGTCCTCCTCCGGAGGGCTGCCCTCAATCCATTCATCCCCCAGTCTGGATTGATGCTGGGGGTTGCCCTGACTCAGGTGCAGGACCTTGCACTTGCCCTTGTTGAACCTCATGAGGTTTGCATGGGTCCACTCCCCACGCCTGTCAAGGTCCCTCTGGACGGCATCCCTTCCCTCTATCAAATCAAAAGGTGAAAAATAGTTTTTCATGTTTCACAGATGAAGGATGGTTTTGATTGAGTTGTAACCTTAAAACCAATCAGCAAGACTTCTTTTATATATATTTAATTGTAGCCAGGGCAAATTGTATTTAAACTTAGTCTTCAACATAATAGATTTACATAATGGAAAGAGGCAGCAGTCATAAGGTTGTTTTGAAAGCAGAAACTTATTTTACATTAATCCATATCCATAATCAGTAAGCTGGGACTTTTGTTGTTGTTGTTTTTTGTAAAATACAAAGTATATCACATTTCAGTTGTACATATTGAAGACAAGGAAAATGTAATACATACGCACATCTTTCCTAGAGCTAGTTACAAGCAGGTAGATATTCCCCAAAAGATCATAAAGTTAGGAACATCTTAAGAAATGCTTTTTTACATTTCCCATCTCACTTCAGTTAAAAAAAAAAAAACATGCAATGCAATTTTTTACATGCAATGAACATGTAGTAGGAAAGTTGGCATTTAGCAAAGAAAAGTCTCTTTTATTTGGTTTCAACTTTTCCCTCCCCACAAATACAGAGACATTCTACATCAAACCAGTCAAATGATGATTCAGGATTTCTTTCTATGTATTGACTGAAACCAATTCTGGATTCACAATTTTCAGAAAGAAAATTGAAGTTTTCAGTGGAATTGTCGTTTTAGTAGATAAGAAGCATGTCATTTCACCATACTCTCTCATAAGAAAATATTCCTTGAGCAGGGATCTCCATCAACCCACCATTTCAACAACAGTTCAAGAAATACTTCTGAGTGGAAAAAGGGACCAAAAAAACAGTAAGTATGACAATGTGCCATGCAAAAGCTTTCGAGAAATGCAATGTTGTACGAAGTATATCAATACACAGTTCAAGATGAAAACATAAATAGCAACTGAACAAGTAGCTTGATGAACTTAAGAGGGTTCTTTGTGATAATTTTTGAAAAACAATCTTTTTTTTTAGTCCAGAGATAGCCACAAGTCCGTTAAATAACACAGACTTTCAAGTAACATCTAACAAAGATASCTGATCCAGTAACACCGTGGGTAAAAAAAAGAGAGCGTCCCAAACCTTATCCCTGTGGCCAGCACTTACAAAGCAGACATACACAAAGATTACATCAAAGGAAACTGGACTCATTTTTTTTTTCTCTCTACGTAAGCTCATTCCCTTAAGAAATTAGCAAATACCTCCTTATTCACAATAGTTATCAGTGGTTTTAAGTTATCAAGATTTCTCCAGTGAGTCCCCTCAGATGGGTTATTTCTTTCAAGAGAAACCCCGTTTCAATCACATATTGAACATACCCTTTCCACCCCACTGGACATTTCTAAAGAGCTTCCCTTTTTATCGTCATCAAACCTATGGGCTTTGAAATCCTGATGGAACTGAACCCAAACTCTGAATTACTTCTTTCAGTAGCCGTTACAAGGTAGGATGCTGAAAAATGGAAACGATGAAGGATTAAGCCCGTTCTACTACACCTCCACAGCCAGAAGAACAGGCAGCTCTGAAGCTCTGTGCCAGCTCCAGCCATTGTTCGCCGAAGAGCACAACGCTCAGCGCGGCCCGTCAGGGCACATGGCGCCTAATCTGTGCGGTGCTCATCGTCCCTCCAAGGAGCCGTGGCCACCCTCGACACCCTTACTTTCAGGACCACGGTTGTGTAGGCCTGGGCAAGATAGCGACAGGGAGGGGGACGAAGGCGAAATGCCGGGTTTGAAGGGGGTTAGCCATGGGCTGAGGCAGGCCACGGCGGCCCCGCTGCCTGCTGGGGGTTGCTAGGCAACTCAGGCCTACCTCTGCCCCCAGGGCCTTTGGCGCAGGCTGAGGGGTTTTGGGGAGCTGGGGGTGCAGGGAAAGGGTTTTTCGTCAGGCTACAGAGAGCCAGGCACCCATATACATTATTATAAATAAGCAGGGGGGGCAGTGGGGGAACAACCACAGTCTCACCCTGCTTTCTAATTCAGAACATTCAGCGGGTAGCAGGTTTTTTGTGGGTTTTGGTGTGGTTTTTTTTAATGTAACTGACAAAATCTGGCAACAATGCACAGTGTAAAAAGTGACATTTTGACTCTAAGGGAGGAATTATTTGCAATTTGTTTTGAACAGAAGCTTAGTTCATGTCAGATGTGAACCTCCAGACAATCATTAGTTTAAACTGCCTGCTATGTGTTTAAAAATTTCAGTCAATTTAGAGCTGATCTGAATTGCAAATGGGATGGTAATAAGCCATTAGGGAACAACATATCTCTCTTTCACACTTGCAACCCTCTGCTTTAAGGGGCCTCGACTGCACTGAAATATGAAACCAACATTTTAGCTATGCGCGTTGCCGACAAACATGGAAATGTAGGAGGTCCAGACTCAGAAAGCGGCACTCGGAGGAGAAGACCAGGACCACCATAGGAACGAAGAAACAGGTGTAGCCCCTGCTTTGAACAAGAGGCAGCAGTCAGTTTTTCCACAGAATAAATAGTCTGACTTGCTGATCGCACAGTAAAACATGGGCCTGGCATCTGACTAGCGCTTGGTTATTTTGATTTCTGAGGATCCTCTGTGAAACCACTTTTGTGAACGAGTGTAGGTTTTGCATCGCCTAAGGTTTTCTGCACAAAGTTACCTGTATTTCCTCAAAATTAGCTAACAAACTTAAGTCTTCAAATGAGTGAAAAGGTACAATTTTTTTCATTCTTGAGCTTTCAGCTCAAGACAGGGCTCTGCAATACACAGATCCATTGACTAAGACGACATCTGCACAACTAAAACAGCATCTTTTAGACGACAGCATTAAGCATCTTAGGTCCTATCCCAAGTATCTTTTCCCACTGAAGAACATTATTAATCACCTACTGATAGGTGTTTCATAGGTGGAAAGACTTTCTTCTACAGCCCTATAGCCACTCTATAGCCACTCTTGGGTAGCTGTCACTGTTTTTTTACGCTGCCTCACAAAATTGTATACCTTATAAAGCTCATCTATTTCATGGTTTCTTGAGTCTGCAGCTGAGGCTGACTCTATGTGTCACCATACCAGACAATAAGCAACCTATTCTCTACATTCAGGCAGATTCCCATGCAGCTATGACGAAGGGAGAAATGCAGACTTCTGATCTGCATCTGTAAAAGTTGGATGCTGGTACCTCAGTACCAACCAGTGCAGTAGATGTTCCCACACCATTGGATACTCTTGCAACCCTAGAGCTGAACAGTTTCCTAATGGGATTCTGGGACTCCTTCCCCCCTGAAGCTCTATGTCTAAATACATCTCCTGGACATTTTGTTTCTAGAGAACATGTTTGTTGTTGAGGGGGGACTAGCCCAGAGCCACCTACAGCAGACCGCAGAGATTCTGCAGAGTCTTACCTCATGGGAGGTCCAGCTGACCCAAATGCTGCTATGTTAGCAC
Organism: Oceanodroma leucorhoa; assembly: GCA_030449065.1. Taxonomy (NCBI): domain Eukaryota; kingdom Metazoa; phylum Chordata; class Aves; order Procellariiformes; genus Oceanodroma; species Oceanodroma leucorhoa. The sequence continues at coordinate 10,608,796 of JASVER010000026.1, read as the reverse complement.
ACATGCTGGACTGGATTTCTGCAGAACATGCCTTCGTTCTTAGGAGAGCATTAAAGTGGATATTCCATTAATTCTTTCATGGCACATCCACTCAATCCCCTCTGCTTTTCAGAGATAACACCTTAAAATTGCTGACTGCAGGTGAACTTGGATATTGCACCACATCTCAGCTTTCCTAGAAAGTTCATGTCAGCTCCTGTCCAGCTGGCAATATGCTAGAAAGGGGATTGCTCGCACAGTACCTTTATTGAACTGCCATGCAGCAGAAAGGAAATGGGCAAGGGCAAATAGGTCAAAGTTAAGACTGCTGAGCCAGAGACTTTGCATAAGAAGGGGGGAGCTAAGTGAGGAAAATGCAACTCAGGTAAAACTATGGGAGCAGATGAGTAGTACAAGAGCTTGATTAACCAGCTTCCCACCCAGGACTGAAAAAAGCCTCTCAGTCTGAGCCTCTCTGCCTCAAACTGTACCTGCTAGCACACATCTAAACCAACCTTAACATGGGGTAATTCTATTGACACAGTCTTCTAAATCTTGGTGTATGTATACATATAAATATATACATGTATGACTTATTCCACTTTGACACTTGAAAGAAATTCTATTGCATGAATATTAAAAACAAAGGGATAAAATATTTTCAATATTCAAAATTTTGTGTAAAAAGGCTGTAGCAATATGAATAAGCTTCAGACAGGGAAAACCTGAGTTTTTGTTTTGGATTGCTTCTTCAAGGACAGGTACACCTAAAACTACTTGAGCATGCAAACTTTGCAGCCAATTCTGCACCAGCAAAAGTGAAGAATTCCAAACTCTCTATTTCCTGGGAACACAGCATCTCCCTCAAAGCCCCATGAAGTAAATTAATCCTTTCCAATTATCTTTGCAAGATATATTTGGGGTAACAATTCCCTACTTTCATACGTATACGTGTGGAGCTTCCACTCATTTTAGTGAGATAAAAGACGTTTCCAATTTGGATCTTTGAAAATGTCTGATATTCAGTATTTATTATTATCGCAAAGATTAAGAACAGTCCTACTGAATTCTAATATTTAAAGACTTACTCCTTTCAGAAGTTGTATTATGGCACAGGACAATTAATGTATTCCCAGAAGTATATCTTTCAAGCAAAAAATTTCCTGTGATAAATACAGAATTAGAGATGGTATTATATGTTAATTCAGATGGAAATGGAGTAGTGAAACACTTGCAAAGCTTAACTCTAGCTACTTGCAATTTCCCCAGCAATTGCAAAGTAATAAAAAAAACGAATATTCAAGCTTTCCTATCATTACATTGGGTTTAAGCAAGACAGTGCACAGAATAAGATACTCAGAATCTAGCAAAATAATGTAAGGGGAAAAAAATATAGAAATCCTTTGCTCTCTGCTCCTTTTTTAGTGATTTTAGGCAGTTCTGTATTTTTGTGTCCTTAATGAGGTATTCAATATTCATTCCATCAATTACTCTGGCAAAGAGTGTACATGCCAGAGTGCATGCTTTAAACATATTTTATTTTCCACACACAAATTGTTAAATCATCATAAATGAGTTCCTGCATGTACAAGTTACCCCCTGCACATACACCTGCATAATCTGGCAGTTTAAAGATATATATTATATAGGGAAACTGTTGAGATTTACGTATCTGCTCCATTTACATCTGAAAACTGACTTCCATGTAGAGGGTTCTTATCCTTACTTGACATGTGGCACAGGCCAAAGATCTGCAGTTGTATTTACTGAAAGGAAACCAACACAAACAGTGAAAAGRAAAGATATGAGCAACTTGGGAGATGTGATTTCTTGGATTTTTAAGCTTGTGTGTGTGTGATAGTCGTATACTTCTTGTGTCAGATATTTGGCTATCTAAATATTACTTTTCACATGACATAGTCCTGAGAGCATGTAGTATAAATTATCCTATATCAGTTATGAAAAGATAGTCATACGAACGGAATCTGAAAGACAAACAATCATCTCTCAGCTGCAACTGAATATAATCCAAACACAGAATAATATTTTGGTTTGGTTAAAGAAGAATGCTACAGAAATCAAAGGCTCAGACCTACATTCTTTCCTTGCGTGGATGCTCCTATGGACTTCAGTGGGATGGCTAATGTAATATAGCACAAAATATCAACAATAAACAATCAATAAAGAATACCAACATAGGTACATGATATTCACTTGTATAAAAAATACAGAAGAGAATATTATTGGCAGTATCACTAACCTGACTTACTTGAAAACAAAAATGAGGAAAGTTTTGTTCTTTGCATCCCCAATTGCCTTGTATCAGCTAACTGGGTCACAGGTTTCAGCATAAAGTAGAGGCCATACCACCATCTGCTAAGTAAAAATTGGCATAATACAGAGCAGATGATTCATGAGAAGAAAGCCATATATACTGTCGGTGCAGAACTGAGTAAAGTGGGGAGCAGAATTCTCCCCTCGGAATAATCAATATTCTATCTCTCAACGCACTCCACAGATAACCCAAAGATTGTCTGGCTCCACCGAGGGTTCACAGCAAAGCCACAAAGAAATCTGATGTATATGCTTCACTAGGACTGGATGCATTGCCTATATGAGGTTCAGCACTGAGATTGTCCTTCATCTTGATACTCAGGCTAGAYGCTAACATAGGATTACCCTCATTCACCTTGTGCAACTCCTTTGGGCTAGTGACCATGATATTAACTTGCCATAGAAAAGCTGTCTATAAAATTGCCAGGATGTACAGAATTATGGTGCAAAGATATCCATTCTCTTAAGTAAAAGCAAGCAAAGACAGGTTTGGGTGATATGCAAATCAAGCCTTGAAAAACACAATTGTTGAGGGTAGGTCCCTGCAGGGATCTTTTATATTGAAATAAATTTTAATCAACATACTCAAGGTTCAAATTATGAAAATTCAGTTCTTGACTCTAAATCTGTCTGTATCATTGCTAATAGATATTGAAGAGGTTTCCTAACCAGTAGTTCAAATGGTAAACACTTCTAGAAATGTCTTTGTGTGAAAATACTGATATGCACTCATTTCATTAGAAGACTCTCATGGCCTTTTCCAAATAGAGGACTTGTAAAGAAAAGCACTACRCACTGAGATTCATTCAAATTCTTCCAGAGAGCAGCAAATTCTTACCACAGTACCCCCAGASGGAAGACAGAGAAGTTTTGGAGCCAAAGTCCCACCTCTTACAGTGTTGCTGATTTTGGAGTATCCAGCTGAAGTCCACCCAAGCTGCTTCATGGTGTCCTGTTGCTGAATCCATGCTATGCCTGCTGTGGTASATAGAACCTGCTGTCCTTCCCATAAAGTTGGAGCTGAATGTGGTATTGCATACGAGAGGTGATGTATAAACACAGACTTGCATAAAGCCCCATATGGTTTCCACAAAAGAAAGATGGAAAAAATCAAGGCAGCTGCTTCCCACAACCACCACCTGGATGCAGGAAGGGGAAAATCTGCATGAAGAGTGCCTCCTCCATGCATATCTAAAGAATTCAATCCAGCCCTTCATTTCCCATCTTCCGAACATGGTTTTTATTCAGTGAAAGAATGAGACATGACAGAATGCATGTGGATATGAGATAACCTGTGCCTTCGGGCTAGTAACAGAGGTAGGTGAAGCTAACAACCCCAAATGTGAAAGTGAAGACGACGACGCAAAATGAAGTTCATCTCATGCAGACACAAGCCTAGAAGTCCTGTTATTGTGAGCATAAAAAGTCTTGAACGGCCCAAAAAAAAAGAAAATGTCCTTCCTTGATGAATCTGCATAAAATGTTCTACCCTCATTGATACAAAATAGAATATAAAATAAGAAGTGGACAAAAATAATCACAAAAGAACTGCTTTTAAAGCTGAGCAGGTCATATAGTAATGTACGGAAAAGAATGACTATGTTCCTGATCACAGTGTTATCAAATGACTGCTCAGAGACAGAATGCAGTGTGAAGCCGTAACATCTTGCTGTATGTCATTGTGGTCACTGCTGTCCTCTCCGCTTCATTCACTTTGCTGAACTGGTGTGTGGGTGGGACTTGCTTTCAGGTGACATTTATTTTCATTCTATTTCATTAATGCACAATGTTGAACTGCCTTATTCTTGCTAACTTGTCCAAGTCTCCAAACTCTCAGTCGTATACACAGTTTTCCCCTCAATGCTGACATGATTTAAAAAAGATGGAATTGGACACACAAATAAGGGTTTATGTGAGTAAGACCAGGTCTCATGCCTTAAAATATGTTTAAGGCGGCATGTATCTGTTTCACAGAGAAGCACCAAATTATACCGGGTTCCTGTAGTGGGTTTTAACACTCTGCCAAGCAACAGACAGATCAGTCCTAACATGTTACTATTTACAGTAAAGTCTTTTTTTTTTTTTTACATCTAACATGCTGTTTTCTTAAAAAATTAAACCAAATTAAACAAATACAATCACTATTAATATTCAACAGAGCTACTTTGCAGTTTTTCTTTCTGCTTTATAGTGACTTGGTAAAATTTATCTGTTTCATTCCTGAAGAACTTTTGCATAGGAAAACGAAGACTTGTTATTCAGAGACTGACACTTCTCTTCCATTCCTTTCCCTCCTCCTCTAAAAATGCAAGCTGCAAGACAGAAATGTAAAATCTCTTATGGTATAAAAGAAGAGTTTTGCTTTGTTTCTAATACTGAAAGGTGGTGGGAGCTGGGAGYGCTAGGGTTTTTTTGGTTGTTTGTGGGTTTCGTTTGGGTTTTTTGAAAATAATTTAGCAAAATATGAACTTTCGCAAATGGTAAAAATCCGTTTCCCTACAGCTTTMAAGGCCTACAGCATAGCTGAGTGCTTAGAAACTGGCCATTCTGTAGCTGGGCTATGTCTGACAGATAGAATGTATCTAGGAAACTAGGAAATATTACTTGAAATATCAAGGAGTGTTTCCAAGACAAGACATCCACTGGAGAGGCAATCCATCTGCCCTTGTATCTATGTGCCTTATATGAGTCTAGAAAATACTATTCCCAGATATTAAGGCTCACCTCATCTTTAATATCCTCATTAGGACAGGATAAGGATGACATAGCTTCACGATTCAAGGAGGTAGAGGATGCGATTACAAAGCAGCCAGTTGGCTCACTGCCTGGAGCAGCTGGAGAGGACTGGTGTGAGAAGTACCAAGAAGGGTGGACTTCAGCAAGGCAGGGGGCAAGCAGAAAGCTAACAGGAGACTGGATCCTTCCTGTTGAAAAAAACTGAGAACCATCAGCAGTTAAGAGGTAGCTATGGAGCATGCACGACTAGAAGAAAAGAAGGTTGTGGGGACAGATATGYGTTCTAAGGGTAACCTTAAACACAGCTGTACACTTTGCTGGCATATAAGCTTAACATACTTAATCAGGTGATTTATGCAATGTAGAATACAGAAGCATAAATGTCTATCTTCTGGTACTAAGTCCGTTAACATTAGAGTTAGATATGTCATCTATACCCAGTATGCATTATTTTACTCATCATTACACATTTATTCCTTTATCAGATTTTTGTTTAAATGAGCTTCACTGAACACAAAAGACCTGAATGATTTGATATGCAATAAGTGTGTCCTTGTAGCCTTATTATTTCCTTAAATAGAGAAAAGAATATGGCTAGATTAGCTCAAATGACAATTCACTGTCTTATATGAGGTTCACTAGGTTACAGAGGGAAACATGCCTGCACTCCCAAATGAAAGGGTTCAAAAAAATGACAGAAGGTATAGTTAATTAGTTGACTGGATTATTCAATCCTTGCATAAAGGCATGAGCTCTGCTTTAGTGAAGAAGCAAGCACTGACAGAAGTTAATGCCTTGGAGATTCTTCTTTAAACACTTTTAGACTCTTGTCAAAATTATAATTGCATTCATATGAGATTTCCTGTATTTGGTATAACAGGGGGTTGATCTTTTTTCACCTGGTAGGAGTCTTTCAGCTAGAAAAGGGAACCCAATAAACAGAACAAAACACAAGTGGGTGACATGCATCAGGAGCAACTGTGTAGGTGCTGTACACAACACCCTGCAAAAATGTTACGTGTCTCAAAGGTACTTATAGTATAAGAGTGGCACAAAAAATGACAAACGGAAAAAGAGAGACAGATGGAAGAACAAAGAAGCAGTGACACAGTTGGTCAGTGTGATAGGCAGCATTCTCAGCACATCCCTAGTCTGACAGCTGTCAAAAATTTAATAAACTTCACAGCAAAAGAGAGTTTTAAAGAGGCAGCTAAGGAAAATCTCTTACAAAAAAGTGAGGTGAGACAAGCTAAAAATCTAAAATCTGTGAAATGTTTAGCTTTTTTGCTCTGAAACCCTTTACTTGTAAGGGAATAAAAACAAAGAAAATTATTTGTTTTTCTGATGTCTGGATTGCTAGATCCATACCCCAGCATGACACACTTTCTTCTCATTCATTGACGGTCTGTATTGTCTTAATGCAATTGAAGAAACCTTATTTTCACTCCAAATTCACTCGCCTCCTGGAAAATTGACATGCTGTCCCTATAAGAAGAAAGCTCCTTTTGCTCTGAACACATGTTTACCATCTCCAGGCATGCCAGACATTTGCAGGGTGTCAGCTGTGAAGGAAACATGAATATGTTCACATGATCAACAGCTGCACTGTGAAAATGCCTGTGGGGATGGGGAAATACTCTAGACCCCTACCCATCAGCTCTACATGCTGTGAAGTGATTAAAAGAATGAGCCTAAGAGTTACCAGGAAACCAAAAGTTATTTAGGGAAGAAAAAAGGCAGGAACTGATTTTCTATGAATTTAGAAACAATGAGATTATATTACATCAGGACTCTTGTACAACAAGTGTTCCTAACAGCACCCTTTTTTCAAAATTAATCTAAGCAGCAAAATTCAAACCTGGACTTTGAAACAGTGGTATTATGACCTATAATGTTGTCTGAAAACCTATCAGTACTCCTTCTAGCTATATACAGAACCTTATACAGTTTTTCTAAAGCTTGTGAACACTTTGTGACCTATTGCTTCATTTACAAAGCCAGAACTAAATACAGCAGGCTTTCCAAAACAAGGCTCCATCGTTTAGCKCTCAACTTTATATCCAGAACTCATTAGGACAATATTTGTAGTCAAATCATAGTCACTGAAAATGCACTTTTAAATAGTATATTATTGTTTGCAAAGACCAAATATAAAGAGACTCATGCAAAACAAAGTTTGATTTACAAATGAAGGAATAGTGAAATTAGCATTCCTGTTTATTTCCCTTTAGTGTCCACACCCTCCCAACTATTCTGCATGTAAAACTGGATGAAGAACAAACATCTTGGGAAGTCTACTATTGATCTAAATCAGTAATAGGGTGCCCTATAGAATAATAGAAATGCTGGGGGATGGAGACAGGAAATAAATTAAACGAAGGAGAATTATTCATAATGRAAGCTACTCTCGTCTCCCCAGGATTCAGCATCTTAGATTTATGTTTGCTTCCTCTCACTGGTCTGYCTCATTTCCATTGTTTTGTTTCTGCTATTACCCAGCAAGCTCTCGCAAAAGGGTGTAATTTGCACCCACTTTTAAAAAATRTCGTATTAGTGACAGCTCTATTATTTCAAGTAATCCAGGTTGAAGTTTTGCAAATGACTTCTAAGTCAAAAAAGAAATCTTTATATAGCCTTCAGTAAGCATGGACACATTTGGTATTAGAGTTTCATTCCCCTTTGCATACCCAGGCTGCACAAGAACAGGATTTGTAGCTGCTACTCCAAGGATCTAGAGGAGGAAAATTGGCTCACCGCATTTGATGATGTTTCTCACTTAAAAAAGAGTGGTARTTTGGGATGTTGCAATTCGCTGTGTTAAAAGCACAGGCAAACTCTGGCACCTCGTCAGCAATTCCTGACCCTGTGGTACGCAGTACTGCACTGGCAGGATACCTACTCAAGCACATAGAGTCATTTTCCACAAGTCTCACAGGTARGAACCAGTAAGCTGGAGAGTGTTGAACATAATATATTAATAYTATACTAATAATATAATAATAGGGGAGGACTTATCACCACGTTCCAGTGTTTAAAGGGTCRCTACAAAGAAGATGGAGACTCCCTTTTTACAAAGAGTCACATGGAAAAGACGAGGGGTAATGGGTACMAGTTACTCCTCGGGAGATTCTAATTGGTCACAAGAGGAARATTTTTCACAATGAGAACAATCAGCCATTGGAATAATCTCYCCRRGGAAGTGGTGGATTCCCCAACATTGGACACTTYTAAGATTCAGCTGGACAGGGTGCTGGGCCATCTTGTCTAGAGCATGCTTTTGCCAAAAAAGTTTGGGCCAGATGATCCTTGAGGTCCCTTCCAACCTGGTATTCTATGATTCTGTGAGTACTGATACACCCAATTCCAAAATCTCTCCTGACATTTAAGGGGTCCCTGTTCTAAGGCTAATTTCAGCAAYAGATTTTATTGTTTTCCTGCATGGTTGCCCTCCTCTGTATATAAGATATCAGTGTCTGATGTGTAGTTCACCAAGTTGTCRTTCTCCTCCACCTGGACCCAAAGCCAGTCTTTTACACTGAGTTTCAACAACTACAATGAAAAGATTCTCACGTCAGAGCACTGCAGAGATTTTACTTGCTGATGTCATGCTGATGAGTTCGAAAGGTTCCAGTCACTCTGCAATATTACCCTGCCAGCCCCTAAGATAACATCCCTGAGTGGTCATACTGAAATGTAGACATACTCTAAGAACTGTGCAAACATTTAATAATTAATGTTTGGATAAATGACCACTAGATTTGTTTAATAAAAAGTACCCCAATTAAACAAGGGCTTATCATTCTGTTTTTGCTCTCTACCAGTAAGACCTTCTCTTATCAATAGAACACATTAAAAAACAAAGAATTTTSTGGGTTGCAGTCCTTGGGTTTGTTGATGATAGATCCCTTCTTTCTGCTCTATTCTTGAGACTCTGTCCTGCAGACACCCATCTAAGCATACGCTAAAGGCAAAAACATCACCCAATTTCCATTTGGTTTTACCAAATCTGCAGAAAMTACTTCCCATTCAAGAATTAACCATCAGACTTGAACAAGTCAACTACATAAGAAAAGAATCTCAGACTATCACAAAACGACCCTCCATTTCAGTTTGCCATGAGAAAAATTAGAAATCACTATGAAAATATTTATCAYAGACAACCACTGATGTAAATCATAAACAAAAAGTCTATGTCAGAGAATGCATCCTGCTTCTCACTTATACGAGGGCAGAACTGGACTTTTCCTTGTATTTAGTATTACGATTATTTATGCCCTTGACTTTACATACAGGGCAGTCATTAAAAGGGAGATATTAGCTCTGCCCTAAAGAATTTTCAATCTAAACTGGACACTGGCAACAGAGCTCAAATGTGTATTTGAGCAGGCAAATTTGRGCCTTGAGAGGAGGAGGAGGAATGCTTTACACAGGAACTGAAGTATTGGTTCGCTCTAAAGAACTATCTGGTCCATCGTCCTGTTTCTAASAATGGCAAGTAGGAGATGTTCAGCAAAAGACCATTAGAGATAGGCAGCTCTCTTACTCTCAGGTCCTCTGTAGGCAGGAGGTGATGGACCTTCTGGAGTGGATACTGGATGCAACCATCACATTGAACATWACTGTGGGCCTGTTTTGCACAAACATGGATATTCTTACTTTAAAATGCTTAAACTTTTGTTTTCCTAAACTGCCAGCTGCAGTTAGTTCCACAACTTGTTGTGTGACAATGATTTCWTTTTGTTTGCTTTAGATCCTTCCCTGGCTGGAAGGATCAGAAAAAAAGTCTGCTAAAAAGGGGTTTAATTTGTGTTCATAAGAATTAAAGATGGTGAAGAAGAAAGGAGGAACTGCCTACCTGATAGCAATCAGGAACRGGGAATGAGGTGCAAAAGCAGTAAAAATGACTCAAGAGGACAGTCAGAAAGGAATTTGCCTCAAYGTTACAAATAGCACAAATTGTCCCACAGGATTCTACTAATACCAGTAAAATCTGCTAAAAACACCAACTTACCTTCACTGAGACATGTGTAAGAGCATATTTCATTCTCACATTTTTTTGCTGACACGTAGCTTCAAGAAGTAAGTATATTTATTTGACCAAAAAGAAAAAAATCACCTCATTCATTCCTCTTAAGTCTAGTTACATTGGAGAAGCTTGGTTTTATCTACAGAAGCTAAGGTGACTGTAGACTTTTGAAAGAATTGCTTAGGTGCATTTCTGCCAACAGGCACTTTTTCTGCGACATTGGCAGTTTCATCTTGAAGTCAATCTGCCTCACAAACTTCCATGAGTGGCATCTTCGCCTTTTCTTCCAAAGAAAAAGAGCTTTCACTGAAGAATCATCCTTTAATTTCAAGTCAAAATGCTGAACTGAAGCAAAACTCTACTCAAAACTCTTCACAGAACTTTTACTTGCTTTTTAGAAAGTGGCACTACCCTGTGCAAAAGGGAAGATGATACAAAGCAGGAGCATATAATGCAGTGGTYTCAGACTTCGCAAAGGAAGGGTTTGGGGTGAATGGGTGTTGCTGCAGAGCAGTGATGCTCTGTCAGTCTAGCCATTGCTGCTTGTTCTATGTATGGAGATAGGTAAAGGGAAATGAAATTACCCAGGTCTGGAGAGAATACTGAATGTAGAATTTTATACTAGAAGTACAGGGATATGTTCAGAAAAGAAAATTTAATACCTTTTATAAATCAAGGCAGATTAAGTTCAAGTACAACTACAAAAGAGAGTACAACTACTTTGAGAAAAAAAGTGCACAATTTTATGGGATCTGCTGGAAGCACCATTTTTTCCCCCTCGCCTTTCCTTCCCCCCACTTTTCTTCARTGAACTCTCCATAAAAGGGGAAGCTGACTGATAGAGTGCACTTCGAATTTGGCCTTAAAATCAAATAATGAACCCTGACATCTTCAGCACTTTAAAATTATTCATTATATTTTTAACTGATGTTTTAGTTATTTTCATTGTTACAATGCAGTAGCTTTTAATCAGATTCATGTAATTAAATGTTCTCTTCCTGACACAAGCTGTGTATCTATCACAGCCTCATTTAAGCCACATAGCATGAGTTATATCAAGGTAATCAGGAATAACAGATCAAGTTTCCACATACCTAGGACCCAGTTTTCAGAATTCCCTCTGCTGTTTATATTGGATAAGTAGAAAAATGTATTCTTCTGAACGTTCATTTAGAGTCTTTTTCAGGGCCGTAAGAATTTTCCATAGTTCTCTCCTTCATATTTCCTTCTGGATCCCTCACTTTGCCCCTGTGAACGTTACGTCTGCAAGTGGTTTTTCATCTCTTCTCCCTTGCAGTGCATTATGCTCAGGATTTTATAGCCTCACTGACACCCGAATGGATGCAGTTCTTCTAYCTCCACATCTCATAGCGAAACTGGATTCTTCCGTGGTCACTGAAGTGTGATGCTGTCTTAGCCGTGCTGATTAGCATTTGTGGCTGTGCAATGATGTCTCCCTAAATGCAGGGGAGGTCTCTCTGGCAGCCAGATTTGTTCCAGTCTAAGCTCCTAAACCAGCCCCTAGGAAATGCAGAGATAGATAAAGATGCACACACATGCRTGCATATCCCCATGTATAGGAGCCTTTTTCAGTTAAATTATTAATTGTAGTAATTTGTGTTAATTCTAAGGGGAATGTTTCRGTTCTGATTTTCAGGAAATCTAATTTCCATTTGTACATTTAAAACCTCTCTTTTACTGAGCATAAATGATTGAGAACATTCTTTTCAACTTATGAACTTTTATTATGTAATGTCTGGATGACTAACTGGCCCTGGTGGTTTTGGAAAAAAACTGCTTACACAATTCTGCCTAACTAACATGTATGCCCTGACAAACATCCTCTAGAGTGTATGGGGAATGGGTAGTGGCCCATTCAAATATAGGATTGAAGGATCTAACAGCTATTCATGAAGTACTGGAAAGAGCAATCAAAGAGGATGTGAATTATTATCTGTATCAGTTTGGGGTTGAGAAGAAAAGAGAGACCTCTCATAAACTCAGTTTAGAAGGATAAAAGGTAAAAAGAATCCTTTTGTTTAGCACTATATCTGAGATAAAAATAAATAGACTTTCTGCTGCAAATACAGCCCCTCTGCAGACACACAGGAAACATTAGAGATCCTCAAGACGAAGTAGTGGGAATTTTTTTATGACTTTTTTTTTTTTTTTTAAACAATCCTGGTTTTACTTTTCTGATATTCTCAAGCCTCACTGAAACCTTACCTATGGTAAAAGGGAGGGCTGTTGAAGTGGGATGTGTGCTTTTGGGCTATTTGGAGGTGATATCTGTTTCTCCGTTTGGAGTCATTGCTCTCACTGTGCCAGTTTTTATTGACCCGCTTACAGGGTGTTCTGGGGAGRGAAGAGGAGGAGGGAGGTAGGTGCTTCAGTAAGGACAACAAAAGGTGGCCTTTATAAAGCAGCATGTATGCTAAGATCCTCTGGGGAGAATTAGGCATTAAAACCAGAGAAGGAAAGTACCCTCCAGCCCTTCAAATACAGTAATGAAAAGAAACCACTTTTCCTTCACTCAAATATTTAAAATATTAAAAGTTTTAAAGTTCCCCAAATGGAATCCAATTATTCTCACAACCAGAGGCTAATTTCCCCAACTCTCTGAGCCACTGATGCTCAGCAACTGTCTGAGCGGTTTTGCTCTCTAAAATCTAGGGCAGCTGTCAACAGATCTACTTTGCTGAGAGGATTTGCTGTTAATTTTGTCCAGCTTCTGTTTTTCAGTGCCAGTCAATGTTTTCCAAGTAAACTCATCCATGAATTCATGTAAAGACTCAACTTAAAGCCCTTAGGCACTGATGGATCTCTTTTTAGTGCTTTAGATGCAATCCTAACTCAGCCAAAAGGTGCTCATTTTTTGATGCAATATAGTAATCATTTATATATTGTTAAAGTAATGCAAGTATTTGAGCACCTTAAAATGTTGAGGTGTTACTCTCTGCATGTCTTTAGCCTAAATGATCAAAAACCGACAGCAGCAGTGTTATTTGTTAGAAAAATTATATAAAAATCTGACCAGTGCACGACAATGCCACATTGAAATTCTCTGTCCATCATTGTCTCAGTGATAATTTAGGGCCAAAAATCAATATACATTCTTTGGAAAGCCTGACAGGGGGTGGGGAGGGGAAGAGAAGAAAGGAAGGACAAAAGAGAAAAAGGAAAGTAATTTACTCTCTTACCCATCGAAGCTTTTCTGGTACATGTGTAACTTTGGGAACCTGAATAGCTCACTGAGGTAACACAGTGTTAGCTGGCTAAGCCATCAGGCAATCTTCAGAGTTGCGCCCCATACTCATACTATTAATGTGTTGGCCACAAATRTCTTGTGCAAGGGTGCTTTTGTCACAACAGACGCGCTTTTCTGTCWAAATAAGCTTGAGATCAAATTAGTACCATGAGCAGCAATCAGCAGGCGGGTAAAAGTGTGCGATGCCAGGGATGATTCAAAATGCTATCCTCTGTCAAAAGACAGACCGGACAATGTCTCTGTAATGTCCTAGCTGTCTTTTGTCCTATTATAAACATATATCAATYGTTGCTGGAAATACTCTCGTTTAAGTTAAGCCAGTGTAAAGTCCATAACTTCGCTATCTCATCCCTACCACTAACTGATATGCCCTATTTACTCAATGCTTGAAAAACTACTGACAATATTTAAACTCTCTCTCTCAAACCATATGTCAATACAGCACAGCAGTTCTGACCATTAGGGATCTGCTTGCTATGGTATAATCTGTCCGCATACAGTCTCACTTATGCAAAACTGAAGCATTCGAGTGTCTCCATTATGACTACTGAGATAATGTCCAGTATTGCAAGATCTAGGTCCCTGTTGTTAAAGCTGAGTCACGTCGCCAGTCAYATTTGCCAGTCATAAAAACGCAGATGCTTTTTGGACAAAAGCAGCTGTGATTTCTCCTCTAAATAMGTTTTAAGGATTGTAGAAAGAAAAGGATGATATGAACATGTTGCGCTCTTCCATGATGCATGTATCRGGCAATGCATATAGTGAAAGCCATTTAGTCCTTTGTCTGGAGGAAACTGGTACATTTACAGGAGCAACACAATAATTTCAGAATAGATCCTCAGAGTAAATAATAAGGCATGTCAATTAAACTCTTGAATATATGTTAGACTTTACATAAAAATGTCTTAGACTCATTGGTTTGGAAGGAGATTTCTTCATTSTCTTTAAGTCGGGCACCTGTCCCTTTATGGCAAATGATTTTGCTACTCTGTCATTAAATATGTTTAACCTTTTTTTTCTTTTTAAAAATCTGCTCATTTGAATAGTCTCAGCTTGACATCTCACTGAAATATATTTCTGCTATGGTTTAGAAAGTGGACAGGACTCACTTAGCCAGTCAATAATTAATTCAAAGTGATGACCAGGATACAATTCTACACAGAACATGAAATTTGCAACCTGCTAGGCAGGAAGTAGTCACAGCCCAGATTTCCAGAATGACATCTAATATTCCACATTTTTCCAAAGCAAAATAAATGTCTTTTTTTATCCCTCGTTAAGAGGGCATTCATAATATTATCCCCAGCTCTAAGGGGACCCATGTCACACTGTGGTTATTTTTCTTGGGTTTTCTTATTTATACCAAGAGACGAGCATACCCTCTTTCTATGAAAAGAACATACTGCTAAGATTACAAACACAGACAAGGGAAACAGCATACTTGCCATGGATARTACAACCAAATGTCATCCTGAAATAGAATGTTCAATTATCCCATGGTGCATACATCAAAATACGTCAAAATTCCAGTATCTTCTGAGTCCAGGAAGGTTATTTAAAACAGCTTGCAATTAAAAAAATTTTAAAAGTCTAGATGGAAGAGAGGTTTGACCTGACTTTTCAAGAAAAAGCCTAAATAAGGACACTGCTCTGAATGACAGTGTGGTTTAATGTTATGTTATATATTTTCTTACATTTTCATGGGCCAGATTTCAAAGTGAGATTTTAAGAGTACCAAAGTGAGTTGTACCTAGTTTCAAGAGAGCCAAGTATAAGTAGGTTCACAGTTACAGTCAACTAGATAACTTGGATGCATAACCTATATCTTGATATATCAATTTCTAAATGACCTAATTTTTTAACACAGGTACTAAACACACCAAAACCAAGTAGGAAACTGAAATCCAAGATTTCCTCTTCTTACAACCCCTGTCAGTGCACAGTCTCACACACAATGCATGACAGATTGCATTAATGGTGAAAAGACTATCCAGGGTCCCACAGATAAGACTCTTTTTGTGAAGAGAAGTTGAAGAAACATTCTGATCTTTAGCAAAACTACTCAGCAATTTATGAAGATTTTTTCCTTAGAGCTGCCTACAGGTGGTTAATGCATTACTGAATACCTGCACAAACTTCTTCCAACTAAGTGGACAATGTTAGGAGGATTCCTTCAGTAACATCTTTGTCCACAATAAACTTCACTCTTAAAAATTAAAAAAAAAAAAGATGTTTTCTTGCAAAGTTTAAAAAAACCAAAACTCATTCAGCACTGACCAGCACCACACATATTCTTGCAACAGGATATTGGCCAAAGTGAGAAACTGGCCAGTTGTCCCTACGTCACATGATTTTTGTTCCTTATTTAGAATCACAAAAATGCAAGGATTAATTTTTATCATCATTTCCACATATATTTTACCTTTGCCAAAGCCAGTTTGAGTATGTGTTCCAAGTAGTCTTAAATTCGGCCTTGAGGGAGAAGAAAGTTGAGCAGGCTGGGCATTGCAAAGCAGTCAACATCAGTGAGTCAAATTAAGTTCTGGCATAATCTTGCTGGCTCGGGTTCTGCRGGGGAGCGTTTGCGCAGGGGGAGCAGGGACGGAGGTGGCACATATAAGAAAGAACATACAGGAGACTGCTAAGGCAGTTTGTTCAGGGATCCCTGCAGCAGCAGCTCCAAGAATTGACAAGAGTGTCGAATGTACACAGGAAAGTATTCGTCTTGAGCTGGAGAACTGAACCTGAACAATTAACGGGCTGTGTGTGTACATAAATTTACCTGAAAAACCCATTACTCGCCCTTAATCCCTTTTKAATCTTCAACATGACAGAAGTTTTCAGAATAGCACTCCACAAAATGATGGGTGATGAACAGGAACGCTTCAGTTAGGCAGGGAAAAGCCCTTGGAACTCCAGAAACTTGTTCTGCTGAACAAGGGTGTTGGTCTCTTCTCCCAAGTAACAAGTGATAGGATGAGAGGAAATGGCCTCAAGTTGCGCCAGGGCAGGTTTAGATTGGATATTAGGAAAAATTTCTTCACCGAAAGGGTAGTCAGGCATTGGAACAGGCTGCCCAGGGAAGTGGTGGAGTCACCATCCCTGGAGGTGTTCAAAAAACGTGTGGATGAGGTGCTTCGGGACATGGTTTAGTGAGCATTTGTACTGGGTTGATGGTTGGACTCGATGATCTTAAAGGTCTTTTCCAACCTTAATGATTCTATGATTCTAAGGCACACTTACTACAGCAAAAATTTACATCRGATACAAGCAACAGAGAAATTTGCTGGAATCACTTCTATTTCCCTTAACCCAGACACTTCAAGCCCCTCTTACATATTCAGTCACCTGACACAGAGAAGAGCTGGGTCCCCAGTCAGTGGCAGCCAGCAGAATTTCAGTGAAGTTCATGGCTATGTGTCACCCCGTGCTCTCTGAGGACCCAACATGGTGCAGCCACAGAAATTCAGGCAAATGACTGCTTTCCAGGCAATTTTATCTGAATCATCCTTCTGAACTCTGGCTACAGGATTTTTCTTCAACTTAAACTTGAAGTCCTGAAACATTAAAGAACAGAATGCATCAACTTAATTGGAAACAGTTTTGCCTCAACACATCCTGCGTTTGTTCAAGGACTTAGAGAGAGGAAAAGCCCGTGCTTTGAAGCACTGTGACAACTTAAGATAAATTTCAGCATTACTTTTCTAACAGAATATAATTGAAAACATACTTCAACACAGACTCTAATCTAACTCTGGGTAGAGATGTGTTTAACCCACAAGTCTGGATCTCAACATTCCCAAGTCTTGAAGAAATCCTGACTCTGACCCAAATTGTCTTCTCTTTCTATAACAAGCAAAACCAGTTTTAATACTACTGAGCCGAGTTCGTCACTTATYCAAAATCGTGGTAAAATCATTTATGTGTTCCTTTTACCGTCATTTATRTGTTCCTTTTCATCACACTGATGTCTAAAGTCCCCGTTTCTCCCTATACCTCTCAAAGATTAGGGTCAAATACCTGTATATTGTAGAAGGCAGTCCCTCCCCCCAAAGCCTCGATGTCTAAACAGACAAAACTGGCAGACAGTAAGATAAAGGACGCATTGTTATACCCATTTTCAGCTGGGGAACCATGCCTTAAGATGACTAAGAGTCAGAATCCCAAGGGAGGTCAAGGATCAGATTCTCAAATGCTCAATAACCAGCGTCAGAGCCAGACTTTCATAGGAAAAAGAGAAGAAAATAAAGAAAAAGAGGGGAAAAAAAAAAAAAAAGAAGAAGAAAAAAAGGCTCCAAGCCCTGTAGTTCCTACTTTTATTGTAGATTTTCGAAAGACCTTTTCGCCCATCTTGAAAATCTGGCCACTTAGGCACCCATCTGAGTGCCTAAATGGGAACTTATCTCTCTAGGMAATCTCCCTGCCAGTCTGGGTGCTCCTGCCGATTTGAAGCCTGGCGGTACACGAGTCGCCCAAGGTCACAGAGGAAGTCTCTTGCAGAGCCAGAAATTTGAACCAACATCTCCTGTGCCCTAACCACAAGTCTATCCTTCCTCTCACTAACAACACAGTGTATTTCTTTGTTAGGTTTCTTTCTAGTTAGATATAACATAATGGGGCTTTTTCTTTATTCATCTGTAATGGTAATATGACATTATGAGATTGGCACTTGTCATTCACAGGGTATGCTCTTTTTTTCCGCTTGCCCCCAAAACACAAACACACTTAGCAGATTGTCGTCTGCGGATGACACTAAAATCTCTGTATTTYAGAATCTTTTTACAGCAGCCTCGCAAGAGTAAATTGCCCTTTATTAATATTTTTCAGGATATGAGAGGCTGACAACTTGCAGATTGATCCCAGCTACAAAGAATTATTCCCCTTTCTCACAGCCTCGGAGCAGGGTTGGGGGGAAGCCTTTTTGGGGAAGATCGAGATAAGAGCAGGTTGTTCATRTTATATCCCTTAGCAGCTGCTGCTACCGTGTGAAGGCCTAAATACTAGATTAATAAGTAGCCACTGGCTACCATCATGTGTGTGAGCAGCCTTAAGTGTCCCTGCAAGACATGTAGAGTAGAACAGCATCAAGTCGAAACCCCAAGCACAATACCATGTTTTCTTTTGCCACCTTTTCCATCTTATTTAGAGGAACACGTGTAATTCCTCTCCATYTCAAGCTCTGGAGACTACAGGGGGATGTCACTGTACAAACCAAGAGAATTTTAGATATTCACTGTATCTGCGCAGACAAATAAAAGAATGCATGTGAGATGCCTGATGTACAGAACTCCATTAATCTCCAAGTTTTTATTTTTGCATTTGTCTCGTTTGGGCTTTTTTTTTTTTTTTAAATTCAGTTTCTTCAAACCCTGCCCTCTTCTACATGACCTTTTTGATCAATAGTCCTTCGTTGTGCTGCGAGGCCTTGGTAGCAGAGGACAGAATGACTACAGCTAATCCTTATCTAATGTTTACCTTTAAACTCTTTGGGTCTTGGCACAGGTTTGAGACATTTGTTTTGTTTTCATCTAAATGATGAGCATTTCTTGAGAGCGTGGCCTCCTCCGGAGATCCCGGCGTTCTCAGCTAACGTTYCCCTCTGCTCCTGCAGTCGCCCCCACCTCTAGCCCACTTGCACTTTTCTGCTTCACCACCTCAGAAATTAGTGGATTACCTCAGCTCTTCTGATACATCTTTTGGCAAGTCAATGAAAGTCAGGTTGCCAACTATTTTCATGTGGAAAACAGGCCTCTCCCTGTCTTTCTACATCTAGAAGACATTTTTTGTGGGGAGGGGACTTGAAAAGTCTCTTTGTCAGATTCTGCAGTTGCATGTCATCTTAAAAACCAACCCCAACTGTTTTTTGTCACTATACTATCTTCTTAGAGGAGTTTCACTGACAACTTTTGGCCAATTTTCAAATGGCAAGTCAATATGAAACTTTCTATTCTCCCTGCCCTTAAGAAAGCCTGTTACCCTATATATTAAGATCTATTTTTGTTTCAGACATYGCAGTGTAACACTACATCCCTGGCAACTCCTAGAACAAAACCATTAGACACATGGGACCCCCCCTCCCCAGCAACTTTATCTCAACAAGTACTTCATTTAAGCAAACAGCCTAAACCATGACTCATACACCAGTGAAAGACAACTATTCGAAAACTCAAGGGCTGCTACAACTGACCACAGCAAGGACAAAGGTATGAAAAATAAGCCTAAGACTACAATTCCAGATGCAAAACAAATTAATACTCCCACAGAGGGAAAGCCAGATCTGCCAGGCTGCCCAGGCCTCCGCAGGCGGTTTGGCTGCTGTGGCAGCATAAGGACAGCCGGGGGCCAGACATGGAGACTCCGGCCCTCGGAGTTAGGGATATATGCACTTCAGAGGGTTGTTGATAGCGGGAAATCCTTGAGCTGAGCATTTCTGTTACCARCCAGGTCTGTCCCTTTACAAACAGTAACTTACCCTTTTCTCTGAAGCAAGTTTTCACCAAATTTGAAGGTCCCCTTGGTGTACTTCAGAGCTGTAAAGTTGAGCTGAAAATAGGTGTTTTGTGCTGCTTTGGTTTTGGTTTTGTTAGGGTGTTGTTTTGTTGTGGTTTTTTTTTTTTTTTTTAATTAGCACATATACAGTTAAAAAGCCCTCGTGCAAAGTTAGAGCTAGTCCTTAAAATTACCTCTAAGCTTACTGTGAAATTGACTGGGATCTTAAAAAAAAAAAATCAAAAATTGTACTCACTCTTGCCCTTTTCCCACTCCCTAACAGCAACTGCTGAAAAGGTGCAAGTTACCAACTACTGAAATGCTACATAAATGCTCTAAAATAAAAAGATTTATATCCAAATAGATATAACGAAGTGAAACTCACTTTCAGCTTCACAATGTGCAGTAACATATTAGTGAGTGACTGATCTATTGCTTATGAAAAGAAAAAAAAAAACAAGAAAAAGCCTTTTCACAGTTCAATAGAAAGTTACAATATTTGAGAAATGAATAAGAAGTCATGTAATGGCTTTGCAGCTTTTGAACTTTCACATGTTTCAGATTTTTCTAATGCTTGTGCGGATTAAAGAGATTCACATCTCAATGACTGGGGCACCTCGCATTTTTTCTGGATCAGGTTTAATGCTTTCCACACTGTAGAAATTTCACTTTGTATGAACACACCCTGAATTTAAGGAATTTTTCATACTTAGGTGTGTGTTTTCCAGTATGTTTCTTTTTATGTTAACCCCGTCAAAGGGCACAGTGTCTGGATCATAAGAATCAGCAACTCCTTCAATTTCACACACCAATACACCGGGCCTTTTCGGCATGCTTTTCTTTCCAGACCCCAAAAATAAATTTAAAAGGGGGAAGTCAGGAGACAATGAAATAGAAGACATCCATATTTTTTTAATTCTGTGTATTATCTCAACCTGGACCCCAGAATAAAAAGAAGAACCATTTATTTCAGTAATGTGCAAAGTTCATGGTTTTAAAGCTACAACTACACCCTTTTMATCTCTTTAAAAGACATTTCAAAGCAGGTTTGTGGGACCCAAAGAAAGAGAAGAATCTCTGATGTCCATCCAGCTCACAGAGAAAAACCCCTGCATTTTCAACCCTTTGACATAGGATTAAGGAGTGACAAAAAGCCATTTCACYCTTTCCAAAAAAATGTGTATGTGCGTGCTTGAACAGGATTTATATTCTAGTGGCAATCAGGAAGGCGTGGGTACCGTCTAGAATCTAGAAATAATCACAGACCTCATAAAAGGCAGCACGTATGTTAAGTCCTTATGGCTCAATGACAAGGGGAACCAAATGTTTAAAAACATTTGCACACAATAGGCATGACAACCCAAGATGTAAACTGCTTGGGGCCTGTGCAGAACTGAATCTAGTGGATGAACAGAGGGGTTTTTTTTTTCTGGTTGTAGACCCACAGAGTAAGATAATTTCAGACAAAGCAAGCAAAGGGCGTGTGAGAGCAAAGAAGCAGGTGACATTGGAAAGATGGAGGTTCTTTTGAACACCACTAGTAGTTATGCCCATTTGGGGTATTTCTGGAAAACAAACAAACAGCCCTCTGATGATGATTTTTGCCTGTGTTCAGGGAAGCAACATTGCATACATGCTCTGTGAATAAAGCACATTTCTGCAAAACTACCCCAAAAATACATTTCACTTCTACTACCAGTTCCTCATTCATATGGGAATCACTTGCCAGCTTCTGAATTCTGACCATGCAACTTTGGCCTAAAAAGCAATACAAGTGTATAACAAAAATGTTCACTTTACAACAAAAGAAYAACTTTTACATACAAAACCATAACTTTTACAAATAATAACAGAATTTTTGTTTGAAAGAAACTTATCCTTTCACTTTGGGAAATAAAAAAGAAACTGCTTTTGTGGGACTTCTATGTTCCGCAGGGACATTTAGTACTGAAGTTTCATTTATGACTATGCTCAGTTCTTTTCATTCAACCTAAGCAATTGTAACCACCAAAATAATTAAAAAAAAAAAAAATCGTATTATGGAATGACTTTTCTTCAATAATACATCAGTTCCTTGTGAATTAATGTCAGAGGATGTTATTTTCTCCTAAAGTTTTTCAGATCTGCCTGTATGTCAAAGTATGCTGGCATGTCTTAAAACACAAATATTTTTCAGGAGAAATCGTATGTTCAGTGTTCTGATTGCTTGTGTCCGCTTTTCAGCCTACAATATRAAGTTTGGAGTACAAAAAATGTTTTGGTAATACAAAACATTAAAATAAAGACCACTGAATACATGCTGAGTTCCTATTGCGTACATCATAAGCGTGCACGGGAGCGTAGAGCTGACTCATCAAGTGTGAAACAAAACCCACAAAACTATACTTATTAAAAAGATTTTTTCTCCCTGAGAAAATAGTGATTTTTTTCTATTTTGTTCTCCTCCTGATGTGATTTGCAGTGTTGCAAGCAAGCGATTGTGGCAAGCCTAGAGTTTTAACTTAATTTATTGGTCTCCACCATTATGCAGCACTGGAGTACAGCCAAAACTTCACTGCCTTGCATTTATTCTAACTTTCTCTGCAACGGAAATGCCCAACCCATCTAGAAATCTTCAACTACAGAACACTACTGTTCCAAAATCCTGTCTGCTTTCYGATTTTTTTGCGTGCTCCAAACTCCTATTAAAGTCAACACTAATATGAGGCAGCCAGGACTACCTAAGGCTATCTAGAAGCCAAGGTTTATGGGAGAGAGCTGGTTTAAAGAAAGGGTATTACCTCTCCTTACAATCACCACCGAACTGAAAAGAGCGTAAGTTGGGCTGAGCAAAGAAGGCAACCAASTGTTGGCAGCACTTGAAATTTTGGAGAATCTCTTTGGAGAGTTGTGCAACCAGGCGCGGTGCCCCAGTCAGCCCGGCTCTCCAGCGGCTCCACCAGTGCCAGGCTTTCACTCGGTCTCATAGCTCTGATTTCAGATGACCTACTGTTTGAAAACACACAACCAAGTTGATCTGCACAGCATTAGTTCCCTGTCCTGCTTCTTAGGAACCTATCGTAATGTGAATACCTGGTTTGCGAAATCAAACATCATCTGTCCGCTTGGGCTCCTTGGCCTGCCATTCACTTGCTTCTAAAAGAAATGAGATTACTCTCCTAAAACAAGGGAAAACGTTTTGGAGGGCAGTGCTTAATCTTCATGTCTCATGTTCAGCTAAACTCGTATCAAATGTGAACTGACACTACAAATACAGGCACCAGAGGAGACTATTTTTCACATTTGCAAGTATCTCTTTGCAACCACAAAAATGTTGGGAACAGTGAGCATAATGCCAAGAAATCAAAGTCCAATGCGAAGACAAGCGTGCTACTCCCTGGCTGTTAACAGAAAATGCTTGATGGAAACAAGATCAACTGGCTATGACAGAGCAAACAGGGCACTGAAGWGCACTGGAATTTCTCCTCCTTTGTAAGAAGGATGTATCCATAAAACTCACGAAGGGACATAATCTTACCACCCATTGGAAGGGGGAGGGGGGAGGAAAGAATGGAACAAGTGGTCTCATCTGTAAGTTGTAAACAACTGTAGGTTTGMGTTTCAAAGGAGTAATATGAAGAGCTGCTGCAGATGACTTCACTAGCAATTTTAGCTCAGCTAAAATGGTGCGTCTGTGTGCCTGTGCATACACACCGGAATTGCAGGTGAGAGCTATAATACATTGCCACCATTAGAGGTCATGAACAGGAGATTTACACTAAGATTCATCAGCCATTTGTTTCAACTATAACGAAACCAAGTATGCAGCACAACGCACCACCTCCTCCATTCTGCGTGTTCTCTGAATGATGCAAATATTGCACAAAATCTATCACCAATGTCCTCTATTAACTGCCATTATTTCAAATGCCCTCAACCTTGAAATATCAAAACAATTTTGACCTCAGAAAAGCCTAATTACTGTGTCTGTACATAACATGGCAAACCCAGACACAACTGTAGTATACCTACCTCCAAACTAATAACTTCATTGAATAGTGGTGTGAGTACTGTTTATGCAACACTAAAGTGTCAAAAAAAAGGAATCCACCATTAACTTCAATGATGATAACAGAGTAAGTTGCTAGAGAGCTAGAAAACATTTCTTTTTAAAGATCGTTGTGTTCTGCCTCCCTCTACATTTCTATGAGTTTTGTAGGTCGAGACACAAGCCCTCTCATTACCTGAGTTTCTGCAGCCTGTTAGAGACCGCATTCTCCTTGGCATATTTGTTTTTTCACTTGCTGTTCCATTTCATCAAAACCAAAGACATTTCACGATGAAAGCAGAAGTATACGGAAAAACATAACTATGGAGACTAACCGCAACTCAACCTCATCTGCTTAGCAGTGAAGTGATATTTCCCCACATTTTCTCAGACTCAAGAGCAAACTTATAGTATATTGCTCAAAAAAAGTAAGCTTTCAAAGCATTTTCAGAGGAACAGAGGAAAAAAAAATACAGAATTAGAAACACCACACTTTGGAGCAAGAGCACGAAAAAAGACGTGTTCAGGGGAAGATACCGGAGATGAAAGCCTGGCTCCACTGAATTCCAGGATAAAACAGCCATTGGTTTCAACAGTCACAATCTCTGTCAAGATCTGAGTCTGGATTCACTTTTGAAGTAGGTGTGGCCTAAGAGCAGGAGGGAAGAATTAACAATAATATAAAATATATCTCTCTCTCTTAAACAGCCCATCATGCATTTCATTCTACATTGCTATTGACTACAAAAAGGCACGAGTGGTTATGAAATCCATCTCTCTAGGTATGCCCTACTTTTCRCCACACTATCCTTTTCGTTATCTTTGTATTACACAGTATCATGATTTTGTTTTTGTTTATGGTGGTGAATGGGATGACAGCATTAACGCAATGGTTATGCTACGTGTCAGAATTGCATTAATTTTATGACAAGCCACCTTTCATCATACACAAACCAGCATCATACATCTAGAGGCGCAGGTTTTGGTACTACCCTGAGACAACTGTGATTACATACTATATGCTTCAGTGTTGTATTTGTGTAAGTTATGCTTGTGTCTTGTATACACATTCACACACACTACATGTATACATCACTTCTGAATGTATAGGCACACACATCCATGGATGCAGGAAAACCATGAATGCGGGAGCCACAATAACACTGCTCCTGCCTGAYGGCAGTACGTTACAGAATTTGCTTCCATGTTAATGGATCACAGAAAAAAATCTTGTAAGGATTATTTTAATTTGTAAAACATTTGTATTCCCTACTGTATTGCAATAAAAGGAATGTGCCAACTGCCAGTCTCTKAAGAAATATAATACAATTCCTCATACTTTTGGTTTGAAATCGGAACCGAAACACATTTGCTGCAGAAGAACGAATCTTTATGGCCCTGGCAGGAGGTGAAGGCTGGGAGTCAACTCACTCCTGGTGGCTGTAATCCCCTCATGGGAATCTAGATGTGTCGCTCAATATCCTGTATCCTCTGATCATTTTCAGAAAAACAGAAAGTTGCAATGACATCACAAAATGCACAACAAATCCACGACCGGCCAAGACTTCGAGGTCAGGAATACACCAAGAAGCACAGCCATCTCACAGCTGCAAATGGAGGCAGAACTCTGGGTCTTTCGCTGAAAAAAAAATAAAAATTATTGCCTGCATATGCTACCAGTAAATCAGCACTCGCTTAGCCACCCTAGAGCATGAAACTCAGCATAATAGATCTTTCATAGCTCACAGGAGAGGTCATGGTACAAGAATGTTGAACAATACAACACAATCTTTTGTAGGTAAGCAACTTCAAGGTAGGAGGCGTAAGTTGTTGCAACAATAGAAACCTCAGAGGAGATCATCAGAAAATGATTAACATGTTTTTTCAAAGGAATGTGCACAATTGACAATATTTTCAACACAGACATATATTTCGAACTCCTCTGGCGTCCTGTTTCTTACGCTTTATACACACACACAGAGCTCAGATTTTGATTTTGTTTCATTAACTCCATATTTCTGCTACTTATAATTACCCAAAGCATTATGATCAGATTATTCACACGTTCATTTATTTGGAATAATTCCCATTAAAGGGACTTTCAGAAAAGTAACCTAATGTTGAATACAATTTCTGGTGCACTGCATTTTTTATATTTAATATGTCACTTGATGGTTTGTTAAACTGTCTGATTTGATGTTTATTACAAATGTTCACTGTGTTGAAATCCCAAACAAACATCAGGGATACAATTCTTTTCCACAGAGTATACGCTTTATATTGTTTGTCRCTTTTCTTTGGACTCCTTTCTTAGCAGGAATATACCAAAATAAGACAACACTTAAATAATTTTTCTAGAAAATAGGCTTCTGCTGAAATTAATATAATATTGCACGCTCATTTTGATTTGCTGAAGTCCAAGCTAGCTAGTATCCCAGGTGAATTGGATGGAACTACAACTGGCTACAACCAACGAGGGCAAGAACCTCAACAGACAATTGCACACAAAGGCTGGCTATTGCCTGGCATCCCGAAAGCGAAATTGGCTTTTCCTCCCATAAGGAACTGACTTCCATGCCAGTACTTCCCTTCTGTTAGCAAAGAGGCTGCCCACGATGGTGGGCACGAGCCACCGAGGAGGCAGTGGGGTGGGCTGAACCTGGCCTTGCTCCAGGCCTTTGATCCCTGGGGAGAAGCTCAGCAGACAGTACAACATAGGGATCAGTTGGGCAGACCGACGAGAAAACCACAGCCCAGGTGGGAAGACACAGCCGCTGACAGCATCCCGCAGGAAAGCGGATCAAGAGATCAGGCTTTGGTCAAGAGACTATTGCTGAGGGAAGTGGGACCAAAACTGCAGTTTCACTTTCTGGAGTCACCTCTAGGGACAGCCAAGGAGGACACAATTAGTGGGCATCAAACAGTGCCCCTCTTCACTTTCACTTCTCGCTGGCACTCCATGCGACGGCAGGAAGGAGCAGAGAAGGAAGTGGTGTGAGCTTCGGCAATGAATCAASGCCAGGAAAGGGACATAGGAAATTGAAATCTGTAGGAACCGAACGCTTTGCCTTGGCCACAAAACGCGTTCAAATGCATGTCTCCATTTCCAGGTGCTTTCTCTTCACACTTCCCGAGAAACTCCAGGGGCCAAGGCAGGGGAGCTCTGCATCCAGCCAGACGCGCAGGCTGCTCACACCCCTCTAAAAGGTATCATCGCGTTCGTCCAAGTATTTCAAATGAAACTGTTTCAGACACAAATGAGCTCACTACTTTTCAGCATCAAGTCACATTTTTTATTTTGCAGTTCCAAAGACTTTTGGGTCCCTCTCCCCCATCCCCAACTGCCTCTTACTTTGAAAATTCCCAATTCTTTGTGTGTGACATCATGATGCATTGCCATGAAAAATTAATTTAAAATTATAAGCACTAAATTGTAACTTCTTTGCATGGTAAACGATCACACAGAGTGGAATTGCCGTTTAAACAAAGATCTTCTATAATTAGTGATAATAACAAAGGAAATATTCATAATTACATCAAAGGATTCTTCACTGAGTATTGTTTTTATTTGCTTCCTGAGGGAGCACAGAGTTCTCTGAAAAGATAACCCTATTTTAGGCAGACGTAGATAAACAAAAAAGGGCCATCTAGAGAATCCAACTTCAAACCAAAGCCTGAAAAATACTCCAAAATCCAGAAGAGGTTCTCTAATTGATCTGATTACGGGCCAGGCATCAGTTCTCTACTAGGTACGCAGTGCTGATACGTCTGTAGTATGTGAACACCTTTTCAGATGAACATGACACACAACACTGCAGCGTATCCTGGGCGTCTGTCTCTGCATATAGGAGGCATAGTCCGGGGATTAATGGCATCCACCAACATAAACACAGGACTAATTTTGTGAAGCACAGATAGCTAAAAATAGCCAAGAGTAATGTTATGCAATAAAACCTGGTGTACGTTTCCCCTTTCCAGACGAGGGAATCTGACATAGTTTCAAATAGAAAGAGGCGGCAGTCTGACCAGAACACAGAATATATTCATTTCGTTCCCTTCCAAAGAGATAGGATTCAACTCTCCCATACATGCACGCCCACTGTCATATCGTTTCAACGGCTTAAATAGTAAATGATGATCAAAAATTCACAACACTTCTGCCCTCCCCTGGAAAAAAAAAATAGGTCAAAAATAAATGGAAACAAACTGTCTTCTGCTCCTTTTTATGCGTTTGAGAGAGAGAAAAAAACCCGATGGAGATAAATCTGCATAATACCGAACCAAATCTCTTTAATTCCAGTCAGCTTTTATCATTCAATCACCGAGCCTGTATGTGGAAAAATTCATGCTAATTCCCCCTAGCAACAGCCGCAGCCTATCAGGGGGAGCCCTGCACCAGGCAGCTGCCAGCCAGCAAGAATAACTCTAAGTAGGTCAGGCCCGCATTTCTAAAAATGCCACGGTCTAGTAACCCCACTGTCCCGTCTGTCTGCCCTGCCCCGTAATAACCTCGATCGCTGGGTGACACAATGACATACTACCCCGTCAGAGCGCAATCAAATCACGCGGCATTATTCTGCTGCGAGCATCGCTGCTGGAGGAAGGGCCCGTCGAGGGGCAGCATTAATCAGGCAGCCATTCACGTCCACTAGCACTTCACTCTGGAGATGGGGCCTGCATTAATGACCAGCTGTTTGAACTAACGCAAACAAAATAAYGTCTTCCACCCTGTTGGCTGCGCAGAATACGCCATTCTAATCAGGCAGGTTATGCTCATTGACTAAACCCAAGATGTAAATTAAACAGCCCCAGACAATGCCAGCTTTTGAAACCTTCTATTAATTAAAGTAAGTATATTTAAATTATACTATACACAATTCAAAGAGCTATTGGTTTAATATACAGAGTCATCTCCTCCTACAAATTTGCGTTCACGGTCCAAAAAAAAAAAAAACCAAACCAAACCCACCTCACTGTTTGCATAATGCAATCTACCTATCCTGGTGAATTGAAAAGCAACGTAAACAGAGCCGAACTGCAACCGACTTCTGCTGGGAGCAGGGAACCACGCCAGGCTGCTAGCAATTGGGCGGCACGAGCACCGACAGACAGGCACGCTGGATAGCGTGGAGGGGTATTGATAAAAGCCCCGTAAACGTCTTCCAGCCGCAACGCGGAGAAGGGCCAGTCGGAGCGCATTAAGCACCCCCTGCAATCTCTCGCTGCTTAAACGTTGCCGAGTTGTCTGCACAGACCTAAAAATAATTGCGGAGGTCAGAAAGCTCCTGGCGGGGCCTGGGCATGTGCCTTTAAGAGCGCACAGCCGCGGGCATCCCTCTTCCCGCGCAGCCCTGGGGGCTTCTGCGTGGCTGCGAGATGCTGCACCAAGCCCTTTCCCTCCCCCCATCACTCCTAGCCAGAGAAGCCTTAATATAAACCACACCAGACCCCAGCCAGTCTTCTCCGGGGTGGTATTTCAGTATCAAATCTGTAATGCTAGAACAGAATTTCAGCATGCTTGCTTTGCGTTTAATTACACCCTTCCTTTTAAACACCTCCGTGCGGCTCGCCAGCCTCTCACTGCAGAGCCTGCCTCCGTGTCACGCAGCTGCCTGTACAGGACGGAGCTGGGAAAGACATTTTCTAGGATCGACAGTTCATCTGCATTTTTTTCTGAAGGATTCACACTTTCACTCGGTGAATGCGTGCCCTCTGACAAACCGATAATTCAGTCTTCGCTGCGGCGGAATTCAGCAAGCCTTATACGTGTAATCCATCCACATCTGATTTAGGAACGCAGCAGATTCATTAATCCATTTTGCTCTTTCTTGTTTGAACCAGGCTTGATAACCAGGTTGTGACTGTCCTCCTTTGCTTTGTGGCACGCATCACATAGCTATTCTTGGAGAGATACAGTCACTGACGTAACCGTGGACTCCTAATTACAAGCTGCTGACATTTTGCTCGTCTCTGCAGCTTTGAAGCTGTGAGTTAAGAGTCTCTCTTCCTCCTCCTTGCTTGCTTTAAACTGCCCAAGTTAGACGCACACGACAGTCTCAGAAAGGTACAGGAGTGGCATAAACTCCTTTGCAGAGCCTGCTGTATTGCCAAGGTTATTTTTCTTTAAGCAAACAGAAAACTACAGTTTGGGAGTAATAAGACTCCTTTGCCCCCAGCACAAGAATGTTATCCAACAGCTGGCTAAATATAATCCAACACACAGGGCTGCCTTTGTAGGCTGGGTAACAAATAGTGGAAGGGCCAGACAGGCGTCTTGCAGGGTAGCTCACCATGACTATTGGGAAATCCCCTTGTACACATTTTAGGATGACATTATGGTCTACGGATTTGGATAAAAGGAAAAAAAAAAGGAGGAAAAAAACCCCTCTTTCTCGGTAGGCAGCTGCTAGAAGCCACGCCAAGCCCCACTAGCTGAGTGCAGCACTTGTTTCCCCTRTTTCTGCATTGTTCAGACATGGCCAAGCCGAGCTGCCTACCGAACTAAATATGCCCGTACTGTGACAGGTCCACCTCCTCTAAAAACACGGTCTCCCCCATGCATGTTCAGCAATAAAAAATACACCCAGGTACATTTCAGAGAAATCTATTGCCAAATGCGAACRTTGGCTTTTTTCAATAGATGAGGAATCCTTTTTAATTAGAGGCTGATTTTGAAATTCTAAAAGAAAAAAAAWATGTAAATATAACACTGAATATAAATGCTCAGTTGAGCATTTAGCCATCTGATGACTGTGGTAGCCAGCTGGTCTAGAAGTCATCTGGGATGCATTTATTTTTATTAGATTGATCACATTTCTATTTACAGTATAGAATTTTTCACCATACTGAATACAGCTGTGTTTATAAAGATTTTAAGATGGAGAAAACGAAACCCCCACAGTTTCTCTCAGCACAGTGCAGCAAATTCAKTGCTTCAAGGTGTTAAGCGGAAAGGATCTGCTTTCACATTTCTTAAAAGAATTCTGCCTACATCTGTTTTCGCAAAGTGCCGCCTCAGTCAGGAAATGGGTGTAGAGCTATAGCTGAAAATACAAGCTGCAATCAAGTCTGACCCAGCAAAGTGACAAACTTCCTCTGCAAATTGGTCAGAAATGTCTTTCCTTCATGTCTATACATGCTCACACACACACAAAAGCACGTACATACATATATATATACACACACAGGGTGCGTGGCTGCTGTTTTCCCTGGGGATATCGCTCCAGCCACCTAGCTCATCAGTTCCCTCCCTGACAGCATCAGGAGTGTTCAGGCTACAATTTACAGTCCCTCCGTCCATACATTGCTTTGTTAATCATGCCATCCTCTCTGCAACGAGAAGGCACAGAATTAGACAAACAGCACGTAGCATTTCTTCTTCCTTTGCATTTGCATTCGCTCGCTCTCTCCTTCTCCCATGGCTTTGCCTTAACAGGCAGACACAACCGATACCTTATTTATCCATCTCCAGCACAACGCTGAGGTGAAAGCCGACTGCAGCACTGTGGCTTCCCCATGTTAATCCTCTGGAGCAGCACAGGCTGGATTCTTGCTGCTGATGCCCTTGTCGAGCACTGGATTACTTTACATAACATTTCTTTAAGCTTTCACCCACACCATCCTAGATTGACACCCCTCCTTTCCCCTCCCTCCCCTCCCCCCCCAAAGAAACCCCCAAAATCATCACACATCGCAACCCTTTGCTTCCAGAACCAACAGAAAAAACGCGGCTCCATCGCTCTTCTTCCTTAGCAATGTGCAGACGAGGGAGTTTCGAGTCAGCCAAGCCGGGGTGAAGCACAGGCAGTGAGACCGCAGCAGCCCCAGCAGCAGCAGAAACAGCAGCAGCCGCCCAGGTGAATGGGGGGAAAAGCAGGCTGTGTCGAAAGCGGTGCAGCGTCGTCGCTGTAAGGAAAGACAATCTCGCTTCTTCCGAAGGGTGCAGCTTTATGCCTGCAGGAACGGAGAAAAGGGAAGACCCAGAATTAAAAATAAAAGCCAAAGCAGTTAAGAAGAAAGAATAACTATAATAAATGATTGTAACTTTATTTTTCTGGGCTTTTGGGGTTTTCTGGGGGGGGGGTGTCTCTTTTTCCCCCCTTCCCCAAAGTCTCCTGTGTTGCTGGATGCTACTGTCCAAGAGTGTGGAGTCACAAAGGCTCACTCTCCAAAGCGCAGCGAGACCAGCATCACATGAGAAACCACATGACGCACCCAAATCGGATGCTGATGCGGTCCACTATGTCACTCGGGGGGGGAAAAATCTCAACCGAAACATGCCCCTCTCTAGTGGTTAGAAAGGGTTTCTCTTTGGAAAAAAAAAAAAAAAAAAAAGGCCAAAAAATAAATATCTCCCTATCTATCCGTCTTCAACACCAATGCTTCAGGAGGCAGGAGAATGCTGTTCCACAGACACTAGCTGGATGGCAGCAATATTACTTCCAGGCTACGTTATTCAAAGCTGATTCCACTTAAGTGAATTCCTGAAAAGCATACTCCATGTCTTCATAACATGAACAGGCTCAGAAAACCAACTCCATTATCGTTCCCTGCAATCTGTATCCAAACCCGTGTTCTGAATAATTTATTTGAGACTAATAAGCCGTTTGCCAAGACCACTCCTTTTCCCACTCAGCCCCACTCATGAGCGACTACAGCGAGAAACAGAGGGGCATTCACCGTTTTCATAACCGGTAATTTTAGTAAATTCACTGTCCCACAAAATAATCAGAAAAAAATGAGCAGAAGGGTTTTTTCCTCACGTATGGACATGACAGGGCTCTCTCTGGTTTGCGGACGGTGGCAATGTTTTCCTGACATTGCCGACTCAAAAGCTTTCAATCCCGGCCAAGAATCAAACACCCTTGCCTGCCGATTCCCGCAGAGGTGGTGTGCCACGCTGTTTAACGCAGAAACATCTGGACAGCCCTGGCAGTCCCCGAACAAGAGCGTGCAGCTCCGCAACGCTGTTCAGTGCCAGGGCACCAAGCAGTTAACATCCTTGGCTGTTTTACCACCTTGCCTATAGGAGCATGGAACCAAGGGACTGGTTCGCYTGAGAAACAAAAGCACAAAAAAGCTGACCTTGACGATCGACGGAATTGCTGCTGAATRAAGTTATCATCCAACAAACGGCTAACGGTTTGTAGCTTGTTTCACTCCTAACGTTTGTTCAAGTGACGGAGCACGTGGCACAGAGTCCTCCATCCCCTTTGTTTGCAAAAGCTGGGTACCACCTCGCAACGCTGCGCTCCCTGGCTCTTTACACTGAAACCGCGCTCGGTGTCGGGGAAATAAGAAGATAGCTGCCGTCAATCTGCACAGCTGTTCTGCACAGGATCCCATTGCAAGCTCCGAAGTTATGTGATGGAGATCAAGCACGGAATTCCCCAGMAAAGAGAAATGCCTAGCACTCACACGGGGAAGCGCAATCGGAGCAAAACCYGAGTGCTCTTTCGTGCCGATTTCAACCTTCCCAACTGCTCACGCAATAGCAAATTTGCACAAGGCAGTTGTAGCTTGTTCTTATTGGTTCCTATCAGAAAGGGGTTTTGCAGTGGGCTGCACCTAGGAGTTGCCTAAATTCCACCTAAAATCCAGTTGTAGCATTCACCCTCAGCATGCAGCTTAGTGGTCAAGGGAGCCGCAGGACTGCACGTCCAGAAATCCCAAGGTGACCACAGTCATCCGAGGGCATTTTCACCTGTGGGGTTAACGATTTCAGCACTGGCAAGTCTTTGCTGGAAAAAGATATTGGTACACCCAAACTCAGACTGTAGSCAGTGGATATAATACTGTTTTTTCAGATGCAGTGTCAGCTAATATGGAGAATAAAGGCTTCAGATGACTTTTTCTCAGTCCAAAAGATAAACATTACTGAGGCAGGGACTCGGTGCAGCAAAGTAAGTATCTTCAGGGCTTTAGATTACAAGGTAAGAGGAGCTGTCCTGGTGACCACTCTCATTGTCCTTAACCTGTAACAATTATAGTAGCATGTCTCAGAATGGCTTCTCATCTATTCTCATTAGTTTCTAAGACAGAGCTGCAGGAGTTCTTGACGCTGTGAGCTGATGATCTTTCCCATTTGATACCAGTAGCTCATTTATCTGCTCTGACTTGGAATCACAAATATATTGGTTGGAAGGGTCCTCTGGAGGTCACCTAGTGAACCCCTCGGCTACCATCAACATTACAACAGGTCAGCTGTGACTTCATCCTGAAAACCCTGAGAGATGGAGATTCCATAACCTCTCTGGGTAACCTCTTCCAGTGCTGCACCTCRCTCCCTGGGGAAATAAATGTGCAGGAAATAAATGTTCTTTCTCTATTTCTTACATACACAGCCTTCATTGCACTGCTAGTGGGAAATACTGAATTGCATGCATTTTCCTAGATCTAACACTAAAACCAAAGAGAAGTGAAGGAGTCAGGGAATGAAGAGACTTTTCTTTTCATACTCATTAACCGAGTTCAGCTCAAATCAGTAGCACCTCCAAATTGCCACCATCTGATGATCATTTTGATATCYAGATGCTTCCAGTTCAACTATTAACCAAACCCCTAAAGCCCCAGTGAACACCCTGATTCCCCTGATTCCAGTGTTCTGCCATGTGTTACCCATGAGAAACAGGAGAAAAAACAAAGACCAGATGCATGGCAAACCTGAACTACTCTAGAAGTCAGAATTAGAGCTGAACCCACATGGTACCTAGAGGATGCTAGTTTATTCAGAATAAGCAATACAGGACACATTTTTCAAACAAACCTGAAAAGGGGGCCCTACAGTACTTATAAATATATCCACAAGCCTGTGAAAAACCTCCTATGCAGGTACAAGATGTATGTACCTTTAAGTATGACCCAGAGATACCCAGAYAGTCACATTAGATGCAAATGAAAGGGGAGGGAGGGGAAGAGACAAGAATTACAAAGAGAAAGACCAGTCATCATTTCTTCAGAAACGTAAAAAACTTAGATGCAGAAAAGCTCCTTGTGAGAGGCAGCCCTATGCACATGGAGCGTAAAAATCTAATTCTCTTACACTGAGATCCCTTCAGATAACCTCCCCACTAAATTCTTTGATAACAGCATGGGTAACTAACTCTTTCTTCCCTCTCCAAATCTCTAGCATAGGTACTTTGCTCTGTTAGATACTGCTAACTCYCGAAGTAATTCATGGGCAGACTGTAAAATTACCTGTCTAAAATGACTTTCTCAGTTGAACGCCACAGCACATTTTCTCCCCCTCCAYACAGTGAATGGAGAAGTAGGAAGCTGTCCACACAGAACAGCTGAGGATACAGGTGGGAATTTCTGGTTGACATCATTGCTGCCTGARTTCACATGAAAGCTTTTAGATTGGAAGATGCAGAAAGAGCTGGGCTTATTTTGGATGCTGTCTTGACAGGTCATCAATAGAAATTTTCCCAACACCAATTTAGTGCCAGCATTCGAAGAGCTGTTCTCAAACATTTGATCATAAATCCTGCTCCATATTAGTGCAGCTTCATGCTACCTTAGGGATACACCAGCTACCTTGGATTTGATGTAACTGTCCACAGGGGACAGGCTTTGGAGCGAAAGATTCAGCAGCAGAGTAGACTCTAGATCAACAAGAAGAATTAAAGCAATATACAGAGAGCCCAAAATAAGCATAATTCATGACTGCTTAAAGTCTACTGAATTTTGTGGAGTGATTTTCAGCTGCTTTTCAACCAGATTCAGTATACTTCTTCATATGGCTAATTATCTGCTTGGCACAGTACTCCACTAYGACATGGATCCCTGCGAGTTTAAGATTCATTGAACATCACTGAAAATGAAACTTTGGATCCCAGCTCCAGGAGAGTTGCACAGTTACAGAGAACAAGACCTAAATTCTTTTCAAYACCACGACTCAAAAGAGGAAAGCTACCCAACTGCCAGCTTTTCCTTTTGGGAAAAATCCCTTTTGGGACTTAACTTCCTGAAGTCAACGGAAGCAGAACTTCACGTTGGWTAAGCATACCACAGGCACTGCAGAGACTGGACAGAACTAACAGGACTTAAAACAAACAAGTATCTGGCCAATGGATTAACATAAATTTAACTTTTTGCTTATTGCAGGCAGAAACTGCCACCCTACRTAGCACTAAACAGTGCCACCCAGGRAGTAGGAACGRAAAAATAGCAGAAACTTGRARAAATGCTATAGCTTTAATTGAAGCAGAACGCCACTAATACACTTATGCGTATCAGTAAAATGCGGAGTTGCTAATTTTGACAGAAACATACAATTGCTAAATTCTGCAACGAATAGCCCATTTGAATGCTTGGTGATTCTCAGCAAGTATCAGGCTTTGGGGTTTGTTTTTCAATGACCTTTCCCTTCGTAATCTGCAGATAGAGAAATCATTATCATTAGGCTTGAGGTTTCAACCCAAAAGCCAGGCAAAACTTGATGTTTCACTGAACTTGAAACCTCAAAGCGAACCTCAAGCGTGCAAACCTTATGGACTCCAACCAAAACAAACATATGTCAGTGAACAAAAACCGCAGAGCTGCACATGGGTTTAAGTACTGAGCCATGCTGGCTACTGGCCAAGGCATGAAGTGCCCTACGCTTCGCACAAAATACCCGTAAATGTTTAGTGACCACAGGGTATGTCTAGACCCACACTGCCATAGTTTAGAGACGCTCAGGTCAACTTTATCTGAGAGTTCAAGTCCCAGCAGCAGTTTCTCTACAGTGTACAGAGTTCTTCAGTAGGGTAAAATATCCCATACGGATAGTTGTGTGAGCTCAGCTAAACTCCTCTGGTACTTGATGGGCTTCTTCAAAGCCAYCTCCTGAGATTGCTATGCTGTATGGCACCTGGAATGAAGATCTAACTACTGTCTCATACAAAAGATATGCTTTGGTTGTCCATACAGTTAAAAAATAGCCACGATTCCACATTTTGGTAATTTTCAGTAGAATAKGCCAGAATCTGTCTAGACCATCTTAGTGAATGCATGTAGAAAAAATAGGGAAATGCTGCTTCTGCATTTTCAGCACCGAGACCTTAATCACAAGAAACTGGTGAAGCACAGTTYTGCACTTTTCTCTTGCAGTCATCTGGAACCAGATCAATTTATTTGAATTCACTGATTATTCAATACTACTCTTTGAAAAATTTCCCACATTAATTCTAGGTTCTATGGATACGTGATGGACAGATTATTGCAATTAGCCTCCCAAAGTTTCAGCTATTCCTGATGACAGCACCGACCACATACGTTTGTATTTGCCGACTCTTTAATCATAACATTTGAGATTCTGTTTCCAGTGTGAGTACAAATGCTACGTTTAAAATTTGAGTGTTGTTTTCTCACTATTCACCCATGTTTGATCGTTGTATGCTAGAAAACGTCTATGCACTTTAAAGGACTGAGTCTACATATCTTCAGCCCTGTGCTGTTGGACCCTTGCAAACTGTTTGTGTGAGCAAGAAGACCTSAGCAGCAGTCCTGCAGGGGAGCAGAAATGTGGGAATTCAACAGAGGAGAACATGATACATCGATGTAAATGCAACCAAATGATAACACTGGAAAAAATATATAATTTTCTCCGCATTTGTGGAAGCTTCCCAAGGTTAATATTCCCATTATTATTCTGACTTACTAAAAACTGTTTCCTCCAGTTAAGTTAGCCTTGGGGCCAAACTCTTCTCATGGTTCAAAAGCAACTGACATGATGTATACGCCAGTGTGAAAGGGGTCAGGCCATAAGTTAATGTAGAGTACTGTAACTATGGTAATGACGTAAAAAGAAAATAAAATGTGTACAGAGSATTTGGAAATGTGCATTAAAGCGCATATCACTTGAACACACAACCTGCAGGAAAACAGAAATGCTTCATTAGCCCACTCTTCATTTAACTTCCACTCTTCTTATCATTCCCTTCTAATTTCCTGAAAGTGTAAAATAACACTCTTTTGACACAATTATGGAATATTTAATTGCTACAAAACACATCACCTAACTTATATCACCAAAAACATGACCACTGAACTGGGCCACAAATCTTCCATTAGATTTGCATCCATTTTGCATCRTGACTTTGATTTTGGCTCCAAAACTCAAATGTTTCTTTGTGTAGTAAACCTGCACTTCAAGAAGAGAATCTAGTCTGAACACACAAATGCCTCATGTAAATACCCTRATTTCCTTACAAAGTCTTACAACCGTTAGTATTGGGTTGATGAACACAGAACACTAGGAAAGGTGATGCAAATGCCAGAAAACAAGGAAGTTGTGCGATCTATYGGTTCTTCATACAAACCAGTCTACAAATCCTAATGTGTTTTACCAGCCTGTGAGAAAGCTGTGTAATGAAGAGGTTACGTGGAGATCRGAGCTGCACATGCAGTAGCCAGAAGCCCATGAAGGGTCCTGATCTGCTCAGTCAATTAATAGCATACCTATATAAATGGTGGGGKTTTTTTTTTAGACTACAAATTACGTGCTACGCAGGGAAAAACATACAGAAACGCATTACAACCAACTCCTTAGTGAAACTGCTGACAAAGCAGTTAATATTTGGTCTTGGGCAAAGGACTGGTTTCCTTTTGTTGGCTGCCCAGTTTTAGATGGGTATTTTACATGAAACACATTACAAGTTCAAAGTGGAAGAACTATGTTTTTTCACCTGTGAGTGGTTTCAACTTAGACTTCAGCATTACTGTCAGGAAGTCAGTTTTTCCATGCTTGTTACTGTAAACAAAGATTGTATGGCACGTCTCCAAAAGTGATAGAAGGTCAAGGACCAAACTGCAAGAGCGACAGACTGCTTCCAGAAACCAAAGGCACAACACTGAAGGGAGAGTAACSACACATTTACACCCCGTTTGATGTCCTCATCACTCAGTTGTTTGGGCAGCACAACGRACACATGCAAATACAACCTCACATACTTYTTTTTTATACATATATCTATATAAATATACTTATATGTATACTTATATGTATTGAATATATAATTTTTTTATATATATATATATCTGAAGTGTACATACCTGTCTGAAATGGTGAGTGAACAGGTAGGGAGAAGAGCCAGTAGCATCACTTATTATTAACATTGCCTCCCACTCACTTCTTCACAGTTGCTTTTATCTCTGTCAAACCTCAATCCCACCCCTGCTTGGTTGTATTTTACTTCACTTTGTAAACCTACAGTAAAATAACATCAGACATTTCGAAGAAGAGTCCTTCTCCCCAAACAATAACATTTCTATTAATATTTTCTTTGTAAAGCATCAGCCAGAATTTATAAATTTATAAGCATGTATCTTGTTCACCATGGTGTTACTTTTTGCTGCTCCTCAGATACGAACTCAAATTTGCCAATGATGTTGTAACTGGTGGGGTTTTTTGGTTTTGGG